>OX388342.1:105758051-106195067 GCA_947579665.1 Sympetrum striolatum
AGAAGTCATAGATTCCGCACCTCTGACTTGGAATTTCGTATCTCGACTCACTTTTCGTGAATCTAGTGGGATTTTCGTAAAGGAACGTTAACGGTTGTTGTTGAGGTGTGAATCAAAAGGGGGTGTGGGGGTGGATGGATGAAAGGGTCAACCGTTGAAGCGCATCGGAATTCAGGCGGAAACTTTCGATGACCGTTATCGCTATGAATGAAAGCCATTCTCAATTTCGACCGCACGCAACGATTACATTCGATTTCCAATCACAGCTTCATCCGACATAACATGTCGTGTTTTAGCTCGCCATGTAATAGAAATTGGTGAACGGTCGTGATAGGTTTACTTCAGCTTCCTTTTGGTAAAAGGTTAGTTTTCGCAAAAATAATTTCCCGAATTTTGCTTGTCTTTTCGGAATAAGAACATTGTTGGGGATTAGACAACATATGCAGGATTTACTTACAGTTAATCTCCCCCTTAGAGATGGTCATTATGAAGTGCTTGGTTCCTAAGCGAAGATTTCAGATACAACAATAACGGTAATTATTAAATCCTTTCAGAGGCATTCACTCCTGGTGAGGAGATCAGATTACCAAAAGAACGAAAATATGTATCACAATATAAATTTAGATAAAATACGATGAGATTCCAGTTGGCTAAGAATCATCAAACTCCGCAAAAAATCGAAACAAAGCATTGCACAAAAATGATATCACGTTACAGACAGATAATGATTTCTGAGCCCCTTTATCCCCAGAGATTTATAAAAGCTAACTGAATTTAGCGCTAGAAAGAGATGGATGTAAGCTTCACGGGTTGGTTCTTCAAAGAAAGTCGATCTTTCATCTCCTGACTCTGGAGCCGTGAAATTCACCGGGATAGCACGAGATCATTTCTAGATAGAGATGTTTTTGTTATTAATATAGCCATGCCAAATGCCTCCAGTGGCTTGCGTGATGAATGTGTTAACGTTAATGTATACAAGAGAGGTGACCGTCTCAGGGTGGAGCAGTCAATAAAGCGTCAACACTGGGAATACCGAGAGGTACTTTGCTTCCTCTAAATATAAAAACTATAGAACTGTCTACATTACCTAACAATTACTTCTAAAATGCTGTTCAAATTGGCGAGTTATTTAAGATAGCCATCCTAACGAATGATTATCGCAACGTAAACATCGTTACGTAAAAATGATTGGGGTAGAGATTGCTAAATCAATTAAACAATTAAGACTTTGACTTTATGTTATCTCAAGTATCAAATGCATCAGATATAGGTTTTGTATAAAGGTGTCCACTGAAAGGATTTCATTGCGATAAATGCCTTGATTTAAAAGTTAACTTACCCTGAACCCTGCCACTAGTATAAGGGCGGAGAAGAGGCTCTTAGAGATACAAAGAGGACTGTAGACACAAACGTAATACTTCTGCTTTGCTTAGCTAATTAAAATACTTCCTCTTAAAACGAAATTTGCTGTCAGTTGTTGATGGATTATGAAGTGTCGTCGAATATTTTAATTTTAATATCTACAGTCTTCCTGATTTGGTAATTCAGATTATAATTTTTATAACCTGCGTTTGAGGGTGAGAGGATGTATATGATTATTTTGGAAGGCAATTAGTTAGAGGTTTCTCTTTACGTCTGCCTTGAATAATTACAATAAATCCCACAATAAATATTAATTAACGCTATTAATGACAATTAAATCATTAACAGATAAAAAGGAACATTTTTACAACAGATTATAAATAGCTTTCTACCGATTTTTCTCTTCTACTACTCTCATTTTAGTGTAATTTATTAGGTTCAATAGATTATTTATTGTCACCCTTAATCAACCATACTTAGGGGTTAGTGCCGCAAACAAAACCTCGATTTTTCATGAGTCAGGAGTTTCAATTTAACAACGCCACTCTGCTTGACAATAAAGAAGTGACAAATAACTAATATTCACTTAATTACCCCACCCTGAGGCAAAATTTACTCCATATTTTAAACTGTACTCGTTTTCATTAAGCTTAAAAGATTCTCTACTAGCAGGCATCAAGACAATTCAAAGAGGAATGGAAGTTAATTATTTCCTGAAATTTTGATACAGTTTGCTTAAGTTCCCGGAAGACCTCTTCCGTCGTTCGTAAATACATAATTTCCCATCTCACTGTCAGTTTTCAGAATACGTCTTGGCTATTCAAAAGCAGTTACTTGTACCAATGGGATAAAACGTCGCTTGGTTTTATTTCAATTTGAAACAATCCTTAAAGTTGCTAAGCTCGATTTCAGGAATATATTGGAAGCCACTCGCATATCCTAAATCTTGATAAAAGAAGAAGAAAGTTTCCCTATCAATTCGTCGTATGAAATGACATGTACATTTCGCTTATAACTTCATTGTTTTTCAACAAAAGGAGTGATATGTAATTAACTAATAGGAGTGAATATGGCTACTAAAGGAGAACCCTTGCTTATAAAATTTATTCCTAAAACAAACGTCCGAATCAATACTCATTTTAAAATATATGCAATATTAGTTGATTGTAATTTATAACCTTGATGAACATATAGAAATAATAAAATAAAATAGGTATATACTTCGTTGTTTGCTAGGCTACAAAAGCACCCGCCTATGGAACAAAACAGTCGTTTCCAAATCCATCGTTCTCGAGTTCTTCATAAATTTTGAATAATAATTATGAACTGTTAATTATACTTAATTTCGTTTGAAAGAAGGGAAAAGTTGTACTCTAAAAACTCTGGTTTATGATCCAGAAGATTCTTGATCGATGAAAGTCATTGTTATAGGTCCAAAACATCTGCGGTTGTAAGTAGAAAGGGGAACCATTGTTGATTTTTTCCTTTTAAATCCTTTTTTAAACTGCGAGCTCATGCTACATTAAATTATTGGAAGACGTCAAAATCTTTTCTGTCCCAGGGCGTAAAAGTTCTTCCTCAAGAGCGAGAAAAACTGACAATAGTGTTTAACAGAAAAATCGTCAAGCGTTGAATCACAGAAATCTCTATTTCTCTTTACATGAAAGCATTGTTCCACCCCTAAACACAATTAATTTATAAATAATGTATAAAATTTCCCTCCAGACTACTGTCACCTACAAATAGAGGCTTCTTTTGCTTACGCTTCATCTTTTGGGGGTTCCAAAATCTCGTTACTTTTTCAAAGACTTTTCTGTCTTTTAAAATTTAAGCTGCGATCCTTTTCGATAAAATTTAAGGCCACCATTTTTAGACACTGACATGCCTCCGTGCATTGATACCAAATCGAAAGCACGATCTTAAAGAAACGTTTAATTTAAACAAAATTCCCTCGATTCTAATATATTTTCTATTTTATTGCTTATGACTTTCTTTACCTAAATAACGAAAGAGGTTTTACTCATAAATTTAATTTTATAGATTGTATATTAATATTTCAATAATTTGCGATCCTTTTGACCTTGCCACAGCCGCGTTACACGACTTACAACGACTGGATGAGATAGATTAGCCGTTTCCAAAATGTTTCACTCCCACATTGGCTTTTTAGTAGGCCATTCCTTACCCACTATTGTCTATGATAAGAATTTTTTTATTCAGTCTAAATACCAGCATGGAGTAGCACGATAAATTTTGTAAAATGAAGGAAAGAGAGGTGGTACTTTTTACCACCTCTCTTGCCTTAATTTTACATGATGGATTTCCACACGATTTTGCCTGACTCTGTGAATTTAGTATTTAATTTTGCTGAAGAGTAGAAACCAATGTGGAATATTCCGAAAATTTCACAGAAACGACATTTGTGATACTTTAATTTCATTATATAATCATTACTACTCACCCCCAGGGATATCCCAGGCGGGAAACACTTAAGTCGGATAGAAATTCTTCCAAGACTCTTTAGGTCTTAATTTAAGTTGTTTTCTCATTATCTTTTTTCGAATTCTAGTTGAAATAAAATTTTTTTTCGATATGATTAAAAAGAAGGAATTGAAATGTTCAATTGTTTCCGATATTAAGCAATGGGGCATGGACGCAAAAAAACAATCGACTCTGAATCTCTCAAAACGGGAGATTTGTTTATCACAAGTTTGCAAGGAGATCTTCCAACTGAGAAATAAACAATTGATATTTTGTTATATATCATCACATAAATGTTTTTAGCATTTGCAAAACTGAAGCGTAACATCTCGACTATAAGGTAGAGCATTTCCTCCAGACGAAACGGATTCTGAAAAGTTGCACTCTTTTACACTCGTGGAAAAAAATTATTTTTAATTTTAAAAGTATTTTTTGTAAAATCAGTTAACAGAAAAGAATAAACACGCATTAGATATTCTGAGATTCCCAGTCTTCAATGAGTTTTTCCCAATCTTTGGAATTCAGCGACACACTTACGTATTCACTGAAACATCGCGGTACACTAAGCCGCATGTTTGTTGGTTCAGCCTAAACAACGTAACATTGGAAAAGAAAATGCTACGTAAGGAAAAAGATTTTTAGTTTTTTAATTACGCGCTCTCACAAAACGACGAAATATGATGCAAGATAATCTTTTTGCAAATATGCAATCATTTTTCAAAACACAATATACAATAATTCGATAAATTCTATCTCGCACATAATGCGGCACACTAACACTCTGGTTGGAAAGTACTGTTAGATGTCAGTACATCTCAAACAGTGTTTCGCGGTGCACCGGTGACGCGTAAAATTATCACATTTTCTGGCATTATATTAAATGCGAGATTACTAAGGCGTATGATATTTGAGTCGAAATTCGACTTCAAAAGATTTCGTTTGGATGACCAATGCTAACGAGAAGTCGAGTTTGTTTATTCTCGCAGTTATCAGGTTACGTGGAAAAAGGAATGTTAGAAATTAACGGGATTTTATTTTACTTTTTTGACAATTTTACGATTCTCTTCCTTCACGAAACACCAATCGACAACTCTAAGTTATAGAGAATTATATAAGTTCCTCAATCCGCAGTGGAATTTATTCGCTTCATCGCAATAAAGGTTCCAAATTTTTGACACCAACTTTCTGTTTATTTTCCTGCCTTAATAATAAAATAAATTATAAGATTAACAATGAGGATTTAACTTTGAATTAACCGGAATTAGACAATATAACCGTAGTTCATCTTTTATCCATAGTCAACTGGAAGGGAGAACCAGGAAGTTTACGATACCTGGGCCCGCTACTTTTCTTGTGGGCCGGATATGGCGTTAGCATAAAATCGATATCATAAAAGGAATTCGCAGAGAAAAAGATATTTCTTCTACTCGATTTCGTCATGTCTCAACTCCTGATATCTAAGCCTGGCCTAAAATCACCCAGAGATTGAATAAAAATAGCAAAAGGTGAATATAAACAAGGCGGCAGTCATACGCCGTGGGTACTTCGTCTGTAATACTACTCGACGCCTATTCTTGCACCACTTTCTATATTTTTTAACACCTATATTACTATGCTTGTCAAGAATAAAGATCGTTATAGATGAATGTTTAGGTGTTGTGCCATTTTTTTGCTAAAGAACTGAAATGAACAAATAAGTTTTACTTTTCGAGGAGTAATTCAGCTATGTAAACAATAAAAACGCCATTTTTCCATGTTGGTAAATGAATTGAATATATACATTGGGCAATACGTCGCTATCAATTTCTAGTGTAAGCACTTCTCGAATCCAAAGCAAATCTATTGCCATAAGTCATCCAGGGAGGACGATCGACCCCCTGAAGACCCACCACAGACGACGGCTTCTAGATACGAGGGTCGCCTGCCCTTAAACATTCGTCAGATGCTGGCGAATCATGCAGGAGAAACAGAAAGCGGCAGTTGTACTTACTTGGAAGGGTTAGCAGACGCAGATGGATGTGGGTGTGTTGATGTCAGTCCCACGCCGCGGACGGAGTAGCAGTGGGCGCGCTTCCCCAAAAGAGTAGCGGTGGCGACGGAGGGGAATAGCGGGAACAGGCCGAGGGCAGCGGAGGGGACGATGGGAAAAAAGCACCGATGCAAATTCCGATGCACGCGGCACCTTGGGTGATCCATCCGTTGTACACATGTACGGCAGTATTTAATTGTTACATCTCAATGGAGCTGAAGGCCATTTGTTGCACCGGCGATTCCGCGGAGTTCTGCGATAATTTAACAAAGAATTCGCGAAAAATAATGAATAAATTTATAAGATTAGAATGAATTTAAATCTCGCATAGAGTGGGAACGTTTAAAATTCAAGGATATGCTAACATTTTGTGTGGTTTTCGCCATCACTTAAATGAAATATCAAATTGGGTATATTTTATATTATATCTAAATATCTTAAAAAATAATATAGGAATCTTGTTAAAATTTTAGAAAACGTAGAGAGCTCTATCGAAGGGAAATTTTGAAAGGCGCTATAGTCATTAGATGGGTAGAAGAGTGAGCAATATCCTAATGAAAACATGTCTTTGACGGCTGTTCTGTGATAACGAAAAAATGGCATTTTCAACTCTCAACACTGTAGGATCTATGTATGTATTATAGATAGATCTATTGTTAGACTTAATAACAGTAGCAGCAATATAGTAATACTATAGAGCCTACTTCAATAATCAAATTAAATTAAAAATGTATTGTCGATCGCAGGCTGTGTAATAATAATAATTCTACAATCTAATATCGTAAAAATATTAAAAAATAATAACTCTACAAATAATTTTTTTGCGCAGCCAAATACAACTAGATGCATGCAAGTAAAACCCAAATGGCTTCATATGGATATGAAATAATAGTAATGTAATAACAAAGACGTTTACAGGAAATTCGAGAAACTTTAGTTTAATTTCACCAAAAAATTTATTGGTACTGATAAAGCAGAACATATTTTATTATTCTTAATAGAAAACAATAGTAATATTCGCTGCATTCCGTTGCAATCCTTTTGAGTATCTGATTGCCCGTTATTCTTACGGATTCTCGGCGCAAATAAACGTTAGACCTAAAGAAATCTGAATTCTCGATGAAAAATGACAAAAAAATAAGAAACCTATCGAGGGAAACTTATTTCCGTTAGCTTCCCAATTTATCAGAAATTGGAAAAAAATATGCAGAATAAAAACGTGGGACATATTTTTGTATCACTAATATATATATATTTTAAACGATTACCGCTAAGTTGAAGAACTCCGTTAAAGAGATTATCTCTCACCACATGCCTCTTACTAAGCCACACTCTTTCCATTTTCTCATCCTTAATCACTCTAGTTCCGTTTATGCTCTTCCTGAAAAGTTCATCTCTTTAGATAAAAGGTTTAGGTCACTAAGAACAGTATAAATTTCGTTTTCATTAAATCTAGATTCCAATGGTCTCATGAAATATAAATTATTTTAATTATTACAAAACCTTTCAATCTTATAGCTACAATAACGTTGATAAATTTATAAAGTTAATCTTTAGTAGATTTAGTACGACTGTTTTATTTTTCACTCAATATTTTGTATATTTATTTTCAAACAAAGAAAAATAGAGTGAACACAAAGAGAAAGGCGAAATTGAGGATCGCAGCGTGTTACCATTAATATTTATCTAGAAACATGGTAATTGAAGTGCCTTTTGATTCTCAACGGAGACATTTATAGAATAGAGATTAATGTAAAGGAAATAAAGAATCTAGCAACTCAGTTTGTATAGATGGTAATTAAACATTTCAAAAGTAATGAATAAAAATTGGAAATAATGAACTCAACTGGAGAACTCTAGTACTAAAAGTCTCCAAAATAGCATTTGATTGAGACTCGATACCCTGTAAAGATTAAACCACTTTATATTTATCTAATAGTCCTCGATTAGAAATTAAATTGAATTTAACTTTCCGTTTTTCAATAGAATGAATGCTGAAATCGGTATTTTCCAGCGAGCACCTTTTTTCAAATTTTAATTCTTAAAACCTCCAGGCATAATCTATATAGTAGAGGATTCCATAAAATATTAATTGTTCAACATTAAACGTAGTTTTTTGCTCGAGCACGGAAAATTGCCCAGTAAATCGTATTAACGGAGTTTCAGTGGCATTTTACGGTACGGAAGTTTCACCTAGAAGATAATACTGAGATCTTTTCTCATCAATATTTCTTTATATAAATATAATTCTCATGCACACTCATAACGGATATGTTGGGAATTGAATAATTCCCAATACATCCCAGTATAGTTGAACAATTTTAGATTAAAAGAATGTATATATAACATTCATTAAAATAGCATTCATATATCTTTTGAACTGTTGAGGTGAGACCTCGTCATATGCGATATACGGCATTCCTCCAATTTTTAAGAAAAACAGTAGCGTTTAACGGCAGAGTTTAAAACATGCTAATTCAACAAATTAAATTTAGAAATTTATTTATGGAAATAGTTACATGAATAAGAGATTAAAGAGACTGTTGACTTCTAGGATGTGTATTTCAGGGTCAGAGCAACATTTTACTTGAAAATAAAACTTGGGAATTCTTGTGCTATCCGTTGTTTACTGTACTTCGATATCAACATCTAGAAGAGGTGAAAACTGCACGAGACATGAATGAATCATGCCAATAATTAGAAACTGTTTATTCCGAGTGATTTTAGCATAAGAATCATTCTGGAGTAATGACATCATCTTATGGAATACCAATAATACGAAGATTACGAAAAATAATACCAAGGTTAAGTTGAAATTCATCCAAATGGTAGATCTGCTTTGGTCTTCCATCTTTGTAATGATCATCCAAAAAAAAAGATTGACCAGATAAACTAACTAAAATAGGTTTACCTTAGAGAGAATCTCCAATAAGAGGGACGAAAAAAATTGTTGGAGTCATCTCTATGGACAAGGTAGTATACCCCCCATTGTATATGCATTTGGTAAAAGGGACTTCTGTACACAAGCATTTTATTCATGAATTAGGAAGGGTACGGTGAAAAGTTTACAATTGATCAAAAATGGTTTCTATAATTAGCAAAAAATTGCATTCTTCATAAACGTATTGTGACTCTAATCTTAGTTATAAAAATTCATTTTTATCGATTTTTTTATATAACTCAATTGCAAAGTTAATCGCCCGTCCTAATTTTTTAATTTAGGACTGGGCCATTGGACGCGCCCAAAACTCTTGTTTTCAAGAATTAACAGCTCATTGACTGTACTTTGAGGCAGTTTCTTTGACAATCCGAAACCAGCCATTTATTAAAGAAAATTCCGACAAAAATCAAGAAAATTGCAATATATAGTAGAATGCATGCATCGAGCGGGGACCAAATGGAGACGTTTGACGTTCAGCCTTTAGACTGCTTGTCTGTCTCCGGTGACCGATTACGCCGATCCTAAAATTAATCTTTCGATGTGATTCAGCGGATTCGATGCAGACGAACCAAAGGCGTGACTTCTAACAGCCATCGGTTTCCGTTATTCTCATTATGTGCGCCACCTTTCCTTAAAAAAAAGACAACTGGCGTCACAGTGACGTGATCCAAGGTCTTAAATGAAAAGGAAGGTAACGGTGAGAGCAAGGATCCCACGGGAAATGCAGGGCGCCTTGAACTTGGCCGTTAGACCATTCATAACCGAGTGAAATTCATAATCTGTTGCGAGAATTTGGGCGTAACGGTTTTAGCAGTGAGGCAGAGTTCACGGGACTGCGACCGGGTGCCCTGGGAGAAGTGACGTCACACTGACGTAATTAATGCATTTGGGAGATGACGAAATAGAAGGGACTTTATTGCAACAAACAGGTATCAGCCAGGGCAGAAATAGACCGATTGCAAGCTTTCTAGGGGATTAATTGTTCAAGAAGATACACCATATCATACACAAATGTGGCTGCTGGAGGATATGGTGTTGATGGAGGCTGGTGGAGGATGATTGAATCTCTGACTGATGTTCCAACAATCACAAAGTTAATTATTTTTGCGTAATGTCACACATCTTGCAAAGATAGTTTTCTTTACCTCAATTTCGCGGTAATTACCTAGTTTCGCGTAATAAAGGATCATATGATAATTTAGTTGAGAGGAAGAATGGGAGGGGCAAGATTATCGATTGATATGTCAGACACTTCATTATTTACAACTTAATGTAACGCCTCGCTATTATTGAACGCAATAAACAGTCCGACGGTTACACTATTTATATTCCGAGACGTACAAGTCACCCTCTAATATGTAGGCATTGATGTCACTTCGATCATAGCGACCATAAACGTGCTTACTACGAGGACTGACCCTCATCTTGCTGCAATTGTATCAGGGCCGGTGTCAGCCAGAGGAGGGAGGAACTATTAAGGCATTAAATTTAGTTAGTGCTCTCGTAGATAATTTCAAGGGCACGCAAATACAATAAATCCTTTTATAAAAAATTAAAACACTTATAATCCCCTTCACAGGGGGATTTAATTTTGTAATCAAATCGCTTAGTAGCGTGTTTCTTTCTTTCTATTGTTATGATTGCGTATTTTTAAAGGATATGTTATACAAAACGCTAAAGAGCGATACGATATTGAAGAAAATTGGCAAATATATATTCCCCGACCACAGCTCAAAGGATTAAATGTAAACTCAAGGATTGAAATGAATCTTGTAAACACTCGCTCCGAGTCCTCTTTTGGTCGTGAATGATTTGAAATTTAATCAGTCATTTTATCTCTGGATAAGGGGTACCAAACTGAGGTATCCTCCCCCTTTCATGAGGTACAGAAAGCTCATAAAAGGTAAGGTATGAGGAAGTATGTATAATATTGGAATTCTTCGAAATTATTCCTGTTAACAGCAGTTATAGATTATTCAATTATAGTGTTGTCGGTCACCTATGGCCTATTCTATCATTGCAGATGGTCAACTTTAGAAATTGTTTCATATTTTAATTAATAGGGGGTAAGGATACTTAAAGTCAAGGGGTGCGGGGTACTATACATGGGGTGAAAAACCTCTCATGTCAATCCCCTCGGTTCCGAATAAAAAAATTCAAGATAACATCATGTACTTGAAAATAGGTATTATTGTACTCGCAGTACAGCAATATAAGAGTTGATGCCTCAGTATTAGATCAATGATAGTTTTTCTCGATCATGTTACCTCTTCCTAATCAGTAGAGAATCATCATGAGGAAGGGGAAAGGGAACATTTTGAAAATAACCATAAACAAGCTTATTTTAAGTACCATGATCGGGAAAGTATCGTATGTTTTATAATAGTCTCGTAGACATATAGTTCCAGTCGATTTACCTCTTTTCGCAGTTTGATGTAAATATCCGAGAAAAATCGGAGATAAGTCACGGAGACTTCAACGACAGAAATAATTTAAACCCAATTATTCATAAAATTTTGATGCTGCATTCACTTATAATGTATAAAAAGCATATGAAATTTACTTAAACTAAGTTTCGGATAAGACCGGGACATCTTATAAGTTTCGGAATTTGACAAGTCGCACTTTCTTGCCATCAAAATACGTTAACCATAATAATAATTAGTCTAGGAAGACTTTTTCGGCCATTAAAAATGTTGGGTGGAATTTTCCCCTAAAAATTAGATAATTGAGAGAGTATTGATATTTTTCATCTGAGAAATAATTTAATAATATAATCTAAGTTTAAGAGGGAATTAATCTACCTTCTTTGATGTTGGCCTCAGGAGCTATTTGCCCCTCCGTGAACACGCCGCTGTTCTTGCGGAATGTGGAAGCGCTGCGACGTAAAGTGGGGTGTGTGATGTAAATTTGGCTCAAACGGAAAGATATGGCGTATTACGGAGGGAATTGAGCGTTGGATTCTTTCACGAAAGTAGTACTTTCTCTTCATTGCGTACGAGGAGAAAGTAAAAAATTGGTCCGATTCCAAAATGTCTGACTACATCAATCTCTTACGACCAACGATTGGCGCGTCCGTGAAGACGTTCCCTCTGTCCGCCTGATGTATCCTCGAGAGGTAAGCATTTGCCATTTGATTCGTGATTTTTGTTATAGCATCAGTTAACTATATGTACTTATAGTTGATATATTCAATTCTTGCTACTATTTCATCTCCCTGATAAAATATAATCACGTAAATTCACATGCTTCTGCAATATAACTAGAATCTTCCATGTAAATTAATGTGGCAGAGATTAAGAATTTTATTTGATATTATATATTCTTAGGAGCTCATAGAGTACCAAATATTTTCCTTTGATTCTCCTTTAAATCTTCCATAATCTTCCGTAAGTAGACACTGGATCCTCAATATCCACTCCAACAAGTTAACACTAAATAACTGTAGTAAAAAATACGGATATAGATACGGATACGGATAAATACCTTAGATATAGTAAATTAGCGAATAGTAATCCTTATGGAAATATTTTACCCAAAACCTTTCCACGCAACATTGTCATAAAATTGCTTTGAATTTGTTATAATTACAACTCACACAGGTGGCAATCCTTTGTTTTTCACATTAGAATTAAATATTCAAAAGCGGTAGGATCCAAAATTTTGAAACAAGGAAGAATCTAGAGATTTTTCGTATGAATGAAACAGTTCTTCGCTGTCTACAATATTTACAAGAATGCTGAGAACACATCAATCACCAATCCTGAAGCCGAGTACTCAGTGCACCATGTTGACGTTTACCACGGGGCCTGCCAAAGTAAATATATCCTGGGATTTACTGTAACTTGGAAATCTGCGATCTTTTCTTGCCTTGACGCTCCCAAATCTTCCATTGTTTAAACTTATAAATTATTTTTGGATGTCCCTTGAATTGTCTTCAGTGAAAAGGCATGGATTTTA
This sequence comes from Sympetrum striolatum, assembly GCA_947579665.1. Classification (NCBI taxonomy): domain Eukaryota; kingdom Metazoa; phylum Arthropoda; class Insecta; order Odonata; family Libellulidae; genus Sympetrum; species Sympetrum striolatum. Next base: position 105,770,825 of record OX388342.1, read on the forward strand.
TTCTGCTATGGTGTATTTGGCAATTGAATTCGTTTTTGAGGGTTTAAGAGCAACTTCATCCAGGGTCAGCTTCAGATAGCGCCTTTAGGCAACTATTATCGCTATCTTTATTCCTGATTTTTTTCTTTAGTCTCAAATGTCAAGATTTGCGGCGACAATCACTGTCACCTCATGCTCATATATATAAAAATAGGTACCCTCACCAGGGTCTATGCTGTAATCCGGAGTTACTAATCCGCAAAACTTCCGCGCTCTCTATCAAAAGCGGGCGGATTCATTTTTGGGGCAAATCTTCGAAGTGGTTCCGAGCGGAAGCTCCATTCGTGAAAAAATCGTTGAGGCGCTGTTGTCGAAAAGTAAACGGTGGGGTGCAGACGAGGCCATCGACCTACAGATCCCGCTATCCCAGATGGAGAGAGCGGCCGAAAAACGTACTTCCTTCTCTCACTCGACGTCCTTGGCAGGGCTCCTGGGAGACAGTGCTGTTTGTCAGTCGGTCGATGGAAAAGTGACGATCGCCCGATGACCCGGTCCGCTCCTCGCTCTCTCGACGTGAGTACATTTACTTCTTTATATAAATCACGGGAACATGAGCACATTCTGAATCCCATTCATGCGCTGATCAATTTAGTAGTGAGTAAGAACGATACATTTTCATGAGCGTGATTTCCATAATCTGTATCTTTAAGTTCAACCAAAACAATCCGGAATACCCTTGTCACTTTTTTATTGGGAAAGTTGTCTGTTAGAATTAACGCTGTGTTATCATACTAAATCGTGCCCACTCCTAGGTATTCCATTATGTTTTGCGTACGTTCTCACCTGTTCTCACCTTTCTCACGTGTGTTTTCGCTGCTCGATTGTTTAAGATACAATTGGACCGTTCATATCGCTCTTATGGCCTTCTAATTACATCTGGCATATTACTTTGCAAATCTAAACAGCGTTTGGTTGAATGCGTTTAAGCCATTAACTTTATTTTTGCTTTTTATCTGTCGTAATAATGTAGTTTCTAAAACGTCTCGTCGTCCTCCGAATTTCTAAGTAGGTTATGAAACTGGCCATGCTCCAGGAGCGATCCACCAGAGGGGGCAATGGGGGGAAGAAATCCTCTCCAGGGTTTCTCTTTGACATTTGCGAGTAAGACCTATTACGACAAGAAACACAAACAAAAGTTGTCAAACCATGGTCTGTTCCATAGACGGGAGGTTACAGATATTTTCTATCATTAATTAAAAAATGGCATTAACCAAATACTAATGCTGATGAAAGAATTAAAAGTGAAATGAGATGACAGGTTAAATGTAAACTACATGAAGCTTATTTATTCCAAAGGACTGTAAAGCAGGGTAACGGGAAGAATTAAATGAGGGAAAATAGATGGCAAAACCCATTATAAGTAATAATTCACTACCAAGAATAATTGTATCGTATGGTTACGATTGGACTAACCAAGTACACCCCAACTGATCATTTTAGATCTCGTCATCTTTGGAAGTCTTGCAATTTTTGCATATTGCTCGCAAAAAGCTGATTGCAATTATAATTCGCTATTCGCCACACACACACATATATATATAGCGAAGCAATCTATCGTCTTGCAACCCTGCGATCTCGGGTTCTAATCCTGATTATGGCACAGTTGCTTGTTTGTGCTTAAAAAATGGGGTCTATTGTAACAATAGATATGACGATTTAAACAACAATAAACACTTATTAATTTAATACTAATGATGGCACAGTGGTCGAAATTCAACCATAATTCATCGTATTTTTAAGTCTGAACGTTATTGAGGTTCTTTTGTCAAAGAATATACCTATATAATCATTGCTTATAATTTATTTAATTATTTTTCTATTACGCCAGCTGTGAGCATGTACAAATACGTCATTAGGGTGTGTTCTCCGCCTTAATTCCCTTCAATAAATGTAAAATTTTAATGTTAGAAAAATAAATAAAACACAATTACAGCTTGTAGCTTTTTTTATTTTTTGATAGAATTAATTGTCATTTTTAATTTTAAATTTGATTTCCAAAAATAATTCCGTAAAATCGCCGTAATTATATCCCTGTTATTTATTAATCAGTTAGCGACCGTTGGCATCTCGGTTAATTGCCCTCTTTTCATAATTTCTGACATGAGTCCCTACCGTTAATTTGGTTTGGAGATAAAATCCCCTTCTAATGTGAGAACGCATAAGATCGGATTCAATAATCGCCTTGGTCGCCAGGGTTGTTTGTTTACTACGAAGAAATTTTACAACATTTTCGTTCCTTTTGCCAGAGTTCTCGTAATTTCGATTCGAATGCGATATTCTACGACCAAAATAAGAATTTTTATTCAATTTTATTTCTTTTGGTATTAATCTCGATTTCCTATGACCATTATTTCTGATCTAATTCTGCAAAAGAAAATATGTCTGCAATCGATCAAAACGAAATTTACGTGAATTTCTTATGAGAGAAGATTATATTGGTCCAGAGTCGAAACAAGGTTATTTGGACAAAGATTTTAGCTTTCTGCGTTCCTTCTCCATATAAACTTTAACTATACCAAAACTCAAACTCCTCCATTCGCGCAATATCCTTAAAAAGGGATCCAAAGTTTTCTCCTAACGTATTAATACATAGATTTTCCGATTTTTAGGTTCATATTTTGTTAAAAAAAAAACACTGGCATCGAAATATCTCGCTCAGAATGGTCGTACATTAGTTCGCGCCCCGATTTCATTAGTACCGCGAGCACGGACATAGGGTGCATTGCCTAAAGGGATCGTAGCAAGGGTCGGCAACAGACGGCAAGCGTGCGAGTCAGCCACCTCAGTTATCAAAGGGCTATCAATGAGTGATTTTTTGATACGATACGGTACGAAACCCTTCTGTTAAAGAGATACTAATTTCTTTTCGAAAAAAAACACCCAAAAAACGAGATAATTAGTCGCTTAACCCATAAAATAATATCGCTAAAAGGAAGTTAGACGGCTAAAATGATCTAAAACTTTAATTCACTTCTGAAAATAAAATATCCGTTCATGTAGGTATTAAACATTTAATATGAATATATTGTCTTTTGTCAATGAAAATATTTTAATTTGAAAATAAATCAAACAGATTAAGAGTGTTTTGAGGAGGATTGACGTAACGGATAATCGAGTACGAAAGACGCTTTAAGGAGAAAAAAATAGTAAATCTAGTGACAAAATCGTTGATCGGCAACCGTGTTTTACTATCAGAAAACGGAAGCTTAGGAGATGAAATGGGCCGATTAAGCAAGATGAAGAATGTGGTAGTTAATCTTTTCTTCTCTCAATCATCCAGAATGATATTAAGAAGTCTACGAAAATGCAGAACATATTACATGGCATTAAATAAATAGTGACCAGAATGAATACCATTACTCGACATCACTCATACGATTAAATTATACAGCCATGAACCAAACTGAAAAAAGTAAATGGAAGAAACATTTTCCTCAATTCTTTGCCCAAAGACAGATCAAAGTTACTACTCCATCCATCAAGACATTGTAACCGGAACAAAGAATTACTATCGGAGGGTATTATGAGCTCTTTCAGCGATGAAAATTCAAAACAAAATTAACTCAACAACGAGGATGAGGCTGAATCAATTAGTATTTTTCTATACGTGCTGTAAAATAACAGTATACTTACGTTGTACTTATTTTATTATCAACATGAAATGTCTATGAGTAACGTAGCGCCATAAGTGAATAAATAATGGAAAGTTTATAGTTGCAACTTTATCGTTGCGAAATAATTGTCGACCTCAAGTTGCTGAAGTTAATTTTAAATCGGAAAAGTCAACAGTTGCCAACTAAATACAGTTCATCTCGCGTCAGAGCGGCAATGCGACGTTAATGATTCCCAACCAAAGTTTACCTAGGATGTTTTAGAAGCAGATAGTCATTTCCATGGCTAAAATATATTAATTTAATTTTACTGTATTTAATTTAAACTGAAATTATTGATTTTTATAGTGTCAATAGGAATTGCAGTAAAATAATGAACGTTTTGGGAGGCTTCGTATAAATCTTAAAGAGCATTTCTCGTTTTTTTACCTTGCTTTTTGCCAATATCTGGTGAAGTCCACTAGGAAGTAAATCACCAAAACAATAGTAGCAATGGACAACACACAAAACCATTCCCTAATCAGGGAAACCTGATCAGCCGGGTTTAGAGCCCAACACCTTGGGGTCAGAGCGATGGCGCAGCTAGAACACTAACCAAGGCCACTTTAGAAAATTGCATACCTCTGAAGACCTTTTCCTGTACTTTTCCACCACACATCCTCCTGTATGCACTTCGTTGCTTTTTTGCTATGGTGTTATTATTTCAGCTTAAGTGGGCTTTTTTATGGCTCAATTAGTAACAGTTAATACCATCGCGACACTGTTTGCTCAGCGAGACCACCTTTCCACGGCGCTTCCCAAATGATAGTGATATTAATGCGAGAACACTTTCTATTTAACGTAAAAAATATTTACTGAAATAACAAGCGTTGCCTGAGAGTAAAATTTATGTTATTATTTAAGTAAATATGACTTATTCCGTAATTCTCGAGGAATTGATCGCCAGGAAATTACGTATTAATCAAGGCCACCGCTACGGATTGCAGTGCCCCTTAGATCATGGTGCCCTGAATTATGCAATTTCTACAAAACTGTTCGGGAAAGGTTTTGGAGGAATTATTTAACGGAAAGAATAATAGAAATTAATATGGTGAACCAGATGTGCTGAATGTGCCTGAATTTTCTACCCATAGCTGAAAACGTCGACTTTTCTGCGATGAAGTTGACATTGTGATTCCTGAGTATACAATAAGCAAAAACTCCAGAAGAAATTGATAAAATGAGGAAATGATAATTAGTCAGAAGTAAAGTCAGATAATAATTAATTCTAGTCCTTTTTTCTGCTGATATTTAGAGAAGTTAACAGACTAGAGTTTAAAAGGCATGCTGATGTGAATACACCACTTGCACCTATACAACACTGGCTGCTTTTTAGTTAAATAAAAATGATGACACCAATATCTTTATCAGTAAAATATAAAAGAATTGAGAAAGTAACGTCACCCAACCCTACTCACGGAAAGTTTTTAGGCATGTCCCTGTAATGGAAAAACAATCTTTGCACACTTAGCAATATTTTAATCTCAGACAAAAATTGAGTTCTGTTTAATCACATTTAATAAGAAATAATTAAATAAATTTATATTTTTTGAACCTTTAAAAATTCTTACAAGGCTATAAAAGATTTTTTGATTCATCATTTTCAAGATACTTATTTGGAATTTGTAAGTTAGCAATATATTGAATACGTTAAGTCATACATATTTGCAGCAATGTATTTGCAAGCTTCTGGGTGAATAAAAATACCCCAGATAGGTTCATTACAAAAACATGAAATTGATGCACATGAAAAACATTTGATAAGGAAAATAAAGGGAATAAAAATATGGGCTCATATTTGATCCCATACGTCAGTTACAAGCTTAATCTCGTCCAGCAATATAAAACAAATAAACAGCAATTATATTCTATTCATCCGTAATAGTTGCTGTTTGAGAAAACTAGAATAGGACATCACATAGTGTTTTAATACATAAAATTCAGATGAAAGGGATATTTTAAGCTACACACTCGCTAGAGCTATTAATTATCATCTTATAACTTACTGAACTGAACTAATACAACCACTGATTATGTAAAAGAAAACAGCAACAAATGCATAACGAACATTCAAATTGCTCCAGGTTAAAAACCGAAAAAAAAATTAAAATGTTATTTGATAAACAAAAAGTTCTCATTTTCATTTTTTGTAGCAGTTTACAAAAAATATTCTAATTTTTTAAGCAGTTAACGGAAAAATAACAATTATTTTCAATTTTTGGAGCAGTTCACGAAAATGTTCTAAGAATTCGGTATTTTGGTGTAGGGGAGACTGGGGCTGGTTGGCCCGGTTTTTTTATTTATTTTATATTATTTTTTTTGTAGATATTTAAACTTATGAAATTATTGCTAAATTTTAGATGCATTCTTACTGAATCCGGATGGCAATTATAAAACTTGAAAATATGAGTTAAAAATATAATAATTACTGGATGTATGTCGAGTGGGCCAATCAGCCCCTATATCGGGGTAGGTTGGCCCAGAGGCAGGAGCACGTTGACCCATGCAATCTTTTGATTAGTTAAACTAGTATAACTTTAGGAAATCAAAATAAAACTAATGATTATCAGTAAAGACCTTAAAAGGCTACAGGATTAGGCAAGCAAAAGTGGAAGCAAACAATAAAAACATTGCCACATATAATAATAAATCAAAAGCTTTCTGGAAAGTGATCAAGGCCGAGACTCAACTTAAGTCTAAAAGCTGCTTAACAAATATGTCACCTGATGTCTTTAATGATTACTTCACCAATGTAACTAAAAAGTTAATTGAAGGCTCTAACATAAAACAGCACAATGTATTATAGTATAATATATCTAATAGTTTAATTAATCCAACTCAAAGTCATTTTACTTAGCACCTGTAACTGAAAGAGAAATATTCAATATAATTGCCTGAAACTGTACTGCTGTAACGGTAACTGCTGTGATATATATGGCATGAATTCAAAGCTGTTAAAAGGCATAGCACATACTATAGCATATCCTTTAACCAAAGTTATTAATCAGATATTTGAATCTGGTAGTTATCCAGAACAATTAAAAATCACAAAAGTTATCCCTATACACAAAAAAGGTGAGAAAAATTACCCTTCAAGCTACATGCCCATATCAATAATTCCTGTCTTTTCTTAAATAATAGAGAAAGCATTATTTTCAAGAATATGTAATTACTTTGAAAAGAACAGTCTAATAAGTCCCACACAATTCAGTTTCCTGAAAGGCAGAGGTGCCATAGAATGTGTCATGTCAATGATCAGTGATATACATTGTTCCTTTGAAAGCAATGAAACTACTCTAGTTTCCTTCAGTGACTAGTGTAAGGCATTCGACAGTGTTTCCCATAAAAACTTCTTTCAAAATTATACTCCTATGGCATAAGGACTAATCCTTTGAGACTCTTAGAAAGTTAATTGAGAGGCAGATATCAGTGTGTGTCTATAAACAACAAGCTACGTAGTAAAAAACTAGTAATATATGGAAATTAATATATTGCATCAGAAAGGAAATAATTTAACAATGACTCAAAGCAACTAACCGTAGAAGACTGCCCTTCGTTGATGGTTGGCAGTTTAGGTCGATTGTCAATCGATTATGACTTTGATGCAACCTTGACCTATCGAAAACAGTTAAGAACAATTTTTTTGCTGTATCATTACTCTAATGTATGTTATAATGTCATTATAATGTAAAGTTTGACTGTGTTTTGTTGATCTGATTGATTGTATATTATTGACATGTCTTATGCAAGCATATGTTTGTCGTTGGATAAATAAAAATTATTATTATTATTTAAGATTATAACAAATTTTACAGGTTCGTGTTTTCTTTTGAAATGCTTTTTATCTCGTGATTATGACGATCTTTTGACCTCTGTAACGTATCAAAATATGTTTAACTTCAAAAATTATATTAATGATTGAATAAACTGGACGAATTATACATATTATTATCATTAAAATTAACCTTTCATCGAGTTTTAAAAAATATATAGGACGGGGCAGGTTGGCCCGGGTGGCCATCATGCCCCGTCGTTTCTGGGCCAACCTGCCCCATCACCATGTTTACAATAAGTTCTATTAGTGACAAAAACCACTGAAGCTATTTCAAATGTATGCCATACAGAAATAATCCTTAAACTATGACCTTTAATTATACTACTCATCTGTTGCGCCTAAAGTAAGCAAAAGTTAAATAAAACACATTTAACCGACGAGTAGAATTTTACTGAAGCATGCATAAAAACAATTAATCACTAAAACTTGTCCAAAACTGCTCCGCCGGCAATATTGGTCCTGTAGATGGAGGGGGACAGTACTAACAACCTACTGATTGATTCCTAGCACGATCTAGCGTTTATTGTATTAAATAACTCGACTGGGCCAACCAGCCCCGGTCTCCCCTACATTTTCAGTTTATTGGCCCTTTACTTGCTTAAAATTTGAATAAACCTAATCACATTTGTATGCGGTTTGAGTGTTTACGAGAACATCCGTTTATCGAAATACATTGATTATTTTGAGCAGTTTACGGAAAAAGTTCCGAAAAATCGGCATTCTTGAGTAAATTTGAAGTATTTTGGCCCTAACTTGCTTGAGGAAAAACAATTTTTTCTCATTTTTCAGCACACTATGGGAAAAAACAATTATTTTATTTTTGGAAGAAGTTTAAGGAAGAATTCCGAAAACGGCATTGCGGAGTACATTTTCAGTTTTTTCACCCTAACTTGCTTGAAAACATTAATATTCTTTGGAAAGCCTCATTTTTCAGTTATCTGCTATAAAATCGCTCAAGTTCAGTTTTTTTACAACTTACTTGCTTAAAATTAGAGTAACCCTAATCAAATTTGAATGCCTTTTGAAATTTCCATGTCTAACTTTCCGTTTACTGAAAAATAAATTTTTTTATCAGTTTACAAATTTACTCCAAAAATCTGGCATTTTGGTCGAAGTTTTCAGTTTATTGGCCTGAACTTGCCTAAAGAAAACATCTTTTTTTAAAACCTCTCATTTTTGGGTATTCTGCCATAAAATCGCTGAAATTCTGACAGAATGTGAAATATATCATTTTCCTTCTGATAAGACCTATTCCGGAGCGTTATGAGAAATTTTAAAGACATTTTTTTTTTCAAAAACCTTGATTTTCTCGTTTATCCGCCCTATTATCGCTGAAATTCTTATAGAATGAGAAATAAATAACGTTTTTGTTCAGATTAGAGCAATATCGGAGGGGTTTTCCAATTACGATCTTTCTAGTTTAGAATTTTAATTTTATTCATTTTTTTAGTGTTAATCTACGATAATGTAACGTGAATGACGCTCAAAGGAATTTTTGACTTACACGGAAATTTTCAGAACCGTGTAAATTGGGAACTTGCTGTACTTTCAAATTAAATTATAATTACATATAAATTGGAAGGAAAAGTAGAACCTTCACATTTTGACAAAATTTTATCTTTGAGTTATGGAAAAGATGAAAATGTAAAAATATAACTAGGTAGGTACGTTAACTATTGAGATATAAATAAGAAAACCAGTCATCGCGAAAAGCCACACTCAAGGGGCCGCAAGAGGCTCGCGAGCCGTGGTTTGCCACACACTTGTAAAAGGATCCACGGAAGCATCGACACAAATGAACCGGAGAACGGCTAACTTGAGCAGGAGCCGTTCAGCTTTGAGCGGTGTTCTTATTGGGCTAAGAAAAGCTTTGCGCATTCACATGTTCTTCCATTGAACCTGTTATTTGTCATTCGTGCTTGAAAATCGTGATTGTTAATATTGAGTGTTAACTTCGTCCAAAAGAAGGCCTTGTTATCCAGTTTGAAAGGCGGACCAACTGTAAGTCCGATTTAGAGATCCAGGGGGGCCGATTATTTCCAATCACGAGAAGGAACACGTCTTTAAAAGGTTTTCTCTAGAAGAGTAACGATGTCCAAAGTGGAGAGAAGAAACTTTTTTATCTAGTGTGTAAGCTGATCCAACCAGTGCTCACATCCTCAATTAAACACTAAGCCAATCAAAACAATCCAACTCTTACAGTCCCATTTATCGTAACACTCAAAAACTATGCAAGGAAATAAGATTATTGTTCCCAGAAGAAACTCATAATAAGGTAGCATCTACTTAAGGATAGATATTCAGATACCGTTTCAGCAGATAAAACAAAAATTCATAATTTCTATAAAATGTTGATACTATAAAATTTTATTGAAGTAAAGAATTACACCCAATTATAATAACATTATATCACATATAAATGAAGTTCACCATCAACAATCAATAACAGCAAACAAATAAAAAAATCTTTAAAATAAAGATATCACATCATAAATGGTTTGAGAGATGCTTCAGATGTGATTCCAAAACTCAGCATCTGCAAAAATCAAACCAGATGGCCCACTAAATTTCATTAGCATGACTTTGCCCTTTTCAGAGATATACCACACATTTCAACATGCACTGCTTTTATACAAAAATAGCAAACTAAGCATAGATAACATGTATACAGTAAATCCTGTCAAAGGGAAAAATTTTAACACTTCCCAAAATAGGAATCGATATAAGGTAACCGAATTCTTCTGTATCGGAAATAAATTTTTGGAACTAAGTTCGACAGGTTTCATTGTATGCATGTATGTGTGTATATATATTTCATCACATTCTCAAACACACATTTTCACACACACATATTTAAATCATCTTTAAACATTTATCATAACTGTCAAATATAAATCTATAATTTCATGTATATAAAACATCTGCAAAATAATATGCAATGAAAATTTGACAAATCTGTGTTTTGTAATAAAAGATGTTTATGTCGTCCATTTGCTTTTACCAACACAGGTCTCATTTTTGTGTGTACCCTAGTTCATCTTCACACCCCTTCATAATTGTCCTCTACCGCCTTCATAGTATAATATGTACATTCTGTAGCTGAAAGTTACAGTTAAAAAAGGAGTCCTGTTGGAAGGCTCTAACTTGAGAATTGTCTGTCTCCTTATAATCTACTACATGATACGTAATTGCATAGAGAGCTGCCAGAGAAATTAGAAAAAACCTAATGAAAAACATAATGGAAAAAAAAACATCTTCATACTTGATATTTAGCCTTCACATTCAAGTGCGATGCATTTAAGTAGTTATTTAAAATACCATTGTAGAAATGGTGAAAGTCTTTCTCCTTGAATATTAATTAATTCCTAAAAATCTCCATTTCCTGCAGTGACAATTTTTTTCAAGTCGAGGCAAGAATCACTCGCATCTCATTCTTGATAAGTACGTTTAGATACAATATCAATAATACAGATGATATTTAATTTGCTTCTAATCCAAAGGCATGACATATAAACTTCATAGTAGCCGACAATAAAAATCTAGAAATTATTTTATTAATTTTATACTCTTAAAAATGAATGCAATATCAATACATGACTTCTGCGATTCCTCAGAGTTGTATCACCAATTGAACCACGGCTTCAATGCCAATGACAGAAAGAAGAGTTACTCATCTTTGATTTGAGATATTCACCCTAATAAGCATTCATTCATGTATACCAAATTGTCAACATGCTTATCACTTACTGAGTTACCCTACTGAAATTCTTTGAAGCTTCATCTATAGTTATAATAGGTCCAATTAGCAGCATGAATAGAAGAGGAAATGTGTTTGCAGTATCCAATCTGTAAGCAGAACATCACAGAGAGATTGAGAACAGCTTCAATAAAATAACTGTTTGATAAAATTCTTGCTTAAACGCAAGTGTTTTCCCCTGCCTAGGATACTGCTCATATCTACAAGTTTTCACTTTAAGATCAAGGTTTATAGAAATGGCAGAATCACTGCTAGAAATATAAAGAATTACTGAGAAGTGATACCCTACTTACAAAGCTAAACCACATTTTAATCTATCACATAATATTTCATTTCTGAGCCTCAAATACTTATTGCACTTAGTATTTTCAACCAGTAAAAAAACAAAAACTGCCAATAAATATAGCCATAAAGCAGCTAAGTCAGCCTCTGCACCAAGATTTAATTATCTAAAATTCATAATCATTCAACTGATTCAGTTTGAAATATAATGCTCATAAATATCTTGACTCATGAAAAGATACGCATAAGGCTATAAAGACATTTTGATTGAAAACAAGAATGAAAATTTCCTGAAATTTCAGCAGTTCAGAAATTCTAAATGGCAACTAACATGCAGATGTACGTTGAAAGCAAAATTATCACATAGTATAAGGGCAAATTTAAAACAATATAGAGAAATGTTAGTTTTAATCGTCATCAATCTCATACCAATAATCACTAAACTAATCTCATAATTTTTGGTTTTGCTATATAAGAAATGAGGTTAAAGTTAGATCTGCATCTTATACAATCATAAATTGAAAAAAACAACATAAAATGCACTCCTTGTAACACTTATTTAATCCTTGTGACATGGTTGCTCACTATGTCCAACTACCATATCAATTTGAATTAGTAGTTATGTTTAGTAACACGTAGGAAAATTGGCTAAAAATCAGCCAGTTGACAAGATATTGTGTTGAATAGGGAATAAATGTACCCTTCATATCCGATTCTAACATATGGACTTGTAGATTATTTTCCCGAACAAAGCAATTTTACAAGCGATCTCCATTATCATTGGAATTTACGTAAGTGATATATGTATCTAAATTTAAAGGTGAAGTAAGCTCTAAAAAACATTTGTATGGGAGAATTTGAGTCAAAAGACCACCCTATTAACTTTCACGTAGATATAAATACAAGAACTTTACCTTTTATTACAATTGCATATAGGGTAGAGAGCATTCGTTCAAGTTACAGAAAAGGACTATGCTCTTATGTCTAAGGTTGCCACATCAGGAAGGCTTCCCAAGCAAAGATATAAGGAGCAATAAGTTATCTGAGATAAATTAAACAGGGAAAACCTGCAGTACTTTAGGAGTCATTGTCAATATTTTGACAAGGCAAAATAAATATTTTATTGAAAATGTATTCTATAACTTGATACTTCACAGTAGTGGAAAGTTAAAAACTGATTCCCGAGTGCAGTCTCGTACGCTTCCTTCAGATAGGTAAAGCTTATACTTTCCAGAAATGTATTTGATTGATTTAAATATAGTGATCAGTATACAACAGGCCAGAGGAAAATTTTGGATCAACTAGTACTCTTAGAATAGCTAACATTTATGACTATCCTATAATAAGAGAAGCAAAATATGAATAAGAAGAGCTTTCATCTATAATCAATCAGATTCCTTGAATATAAAATAGATCTGTGACGATGATTCTATAGAAATATGCTCCAGTAACAGAACAGCCATGGCAGTTGAATTTGAGGCGTTAAATCTAACTAAAGATGAAGTTTGTATCGAAGCACCCATTGGCTATATCTGCTAGATCTGGAAACTCAAATTCAGAGTGCGCATTTCGCCAGCATACATCACATTGGGTTGGAAAGGCACAAAATTGCCTGAGTGAGCAATCACAAACGTTTGAGTACCTATCAACTATCTCTCAAAATGGCAGCCAGAGAAAATCCTTACTTCTTTATGAACTAAACATGCATCACTATACACCACATAAAGAATAAATAGGATAAAACTGAATAAGACCACAACGGAAGAGTGAGTTTTCTGAATTTTACAATGAGAAAATTCTTGTAACACCCAATATTGAGCTCTAAAACAAAAATATGTACAGACAAAATGTTGAGGACTGCTACTGCATACGCCAGCAATGCTATCTAATAATCGCTCAACTTCTCATCTGTGAAAGAACCCAGGGGTAACGCTAAAGGAGACAGACAAAAATCATTAGTTCTACCAATAAATAACCTCGAGTCATTTGCAAACTGCAACAGCTGATCTCTCTTGGAAGACCATGCACACTGGTAACTTCGCTAGGCTGCCTTTCTCGAGGTCAACTTACTCGAGGCAATATCTCATTCACTCAACCTCAATGTGCAATCCAAATAACCATTGAGACTCTCACTTTCTACAGAAAGTGAAGTCTATAGGTGGGATATGGCATCGCCTACATCTTATTCTCTAAGAAATGATCAGCACCGTGAGCGTGATCGTCTTGATAGATAAGATATCAGCAAATGAGCAGCAAATGGCCACAGCACAAGGAATGCTGTTGTTTGTGGAGACAGTTCTGGAAAAGGCCACCAAGCTGGAGTCTTTCCTCGGATGTAAGGGACCTGTAAATACAGAAACAATTTTTTTACTATTACTGTGTATAATTATACAATCAGATTCAATATAGATGTAAATCCACACCCACACAATAAACTCTCAACAAAATTTTCTTTGCTTGCAAATTTTTGCAAAAAATATCCCAAACTTTCCCTTAAGTTGTTAGGATAAGTTTCCTTCAGTTGTAGAGATTTTCTTCCCACAAACCACTCCTTTTCTTTTGTTTTTTTTTATCCTCAACCTCTTCATTTCAGTCAGGCTAATGCAATTTATAATATAAATATAAAACTTACGTACAAGGAAGTTTGGTGGAAGAGAGGCCCACTCAGGCCCAATGTAGCCTAATATACAGTCAAATAATATTAATTAGTTATCTCTTTAATTTTCCTACACTAAATAATACCCTTTTTCTCAGCTTCTTGATCATAAAAATTAATTATTAATTTACATTTGACGAAATTCATTCTGTAAAAAGCCAGTAACTTATACATGAATGCTATAATAACAATTTTTAATTTTGCTCCAGACCCTCATTAAAGTAATAAATAACAATCTCATCCCACAGTTTTCCTATTTTGATTCCAAAACAGAATATGAAACATAAAACTAGAGACAAATGATTAGTATACTATTTAAATAACCGGTTTTCAAAGGGCTTGCAAGCCAAAATATCTGTTCCTGCAGCTGGAATGTTTGTACATAAATAGAATGTAGAAGATAAAAGAGTTAGGAAACAGTGAGGTGTAGTGTGAATGTATAGAAAAAGAGAAAAGAGTCCAACTAATTTATCATTCATACCTGATTACCTAAAACATTAAAGATGTTATTTCCTTTGATATGTTGGTATGTCCTTTAGTACATTTATCATCTATTACAATAACTACCAGTTTATTCAAAAATGTGATCTTTAAGTAAAAGCATTATTAAATTTTAAAAAAGGACATGCACTAAGTGAAAGTAGAACAGCACTAGCCCAAATTTAGTGCAATGATTTTTCCTCCAACACGTATTTATGAAAGTAAATCATATTATTTATTCCATATTAGCCTGAATATATGAATTTAGACTGATACTGTACTGAAAATCCAATAGTGAACCAATTAATTTGTATCTAAGAGAACTGTTGACTTGATGACATCAAGAAGAGGTTTTGAACCAAAGAAGAAAACTAAATCGAAAAGCAGTTTTCCACTTACGACAGATTCATTTGCCCTTTGAGCTTTGGCACTGGACAGCTTTTCTAGGCTTCTTAACCTATTCTTAATGAGGTCCAAGTCATCTTGTAGATTCAGGACTAATTGCTTGATATGCAGCATTGCAGTCTGGTCTCCGAGTACCACGTTTACTGGATTCTCTTTCACAGGTACTGAATGAAAAGGAAGTCATTTTATGAGTCCTTCTGCAATGCATAATTAGTAATACACTCAGCTCATTCATGCAAGAGTTTTCAGGGGATTCTCATGTCAAATTCAACCATCCCTTTAGTTCAAATACCAATTTTTTATCAGAGAAAGCAATTATTCTTATGTTCCCTTTATACTCAGACAGAGTATAAAGGGAAGAGAAAGCTTATTAAGCTCAGGAATAAGAGAATTAATAACTGTTACCATCTTTTAATATTTTAAAGTTTACAATGAGCTAACATGCATTTAGCCTTGATTCCCCACCTCAATTGTTAACAACATACTAAGGAAACATAAACTTAATATCCAACAACACACAACCTTAACCTCAACTCAAGATAAAAAACACAATTTCATACAATTACCCTTTGCCCCAGGAACTAGCAACAAATTGAAACCTATACTTTCCAAGTTTGGCGTAACTCAGGACTTAGTTAATAATAATAAGCTCTCTCCTCCATAACCCTCAAGACATAACCCCATCAACACAAAAATCAGGTACTTACGGTATGCACGAAATTTCATGTCAAGACATTAAATTGGTCACGCAGCCAAAACGGAAATTAGAGAACAGATTCAAAGAACACTTAGCACACCCCAAATACAATCAATTGGACAAATCCAGTGTGGCACAGCAAATACAACAACGCAATTATAGAATCACATTGGATTATTTAAAATTGAAATAATCTTCAAAATTAGACTCATCTGAAAGCATCATTATACATCGGAATAAAGAGAAACTCATGGAGACGAGGGCCTCATGAAGGAAGCATCGCCATGGAGATGTACGAGTGGCGTTTCTAAAAAGAGCGTTCCTAGTTTCTCCAAATACTAGTGAATGAGGCGAGGAATGCTGACAAAGACGCGTATTGGAGATTTTGCACCTCTAAGGAATTTGCTGCTTAATCGTTTAAGTAATTTAACTATTGTGCAAATAATCAGAATCTTTGTCAGTAATTTAGCAAGCAAACATTTATAAAAGTGACTCCGCTTAGCTGAAACTGCTGAGAATTATTTCACTGCTTCAGTAATCAATGATAAGACAGTTACTAGTCACTATAAAAATTTCATCATTATACTTCCTGAATTACATACATACCCACACTCTCAACAAAAGAATAGTTAAACTGCCCATTGAATTCCAACTGTTAATAATTGAAAAGTAAAACAGAATAATTGTGATTCCTTCGACTATCAGGAAAAGAGGTGATCACTAATGTAACAAATGAGACATGGAATTACGTTAAATAACTCTAAAAATAGTGAAGAAAATTATTCAGGATTATAAGCCATGTATTTGTTAAATGAAATAGAGATAAGAATGTGACATTATGTTACAAAAGCAGAGCAAATTCCTTCCTCTACTTTAAAACGGGCTTTAATTACATTTCAATGTTTTAAGATCACGTTGACAGACTAATGTTCACTTATTAAAAGCATGGGATGTGGAAACAAAATCAAACTGTAGGTAGAAAACAAACCCAATGGAATTGATCTACATTAAGTACTTAGAAAGTTCATACTTAATTACCCACGAAACTTAAGCGCTGACCATATGATGAAATTTCTTGGCTTTCCTAATTTTTGTTAGTATCCTCGGAAATCATCTTGTTATTTCTAGTGGTTAAGGTCTTATTCATAACCACTTTATTCAGTCATAATAAGAAGTGTACGCAAGTTTGATCTCACAACTTTTCATCGTAAACTCAAAAATTCTGCAGTACAAAAATTAAATTTTTTCCTTTTAGTTTACCATTAATTTTTAGTATAATATGCAGGGCTTTCACCTGGAACCTTGCAGGAATGTAATTGCTTATGCTTTTACTCTGCACAATAAAACTGTTATAAAACTTGGAAATAAAACCAATGGAAAGAAAATGTACCAAAAATCTAGATAACTTTTATTCAGTGGCATTAGCAAAAAATCAAAATCCAGGAACATAATTCCTTAAGTTAATATACTAGAAAATTATATTTTCTGAAATAATATCTATTATATATAGATGCTTCTCCGGATTCATTCATGTATATACCTATATAGATAGATAGATAGATAGGATACTAATTCACAGCCAAAACCACAAACGTGATTGACTTGAAATTTTTACGACGTATTGGCCATAACGTGTTACCGCCAGAAAAAATGTGATTTTGAACCTCAGTGTCATAGGTTCGATTCCAGAGGGCCCCAAATTCCCGATTTTTCCCGTTTAAATGCATTGCTTTGATTTTCAGGAATAAAAAAAAAATACTTTCCGGATAGGTAATGAATCGAAACTCAAGGACCCTATATATATGGACATGATCTATCGAAAACATAAATGACTTTAACGGAAAATATCCTGGGTTCAATGCTAGGTCGATGCAAAAATCGGCCATTTGAAATACATTGAGGTAGATTTTCATTATTTTTTTTCATGCACTTATCGAAATGATAGGAAGTTCTCGCTTATATAGAAGATGTATATTAAGCATAGTTTTTTGAAAAAATTGTAAATAAGACCTTACTGTTCCTGGGTTCGATGCCAGAGCACATAAAAGTTTCTCTCATAAGGAATATAAGGGAAAAGTAGGACGTCATTTGAGGCAGTTGCACCTAATATTTCTGCTTGAATTTTCACACATGGTTAAAGGATGTGATCTTCTTTAGTGCTGCATAGAAAGTATTACCAGAAAGACCCGGGTTCGAAGCCAGATGGTAAATATATCCCCCATTTAAAATGCATTGAGTTAGTTTTCATTATTTATTTTGATGTATTAATCGAAATAATAGGAAAATCTTGCTTTGCTAGAAGATGTATATTAAGACTCGGTTTAAGAAAAAAATGAGATATGACCATGCTATACCATGGTTCGATGCCAGAGCACATTAAAATTTCTCTCATAACGAATATATGGGAAAAGTAGGACGTCCTTTGGGGCAGTTGAAGCCAACATTTCTGCTTGAATTTTCACACATAGTTAGAGGTGGTGATTATCTGTTGTACTGCATAGGACGTATCACCAGAAAGACCCGGGTTCGAAGCCAGACGATTAAATTGCAGCGAATTTTAAGAATATTTTCAATCTTTTTTTTTTTCGTTTTAGGACCGTCCCGATATGATGCCCATATGAAATAAGTGTTGTCGATCTGCTTGCAGTATGCAAGCTACATTTTACTTGTATAATAAATACTTCCTTTGAGTGACATCCTATAGCGTATTTACCTGAAAATCTTCAGAGATATTTCAGTGATTGTTATTCAGTCATTCTTAAGTGTAAACAGATAAATATACGACGATGCAAAAAGATAAGATGAGATTATTTATTTAGTTGTGAAAAAATGTTGGAAAGGTTATCCAATTACCAAGCTAAGTAGATATAACTTCTTGATATGCAAAAAGAAACTGCATTGAATAAAACGATAATCTTTGATTTCGTGTAAAGAATCATAAACGTTGGTGTTGCTATAATCAAATCTTGGTTACTACAGATGTGTTAATGCTAGGGAACTTGGATTCAACAAATGGCTTGGTCGTCAAGGGTTGTTTACAATCTACAATTTTCACAAAGGTTTTGTATTTTACTTCCAAATTCTCACTAATTCAAAATAAAAGCAATATTCAACCACCAAAATAAGAATCTTCATCCTGTTTCCTTTCTTTTGGTGCTTGTTTTAGTTTCAAATGACTATTCTTTCTAATTTATTTTTGCCAAAGAAAAGTACTCTGTAGACCAGGGGCCTCCAAACTACGGACCGCGGGCCAAATGCAGCCCATGAGGCCTTCTCATCTGGTCTGTGGAGACCTTTTCATTAACGCAAAAAAATCATGGAAATTTATGTGTATCCTGCCAAGATAAGTCCCCATTAACATCGACGTAACATTTTTACTGGATTAAAATAGAATAATTATCATATTTAATAATATTAAATTAATAATTAAAAACAACATCTATGTTTTGAATCTTTTTTACTTGGACCTCAAGTGCGTTGTCTTCCCCTCAAACTGCTGTTTGATAGTTACTGTGGCCCTGGGGCTGAAAAGTTTCCAGAACCCTGCTGTAGACGATAAAATTTTTCTACCCATATATTTCTTATGGGAATTCTTTGAGTGTTTTGAGTTGAACCAAGTACAGTTATCAAAATTAGCCAATCATCTGCACAGGGCTGGCTTTAAATATTGTACGAATATTGACTTTTTGAAAATTTTTAGCTTTAACGTTATAGCGTGAAATAGATTTTTGATCTCGTCTGGCATCAAACTGGAGACAGATGAATAAAAAGTAGCCCAAATCGGATGACAAATGAACATCATACCAAATTTCATCAAATTGGTTGGATAGTTTTTGTGTGATGTTCAGACAGACTGACAGACATGAAAATAAAAAAAGGTGTTTTGGACTCGGTGACACCCCTAGTATCCAGAAATACTTTTTGAGTGCCTCTTTGATGGCATTTATAAGGAACAATCGGGTGCATATTTATTGGCTGATGTAAGCACGAAATATGATAAATAAGTATATATTTTAAAATAGTGTTATGGGGCACAGTTATTACCATTAAGTGATAGAAATATAAATATTTGTTATTGCTTATTTCTGTCACATTTATCTATTTTATATACTTTTTTATACTGTCATATGTATATATTTATATTTCATATACTTCAGAATGTTCTTTGTTTTTAGGAAAGTTTACGTACCTAATGTAGAAAAGAACAGTTCTTTACCATGATATATAAGGAATGTCAAATTAATTATTCAAAAGAGCAAATAATGAAATTTAAAAACTCAATAAATGTGTTACACTTGAAAACAGCCTCCTATCATTTTTTATGGCCAATTATTTGACAAAAAAGGGGTTGTCATGTTCAGACAAACCCAGCAACCTTGATCAACTGAGTGGTTCCTAAAGGACGAATAAATATTTTTTATATGGAAAGACCCTCCTGCTTAACTCAAAGGAAATTAAGCAAATACATCAGGGATTTAATCCCATCTTTTAAAGTTTAATAAAGCATCCCATTGGCAAGTATTTTATCTGAATACAACCTCCACACTTGAGTATATTTGTCAACCTTATGTTTATTTACGTGTGCTTTGCCCTTTTCAAATGATAACTTTCCTTGCCATTTCCTTACATACAGAACAAGAGTGCATTGACACCAAAAAGAAAATAGAGATAAACTTACTTGGTATTGACTGAAACACTTACCGTCCGACACATGATTAGCCAAATTATGTTTTGCATTAGACTCTGCATAACCATTGATGTGACTGATCCTTCCATTACTCAAACCACCTTCTGCATGTGGGACGTCACCATTTGGGATTATAGTATGCTTTACATTGTCAGAAATCATGCCCTCTCCAAGCAATGCATGCTTCTCTGCAATTTGAACAGAATGATGCTGCATGGAACTGGGGACGTTGGGATGGTTGTGATTGGCATCAAAACCATTCTCTAGCACTTGTTCCTTGTAGATGACTCTGGATGGGCT
Organism: Sympetrum striolatum; assembly: GCA_947579665.1. NCBI lineage: Eukaryota > Metazoa > Arthropoda > Insecta > Odonata > Libellulidae > Sympetrum > Sympetrum striolatum. The sequence continues at coordinate 105,791,613 of OX388342.1, forward strand.
ATGGATGTTATTCCTCTTGCTTCCTTCTGAAGGATGATTTCCATTGAAAAGAACAGAGGCACTCATCCCTTCCTAAAAAACATGATTCCAAGATAAATTAATCAGGTATAAAATTAAATAAACATATAATTACCTAAGTAATGATCTCAAATGTAAGGGCTTTTAATGTAAGAGAATTAGTATCACTGGTAGTATAATTGAATCCAAATTAGAGGGATATATTTGCAATTTTCTTGATTTAGATTCATCATATGTTGACCTTTGCTATACACTACATTCTTACTAACAAGAGGAATACCATGTTTGTGTGAAATAGATTCTCATGAAACTTTCATATTCTTAGCTTAAAAATAGTGGGCATGCATCCAACGGTTCAACTCAATGGGCCTTTGTTTATGAAAAATTACCTACTGAAAATCGGAGTAAGGCAACCATGCCATACATTTACATTTACATTTAAACCCTGCAATACGCCAGTGGCGTGTGGCAGGGGGTGTAAGACACCGAAATACCTATCTAATCTGGAGAGCTATTAGCTTCTCTAATACTTGGTGGAAAAAATTACCAAAAGTAGCTATCTGTCCTGGCAACTACTTCCCTGTAACACTTTTTTGTTTTCTCTCAAAGGTCACATAGGTATATGACTGGGATGACAATATCTGTTATCTCCTCCCCGAAATCAGTAGTGATAAATTTATCAAAAAGCTTCCATCGATATTCACGTCTGCTATCAATAAGAGAGTTCCATCCGAGGGATTCTATCATAGCCGAAACACTGCTGTCGAATCTGAAATCTCCCTTGACGAACCTTGCTGCTCTACATTGAACCATCTCGAGATCGGATATTAATCCTACTTCGTGAGGATCCCAAACCGTACAGCAATACTCAAGTAGAGGTCGAATTAGGGATAATTACGCAATTTCTTTTACTCTCGATGAACATCCCCTGAGGATTCTGCTGGCTAACCTTTGCATTCTATTCGCCTTTCCTACTATGCCTCGAATATGCTCTTTGAAGGAAAAATTATGGCTGAGCGTAATTCCTAGATATTTATTGTGCATCACCAGCTCCATGGAATTCCTGAATGAGTCTGAACCTCCTGAAATTCTGTATGGTGCGCAGGTAACGTTAGTGAACCGTGTGAAAGTCATGGCAACACACTTCTTTACATTCAGCTCAAGCTGCCAATCACTACACCAACCCGAGATCATATTCAGATCGTTCTGCAAACAACCAATGTCATCTTCAGTTACGATCTCCCTATACACAACAGTATCATCAGCGAATAACCTAACCTTGCTTTTAACATTATCCACAACATCGTTAATAAATATCAGGAACAAAATTGGTCCTAATACACTTCCCTGTGGAACACTGGATGTGACGCAAACCTCATCAGATAAAATCCCGTCCAACGCAACTCGCTGCGAACTTTCCCCGAGAAACGACTTTATCCACTCAACAACTTTTCCGTTAATCCCGTAAGCCGTCAGCTTATGAATCAATTTTACATGCAATACTTGATCGAAAGCTTTTTAGAAATCTAGAAATATGGTGTCTGTTCTTATACCCTTATCAGCTGCTCTAACTACATCGTAAAGAAAAAGGGCTAACTGGGTATCATATGACCTACCTTTACAGAAACCGTGTTGACATTGACTAATTGCCCCCTTGTCACTTAGGAAACGCATTAATGAACTCACTATAATGTGCTCGATAGTCTTACAAAATATTGATGTTAAAGATATCGGAAAGGTAATCTTCAGGTTTCGAGGAACGTCCTTTCTTAGGAATCGGAGTGATATGCGCTCTACTCCACGACATTGGTACAATGCCTAAATGTGCATTACCATGTAGATCTCAAGATTATCCACCAAGGAAATTATTTTCTTCCATTTTTTTACAGATAAATTATCTTTTTGTGATTAAATTTCATCTTCTTGCATTCCAAGCATTCTTTTCTTTTTTGAATGCATTTATTCTGCTCCACATGGTGCCGGATGCATCCACTATTTTTAGCAAAGAACGTTCCCTGAAAGTTTCATGTGACTTTGTTTCCCACAAACCTGGTGTTCCCCTTGTAAGTATTGATGGTGCCAAATTGTGTGTGACTCTAGTTATAAACAAGTATTTTGTCTTCATAAATATGCAACACACAATTACTCAAGAGCTCCCACTCTTCTACTTGAGATTTTCCCTAAAAATTTAGTTTTAAATATTTTCCAAGGAATTACTTCTACAACATATATCAATCCACATACATTAAGTACATTCGAGAAGTGAGTTCACCCTTAAATATTGTAAACAATAGATAAATATAATTTACTGCAGATGACATAAAATTAACTTATGTATAGAGAATTGAAGTTAGGTGGAAAAGAAGGCTTTACAGGCCAAACAAAAATTTGGGTTTTTAAAAGAAAATTTTCCTGCATAAAAAGAATACAAAACTGATTATCCTGATGAGGAAGCAACCACACATGTAATAACTCTGAATTAGTGATGTGAATAGCGATTCACCAATGGGAATCACTCATTGAAATATAGTTCACTTTAGTGAACTATAAAATTGAGCATTTCAATTGTGTTGAGAGGGTTGCATAATTGCAAGGGAAGTAGCAAAAAAGAAAGGCATCGTAAAATAATCAAGATTGAATTATTCCGGACCAATATTTGTCTAATAGATTTATATATATAAACTGCTTATATTGACCACAATGTTATTTTAGATAACAGCAGGGCTTTTATCTGAACACGGTGAAACTGCGTTGTTTCCTTTTCTCAGTTGACGTAAATTGCCGCAAACTAATTTAGTCAACAATATGAAATTTTAGCAAGTGCAGTCCTTGAATGTGTATTTATGTAGTGTGAGTAACCCACCTGTGATGCAAAGTTTTCCTATTCACAGCGAGCATATTATCATAGTAATGCTCATTAAAGTTGAGAATTTATTCAGTTCCATCACCTCTTTAAAAAAATGCTCTGGATGAAAGTAAGGATTTATATTTGAGTTCAATCCACTTAACACATTCCCTGCCACTTTGGTCATAATGACCATAATTCAATTTGAAAGTAGAGTCTGTGGCAAACTAGACAGCTACTACAGAGTAATTTCCGGTGAACTATTTAGTTCAGAATAATTTCCGGTAAACTATTTAGTTTGGAATAAATAAATATGGAATGGAAATAAAAGTGCTTCGACAGCTAAGGTCATTTCGCACATTGGCTCCCACCGGAATTCGAACCTGGGACCACTTTCACCAAAGGCAAACGCGCTGTCCACATGACTATCTGGGAGCGTGAAATGTTTAGTTCGGAGTAATTTATATTGGTTGATTTATTTCAGAGCAATTCCCAGTGAAATATTTGTCGCTGTCATTGAGCGATTTACTGACTAAAGCAGGAACTAGTTCACTAGAGGGAGTTAGACACTAGAGCTTAATTAGAGCAATTCAATGATGAACTACACATCTCAACTCAGAATGCATCATTTCAATACATTCAGCCACAATTGCTCACCTCTATCGTATCAATGAACTCTTCCTCCTCATCCTCCGTGTCCGAGGCTGGAGGCCGAGGAGAAGGAGATGAGCAGGAACTTGCAGGGCTTGTCTCAAGGCTTGAGCCAAACCTTGCCGCAAGGGCTGCTACAGCTCTGCTGGGGGAGCCGTTAGGTGATGAAGGCCTCAAGGGGCTTGAGTCACCACTGCCTCCTACCACACGCTCCACTATGTTGCCCACTAACATGTTCAGGTCTTCTGCAGGCACACGCTCGTAGAACGAGTCCAAGCTCTCTAAGAACTGAGCCACATTCTCTGTGTATGACATAGTTTCCACTATCTATAGGAAGAGAAGGTAGACAATATATATATATATATACATATTAAACATAAGCATAAAAAACTCTGATGTGGCCAACACATGACTTTCTCCATATTGATTGAAAACAGAAGCTTATGCCGGTAATATATAAATAACTCCAAAACAATAAGTGTTACAGGATAATGTTTCATACAAAAGTTGTAGTAAATTACATTATCTATAACTTTTTTTATGAAATTGTATATAACTACATTGCAAATTGACAGAGATATGTATGAAAAAACATCCATTTCTGGATAAACAACAACTTCCGGTTAACCATTATTGAAGAATAACTCCTAAACAATCACTGTTATGAAAAAATGTTTCATACAAAAGTTGTAGTAATGTACATTATCTATAACTTTTGTAAATAACTGTATGTAACTAAATTGCATTCTGACAGAGATATTTAAGAAACAAAATTTTGTTCCGGTTAAACCGCAACTTCTGGTTGAGTGATATTCACCAAAAACTAATCAACTCTTGACAATGTTAAGAAAATACTAAATATGAATTTTGGAAAAGATCGGATAATTACTTTTCAAGATATAGCACCCACAAACGTTTTTACCACAGATAGAGACAGACATATTCAGGAAAATAGTGAAAACGTGCTCTATGGGCCCCAAAACATCTATTTCCGTCAAAATCAGGAGGTCGAATTTTTTTGCAAATACAATACTTTCTTTATACTACGTATAGGGAGAAAGTAAAAATATCATCAAGTTTTGTGTAAGTTTTATATCTAAGACCTTACAAATAAATTCATTCAAGAAATATTTGTTTGCAGGAGTTTCTACTTAACTAGTTTTGCTGTTTAGTCAAAGAAAATTGTACATCTCATATAAAGCTTTCTCAAGAAAATACCATGCATAGTCAAATTTTAAATGCAAAACTTTAGAATGTAAATCTTCCCTATAAAAAAGAGAGGTATTCATTCAGGTTTTCAATAGAACAAAACACGCTTCCAAAGGTTAGAGTAAAACTACAAGAAAATCTATTTCACATGTTCAATAAATTGAAATGACAGAAATGAGCATTGATATATACTGCTTGATAAACGACAGTAACAGTAAAGAGATGAAAATTAACAAATGTATGAAAAGAAAAATTATTGAAAACACATTTTAATCTCAAAAAATTAACACAGAATTGAAGTTACAATTCTTTAAGTTTCTAACATGGGCAAATAAATTGTCAAAAGAGAAAGACTATTTATATAATCAGCCTGTACACAGATGGCTTAAACAAACAAACAAACAAACGATTTACTATCCTCAGCCAGTATTCATAATTGGAAGATTACAAGAGAAAGACTTCTTCAAACCTTTAAGAAATTCTTTTATAATTTGAATCTTAAAAATACAAAATCTGACTTTCTGAGTGTTCAAAGCTAAATAAATACCCATGCAAATAAAAAGGATCAGGAGCAGCAGTTAAGACAATATTTTCAATATCAATATCCTCTTCTTACTCAAATACTTTGATTTAGTAATTTCTTCAATACTCTAATTTTCAATACTCTAATTTTCAATACTCTAATTTTCAATGACTCCATTCAATAATAATTTAGGGAGCTGATTATTAAGTAACCATTATTATTATATTTTACTTGCCTTTAAATATGTGCAATTCCACTCTGTGCAATTAATTTTGATTCTTAATTCTATTCCCTTTTACAATCCTTTCCATCATTTACATTAGATAATAACAGTACAATTATGCTTTGTGTGGGGTTTAAGCCACACTTTTAAGCCATTTGATAGTCATGTAAGATATTTAAAAGGACTAATTCAAAATGCTTTTCAAAATCAACTTTTTGGTATTTTTAAGTAGCCAGGAATTCACCCAAGAAAAATACCAGGTAAGAATGTATATGAATACAGTCTGACAGGACTCAAAACCAGATCTGCAGATAGTCAGTCAGTTGCTCTCCCAATTGAGCTATCTGACCTTTAATCAGGATATCCGTGTTTGAGTCTCAGTCCTGTCAGAGTTTTTTCATGCATATTCTTCTGTGGGATTAATACTATGTGCACGACTTAACCTTCCTACTAACTTTTCCTTGATTGGAATTAGCATTTACCATTAACTGCCAAATATATATAGTACATAAGATTTTGAAGAGATTCTACTTATCTTTAGTGAAGTATCCTTTGAATAGAGTAATTGAACATCGCTTAAACAGTACAAATGGAGAGTATAACCTAATTACAGCTTCTTTTCTAACAAATTCTATACCTTTTTTAGCTCTTCCACATAATTTTCCATAGCCTCCCCTTTAGACATATTCCCAAGTCGATTCCAAGCATCCCATTTAGCTTTCCTTATCACCTCCCAGAATGCAGGTCTTGAGCCTTTGCATGGCCCTTCTGTTGCTTGCTTGTAGTATGCGTAAAAGCGCAGCATAAGATCTGCTGAAGGCTGGTAACTCCCTGAAATCAAAATAAAACATCTATACACAGTAATATGCACTGGCAGAATAAAAAAATTATTATTTCCACCCCATTAATACACTTAAAACATGTTTTGTTCACCAATAAACTTTCTCTATAATCAATGCACAACTAAAGTACATGACAACATTGTCTTCCAAATCCTTTTGGAATCTCCTGGATCTTTGACAAAATATCTCTTGTGTTCTTTCCTTCTTAACATAGCTTAACAGATTAACCTAATTAACAAGCTCTATTTTCCATAATATTAAGCGTTTGACTATCATACAGCCCAGTTCATAGTTTTTGGAACTGCAAGTTATTTAAGGTAATCTTTCAAAATCCTCACTTCATATCTAATAAATTTCTCATTAATCTCCAAATAAATATTTTCATTTCTTTTCCAAAGATATTTAAAAATTATATCAATATCAAAAACAAATCAATTCTTTTTGCATAGATTTTCTGACATTTTCACTCTTTTCAAAGTTAAGGTCAAAGGAAGTAATGATTTTGATTACTAATAATCAAACGTATAAGATTCACTATCTCTCGAAAGCACTAGTCTTCTGCTACTTTAGTAAATAAAATTTTCTGAAATAAATATCAAATTTTAGCATCTTGAGCAGCATAAAGGTCTTCCAATTTTCATTAAAACTCTGTAATTCCAGTAAAGATAATAACTTTGCACACTTAAGTGTGTGCTCTCCTTACTTCATTGCACACCTCATTCAAACTCCTTCTTTTCCCTTCTTAATTCATAATGTATTAATCCTATGTTCTCCTACATTCACAAATTTCTCCATTTTATTTACTACTTTTATCCGTCTCATTAATAATTTTGGAAGCAGCCCAATCTAAATTCTAAAGGAGTATTCAATCAAAATTCTGATTTTCTTATTGAAAACTTCTCCATCACTACTAAGTGCCTTCAGACATCCCTTTGTATTAAAATCACTATGCAAATATAGAGAGGTTACAATTTTATCTTGAATTCCTTTTCGCCTAAGTGATTTAAAAAGGAGTTTTTATAATTGCTAAATTTTGGTCTGAATTTACAATATTTAGGGAAGTGAAGCTTAAATAGAAAAACATACTTTGGAGAACTGTTATGCATTTTTGAACATAAACATTATCCAAAGTCCCAAAAACATGTAAATCTTCTCTCTTTCTTAAATTTTCTCTGCATTTAGGGGTTGATAAATGAATAACCCTCTAATATTTGTACATCATTACCTAGCACTTTCCATGTTTTTCAGATTTCTTTTCTTATATTACATCGTAAGTTATTATTAGCATTTGTTTTGTTTTGGTTGCCTTGAAACTAAATCTTACACTGGCTCCATTCGATTAGCAGATTATAAAATTTGCAGCAGTTGGTCATTACATAAAGAAAAAACATATTTATTATTATTATTCAGTTTGTTTGTATTTAGTGAGTATTTCAAACATGTCTCTTAAGAATTTACAGAATCCCATTGTCATGTTTGCAAACTTGCCCTTCAAATAAAGAGAGCTGCAGATAAAAGATTGATGTATGATCATTTAAAAGTAAATTGAATTAAGTTATTTAAACATTCTAACTTTTTTCCTTCAATGAAATAGTAGAAAGCAACCTCTCTATTTTCTAAAATTCTCACGCAATTTAAGAGTAATCAAGCATTTCATCAATTCTGCCACAATGTGATTTTAAAGTTTTTATTTACTTAGAAACCCTTTTATTGCATTTCTTGCATATCCATAATATCAGTTATTTAAATATTCATATATTTTTATTTATATTCAAATATATTTATTTAACTATATTTTATGTAACGCCTCAACTCATACAGGGTTTGTCTGAAAAGTAATATCAATGACTTTCTTGCAAAGCAGCTAAACATTGCAGTGTTCTCAAATCAGTGTGGTGATGTCAGCTAACTAATGCATGGTCGTTCAGTCACTTGCGACCATCCGGAGAGTAAGGACAATATATTTACACGAAGCTCGTTCTCATCTTCTGTGCAAGCTGCAATGCAGCGGTTGATGGAACAAACGATGATCATCAATTTTTGTGTGAAGCTAGATTAGTTTGCAGTGGTAAAATTCCTTATGATAAAGACAGCTTTAGAGAAGATTGTTTGTCAAAATGTTAATTAGATATCCCACTTTTTGGACAAATGCTGTACAAACTTTACTGGTTTTTACTTTATAATGTATTCACTATTATGCTTTCATGTATATTATCATTGAGCATTTCTATTTTGTAATCAAACTACAAATCAAAATTTGATATTCAAACTGTGCTGTGCTAGTTGAGGATGAAAATCGGGACCCTTGGTGCAAGACTACCGTATTTAGGGGTATAATCATTCACAGAAGGTGATATAATTATTTCAGAATTTGACTAGAAACAGTAATTAACCTAGCACTTCCTAACTTCAAAAACATTCAGCACTACGAAGTAAAAATGTCTCATTTATACAACTTTAAGGACCATGTTTTTTGGTTGAAAATTTTAAATGAGACATATAAAATGAATAGAAATCGATGAAATATCTGAAATTTATACTCTAATCTTAAAACAAAATTGCAAAAAATTCAGCAATCAATGATTTTACATTCAATTCCTCTTCAACATAATATCCAAAATCAACTGAATTGAGACCAATTCAACTAATGACTGAAAAAAAGAACAACATGTAATCACAAGTGTATCAACGTATAAAGGCAATATGAAAGAAATCTCAGGGCTTTAAGCACTAAGATATTAATAGGGTAGTGATAATGTAATGGTGATATATGCTACTGATGGAGGATTATTATATTAAATATTTTGAGGTTATTATACACTTTGTAATGGAAAAACAAGCAGTTAATACTAGCAGAAATCCCTTCTCTGCCTTCCTTGTTTACTGTCTGAAATCCACCGCATTACCACCACTCTTGATGGCCCTCTCATGTGGGTTCTGATACTTCATAGTCTACCTTTACTCTGACATCTGTGACCCTAACATGGGGTCTAACCAGTTTGGTCTTGTAGATTCAGGACCTTTTCGCAATATCAAATAAGCCTAGTGTTTCAGAGTAGAGGAAAGATACACGCAATACTTAAGTAATTAGGAGGTAATTTCAATATCTAGCAAAGTGATATCTTGGAAGGTACAGTCAAAATTATTACTTGCCATGGCACTAATATTTTTAGTAGGAGATTCAGGAAAATTTAAACACTAAGAATTGAATTTTGTAAATGAACTTATGAGAACATAGACTTCCTTCTGGTTCTATCTGTCATCCCTCATTAGCAGAAGTCGAGTTTGTTGTCTAATTTAGCCTAATTAACATCTACATTTTTTACCAGTTATATTCAGTACATTGTGTGGTCAATCCACCAACTTCTATTTCACTGATGAATTATGACAACTTTGTTAGTTTTTTTACAGTTGCATTTGCACATAATAGATAAATATCAGGAAATGATTTTTTAAAAACATTAGACCAATAAATAGAGTTTTTTTTAATTAAAACAATTTATTGACTACAATAAAAATTAGTTGAAGAATTGCAGACCCAGATACTGCAGGCCTGCCTACCATCTCATCTCAAGCACTACAGCCAGAACAAAAGGAGAAAAATCTATTTTTTAAATTCAATAAATATTTTGATAAATGTTATTTGGCACTGATTTAGAATAGGAAACATAGATTTCCATCTGTTTACTTTCCAAGATGTAGGATCTTCCAGTCTGAAAGCTTCTGACAAGAACTCTCAATCCATCACTATCTCAGCTGAGAAGTTAATGTCTTTCATGAACAGACAAGTCTTCAAGAGTTATAAGGTTAGCAGGTTCAAATGAATGACGAAGGATTGGGTTACTAATTGGAAAGATAATATGATATGTTTGTGAAAAATAATAAAAGGAGGGAGAAGATTGAAAAAGCGCTATTCATTTATTTGGCAAGTGAGATTCTAAACTAAAAAGAAATGAGAAATCTGAGGAATAAAAAATATATAACAATATCTACGGATGACTCAATTTGAAAGAGGTAGGCACGGATAGGATGAATAATTTATACATAAGAGGCCATTAGCTTGTACACCCCAAGTGGAACTTACATTTCGATTTCAGAAATTCAGTGTTATTCGCTTCAACACTGCTTAACGTTGCTACTATGCAACGTAAATAGAATAACCAACTGCATTGGAGTTTAAGGCGAAGGATAATCCCGTGGAATTGTTTCCGTGGCAACAGTGATGTATGATTTCACAACTAATCCACAAAATGCATTTCAGTTTACGGTAATCTAATGTATCTATTACTACTCGCCTCCGTCCTTAGATCGAAAGATAAACCACCCAATAACAAACACTTCCATAGCAAATTACACCTTTCACAGTTTAAAAAATAGCTTATTATATTCCCTAGAATCTTTCATGACGATGTAACGCTCCATTAATACCGTCAAGAAAAATATTACAGAACGGAACTCAGCTATCTTTCAAAAGCTAATTGACCTTGTAAAAATATTCCTTCACGCCAGTATAACCATTGTAATTGCTTCTCACAGTATTCTTTCGAAAGGAATAATCAAGAGGCCTAGCAAAAACTCACTGCCATGATTGCTTCCTCATAACGATTCCGCCTCGAATATTTTCCATCGCAAATCAGCAAAAACGCAATAAACGGATTTCGCAACAGTTTCTTATAATCAATAGGTTTCTTTTCGCGACTGCAAACGATAGAGTTCAAAGATCACATCCGAGAAATTTTCATATCGGCTCTTGCGATATCTCCTATTGAAAACTAGCCTTGTGCAGAAACATCAAGCACTACACCTTCCAAAGCGTACGAAAATATATTTATTTTCTGAAATGATAAAGAAATAAACACTGGTTATGTATAGAACATTTATCACTGCTCGAGTCTGCGAACAAATTCCACCCAATAGAAGTACACTAAGACTTAGGGCTAATACAATCATTCACTTTTGGTGTCCGTAGATTTTTATGAGGTAACCCTTCCTCCATTTCGAAAGTGAAAACATAATTTCCATACATCACCGCAGCAGTAACAGTATAAGATATAGGTCACTAGGCTTATCGACCGCTTTTATATACGAATCCACTTCCAATTATTACTGACACTTCGTTTATACGACGATAACACCTTCTCTTTAGATCACTCAGTTTCTAACTGCCACTGTACACACAACCAATTCTCCGCCGCTCGTTAATTGCTTGGAACCATCGTCGTATTAATGTTTGGTTTCACTTTCACTAAAAAACGCAGGCCGGCTGATAGCGTCAACCGATGGAAATAATTCCTTCAGCACGCAAACAAACCGTCAAGTTCACAAGGAAACTTACCATTTTTGGGAAGGCTTCGTATAACATTGACGGCGGCACGGAACTTCTCCTCCGTCGTCATTGTGCTCAGACTGGCGCGAGCTCGGATTTGCGAAGAACAAGCGAGCGCCGGAGCGCGTGCCTCAGCCTATGATTTCAAGTTGCAAGTCAGCCTTGCGTCCGCGCACTAGTGTTTCTCAACTCCTTTCACCGTTACCCCCCTCTCTCGTTTCCCCCCGAGATTTCGGTGCGAAAGGATTTCGCTTTCATTTGGAGCATGCAGCTCATTTAATCCGAGAAACGCTTGGTAATAATGCACAACAAGAAAGAGGAAGCATCAATCTCTCTTTGGAGAATGAAGTAATTAACAAGATACTCTATCCTTTCTCTTAAGAGTTTCTCGGCGGGCAACTATATTTAATGTGGAGAATGTGAGTAATGAATGTGTATATTTTAGAATTTATTTACATTGCTACTGCATCTCGTAGCGAAAAGAATTCAAATTCGTTTACACCAAATTCTTGATGGAAAAAAGGAATTCTTTGAATATGAGTTGAAAGCTTTTATCGTAATCCGTTTGATATTTTATGCAAATATGTTTGTTTTCGCTTTCCAAGAAAGGTATATGAATTCACTTCGTAGTTTTATCCTCATTAACGAATCTATTGACAGCGATTAAGGAGTTAATGAAGGTCATTTATCGATAGAAAGATAATATAAATACGAAAGGGGGATATCGTGACCTATATCACTAGTTTCGCCGTTAATCCTGTTACATAATATTACGATCACGTTTGGCAATGATCGTCTGCTAGCGCCTGATCTGTGATTGATACATTTTCGTCTCGAACTGGACTAACCCGCTGGAAGAATCTGAGCTGCAAACCTGTTATCCGGGGTCCTGCTATTGATAAGCATGGGATATGCATCGCATCGGAACATTTGCGACGCATGCACTCCTGATTATCTTATAGACTTTGGCTCCAGCGAATCTTCCTCAATGAAAGATAAACTTGTTTTATTTTGTTTTGAACATTTCTAAGGCGATGTCATTTGTAATTTTTTTAATTACTCTATCCTTATGCATGGTTCTTTAGAATTAGAACTTTCCTATAACCGGGAAAACATATCTATCCTAATTATGAAATGCTTCCTTTTTCTGGAAGAGATCAAAGATGAATGATTCTTGAAAAAACTGAAATAACACGACGGAACAGGGAGAAAATTATTAATATTGTCCGTTGCATTGCTTGAGCTGTGCTTTTTCCTTTCACAGAAATTAGCTCTTTCGCATCGGTTACAGTTTGCCTTTCGAAAGTTAACTAGGTTCTACTCCGTGGACTCCATGCGAAAGCCTTAGCAATTGACTTTCATTAGGATGCTTAACAAAGAAGTCGAGCATTAGCAGTATTTAAGCCTATGGAAACTATCGGGATATTATCGGATCTCTATCAACGGAATAATAACATTGCTGAAACTGGAGTGGCGTTTAAATATATTTATCAACGCAAAACAAGGAGCCTGAAGATAAACGTTGGTAATCGAATGTATGCATTTTCATTAATTGAAACATTTATACAGCTGATATTTCACGGCACACTTATTAGCTGCAAGTTAAATCTTCGTGAACACTAACATATTAGTTTGCTCTTTGTGTTGTTATTGGTACATTTTGTTTTTTAAGAGCAAAGTTCTATCTGTTTAGTGGCGTTTATTTTTGTTTTAGTGTCACGGATTGCTGATAATGTTAGACATGCTACTTTTTTATCTTCTCTAAGATTATTTCCATTATAGATTACCACCATACTTAGTCTGACTCTGTGAAGTTTAGTCATGGATTGTTGTTTAGGTTCGTTGTTGACTGGTTGCTGTGTCAATTGTTGTGTTCTTGGAAAAAGATAGACCTTGTTTAGCCGCTATTTACGTTTTGTACCATCGAATTTTTCTCATTATAATTATGTTTGCTATTTTTATTCGTACCGTCGGTTGTGTGCTTAGTGAGGGGATGTAAATGCTAAGGCGCTAATGAAGCTCGCGCTATCATAAAAAAGACGATAATGCTGAAGCGTCGCGTATCCTCGACAGCATGAATGCTCTTCTGATACTGATCAGCATGAAACGGAAAGGCCACGCCAAGGTCGTCGAGATGTAGTTTCTATCTTCGATGGCCACCCGTGGCACTAAAATAGGGCATGCAAGTGAGCGAATTAGCATTTCTGAGATATTATTATCTCAATGAGTTGAAGTTTTGTTTTTTGAACATTATCGCAAGCCAAGGAAGGCACCAGCTGAGGGTCATACAATTCCAGTACAGCAGTTGGATTTTGATAACGAATTACGAAAAATAACAAAAATTTCCGTTGTTATGTACGGAATGAAACGTTATATTATGATACACTTGAAATTTTTCACATTCATATCGGATTGAAATTAGCCAGCAACAATAAGCTAACTCGTGATTTAAATAAAGCCTCAAAATTTGGTATGAATTTTCTTTTTGGGAAGTTTTTAATCTGAAAATATCAATGAATGTGCCAGAACATCAGACCTTGAGTTTTTGCTTCCGCCAGACATTTTCAGCGTTCTTGAAGGTGGATTGAATGCTGTTATTTATTTTTCAGGATAAAAAACATTAAAACGAAAAGAGCTTCTTAATGGACCGCTGATACGTAGCAGTTACGAAAAGAAGGTCCTATCTAAATGAAAATAAAGAAAGAAACAGATTTCTGTTTCACTTTGTCCAAATCTGCTTGGATGTAAAATCAAATATAAATCTTTCATTGTGGACTATCACTCCATATCTCAAATAAAAATAAATTCGTAAATGTATGTAAATTAACTATGTATTTAACTTTTAAGAATGTTGATTGTTAATATGATCAAACGAATGTGAATTTTGCTTTTTAAAATGAAGTTTACGTTATTATATTATCCTTGTTCATCATTTTATTACTGCTGATCGGAAATCGAAGTATGAATCACATAAAGTATTTGAAATTATTATAAACATGTTTTTTAACACATAGATGAAACTCGAGAAAATAAAAAAATAATTTCGAGTTGATAATTACTTTATTTCATTGAGTTATGGTTCAATCAGTTATCTAATTCAAAGTACAATAATTATAAACAACAACGTAGCAACGGCTTAGCAACATTGAGAACTCACGGTCCCAGGCCGATTTCATCAGCATGTAAGGTAATACTGAAGTAATGTTGAAAAAGGAAATGATTTAAAAATGGTATACAATAAAGTTATTTAACTTATATGGATCTGATAGAGCGTGAGGACAATCCATTCTATGCAAAGAATTATTTATTGGTTAAGGATCACTCAAGAGGAATTAAAAAAAATGAAAATAAGTCTAAAGTTTTTGGCTCTTTTTGTGCGTATTGAAATGACACCGTCGATGGCCTCTGTATGTGCAAATAAACTTGCCCTTCACATGCTTTAAACGTGCGATTTCAGTGATGGAAAGAATCTTCAGTCAGTCCTTAGACAAATCGTTGTAAAGAACGTTATGAAGAAAAGATAAATATATTCTCCATGGTTTGATTAAACCTTCACAATCTATGGTTATTTTACTTTGGATATTATGTATTCATGAATTCATTTGGCATTGAGGTTTGGCTTAACTACGGCAAAAGATGGAACGGAAAAATTCGTCTGTTAATTTCAGATTCAAAATGGCATTTTCAAGTCTTTCGTATTAGAGGTTGCATCACATTTCTCGAGTTTTCGGATAAAAGGCTGTGCTAACGTTTTTACATACGAAAAGAAATCACGCGAAGTCACGGAAACCAGTTGTTGTTCATGGTCAACTTCGTGTCACGTTGACAGCCGTCGTCTGGAGAGAATCTTCCAGTCATTAACGCATAGGATATTAGTTCAACCTGCTCATAAAATCAACTGAGGAGAAAAATGCCACGAAAATCTCGTCCGTGGTAGAAATGTATTATTCCGTTTATCAGAAATGCTTTTTCCATGAGAATCCATGTATAATGGTAAAATTTCATACTTTTCTTATTCGTTTTTGTCAATTTTGACATATTTTGAACAAGAATTAATTTATTTCCACTTTCTCTCACATCTCCATTTATACTATCGTTGCTATTGGTTTGTTTATTTACGTTATTGAAAATCTAGGCGTATTTCCTTAGTATATCAAGCATTGAAGACAACAACAAACATTGAAATACATCTAAGCATCCAAATATCCTGATTCATGTGAATGCTCTTTCAATTTTGAACACGTATTTTAATAAAAACATATACATACTACAAGTACATGTGTGCGATCCACAGTTTCAACGGATTTGTTGTATCATTACAGCCTGTTATGATTTGAAAAATGACGATGCAAAAGAAAGCAATAAAAAATCACAATCAAAGCAAGAAATACAATGAAGCATTTAAGCGGGAAATAATCAAGAATTACAGTGAAATAAAAGTATTTCAGTTCGAGGTACAGTACTTCATTTACTGAATTTAATCCATAAAATACTTCTTTGAGTAAGGGTTGCGAATAATATCCTTTAACCCTTAAAGGTCCAACCTTTTTTGGTTACTCCGTGGACCAATGGAGGGTCAAAAATTGTCCACTTTTGTTTTTTTCGATAAAATAACAATGAAACATAATATCTCTTCAGCAATTGCCTTCTTGGATTTTTGAAAACTTCTTACAATGATTTTTGTTGCTAAAAATTGTACTACTGCGATAAAAATAATGACATTTTTATTAGAAAAAGCTCATTACAGACGGGGATATGATACAGCTTCTTCTCAATCGTACCAACTTTAAAGCTCTAATTCGGAAAATAAGTTTGTAAATCACCGTTAGTTATGCTTATAAATCAACAACAAGGTATAATAAAAAAAATCAAATTATTAAAATTAATTAAAAACCATTTGCCAAAATATATGATTCCATTTGGTTCAAAAATATGTCGCAGGTTGGACCAAGGGAGGGTCGTTTTGTGTCCACCGCTCTCATTACATTGCTTAAATAAAACGTACAAAATGCGTCAACATATAGTTGATGCATTAACATATAACATATACATATAACATATAAAATCAACATATAGTATAAAACCTATATTTGACATTGTAATGAAGTTATAAGACTATATAACACGATTAAGTTCTTAAAATATTGAAAAAGAAAAGTGGTGGACATTTTTTAGCCCTCCCTTCGTCTTTTAAATGTTAAAGTGCTTCAGATGCAATGTCCGATTTTTAAATATCTGTCCTTCATGACTTATATATGATGATATAGAAAACTGTCTTCATAGTGAATGCCACATTACATCAGATTTGGTACATTTCACGTTACATTAATTTCTTTATTATGTTCGGACGAAAATGAATTCACTAATACTTTGCCATGAGTGCTCGACGATAAATAATAAATGTATGATCAGATATCTAACCTTTTTCTAATGTATGCGTTTTCTATAATTCGAATGTAGGTTAAGTAGGTCTACATGGGCGTGCACGTACGGGAATGAGTTAAACATTTTTATTTTTATCTTAGGTTTAGGTAATCTGCCATTGGTATTCACGTAATGC
Organism: Sympetrum striolatum; assembly: GCA_947579665.1. Taxonomy (NCBI): domain Eukaryota; kingdom Metazoa; phylum Arthropoda; class Insecta; order Odonata; family Libellulidae; genus Sympetrum; species Sympetrum striolatum. Next base: position 105,808,810 of record OX388342.1, read on the forward strand.
GTCACTTTTGGAGGATCTTGCTTAAGCCGGCGCCAGACGATGCTACGAACACCTTCCAACGTTGGAAGCTTGATAGTTCGTAGCATTGTGTAGCAGAGTATCGAATATCGAGCTTACAATGTCAAGCGTCAAACGTTCGCGTTGGAAGATGTTCCGACTGTTGTCGGTCTTTGTGACCCGAGTCAAAGGAAGTCTCGAGCATTCGAGGGAACTCGGTTGGGAGGTTGGACTCTCGGCCACACGGGCTCGTGAGAAGTGAACGGAATTTCAGAACCTCAGATTTTTATTGTGACTGAGTCACTGTACCTGAAATAATATTAGTTTTCTCGTATAATATTTAATTCTTCCTCATGCATTGAGTCAACATTAGGTAATTTCGCGTTGTTTGAAAATATTTGCTTGCTACTTGCCTTTCTTAATTTATGTAGAGATAAATCACCACCTTCTATCACGTCTTTTATGTTTCAAATTTTCAAGTAATAACTGTGAACAGTATAATACCACTACTTTGGCAGCAGCCGTGGCATATCTTCCTATCTTCCGCCATATCCCGCAGCAAATGAAGCAGCGAGCAAATGTTTGAACCAAACGTATTGGATCAAACATTCGTCACATCGTGTGGCAGAAACGTTTGCCTCATCAACTGTCGAATCATTTGACCCAAACATTGGATCAAACGTTGTACCCAACATTCGACGCATCGTGTGGCGCCGGCTTTAGGGAATTCCCAGGTTAGTCATTGATGGTTGATGATTGAGCAGATAAACATTCGGAACACGCTCGTTAACGGCTCTGAATAAAATTAGCATACATGTTTTTCATTAAAGCGACCCGAAAACCCGAGTACCTAACGCACTTGAGCTAGAAAACGTTACAGTTCACAGATCAAAGTGTGCCATATTGTCTGGAGGAACAGTATTGGTCCAACGGCTCTGAGGTAACAACCCGTTCCCAAAGCTGGGAAACCTTTTCCAGTCTACGAAAACAGCGGCCGTGTGTGATGTAACGAAAACCGGTGTTCGAAGGAAAGCGAAAGCCCAACGTGGTCCTCGCTCAAGGTCGCCCCAAACTCTCTCTCACGCCACCTTGTTTACCCTCCTCCAAAAGGCGATTATCATGACTCGGTCCTTTAGTTCCACGTACGTAAGGCATTCTCATTGCAAGTGCGCTAGTCATCGGTACCAACATTGAAGTCACCGCTCGGGGGCGAACGAACGATTCCACAGGAAATGAGATCGAGCCGAAGCACCACATCCACCGCGGATTCCAAAAGTACCTCCTCTCCTTCGCAGCTGCAAATTGGCCGAGAATCATTGGCACTAAAATTCTTGACTGGTGGAGCAGTTAACCCTCGACAGACCACGGATGCCATATGGCATCATCCGACACCAACTATTATTTCAATTTGTATCACAGAATAGGAGAGCTCGATGACAATGTTGCAATTTTGTATTTGATTGGCTTGTTTAGAAATATGTTTGGCATAATATTTCATGGGTATTGTTTTCAGACAATTACAAAGCGGAATACGTAAGAAGTTGAAAATAATTACAAAAAATTATTCCGGCCTTGGAGGGTTAATGTGAATTACCGCCAGATTTTGGCGACCAAAGAGGGATTTTGTGCGAGTCTTTGAGAACAATCCCACTGATTCCTCATTACGGTTAATATAACGGTGCGCAAACTTGTTTTTTGAAAATATTTCCGCGAAATATTTTCTCGAGACTGAAATTATTCTCATATTTTAGCCTGATAGCGTATGATTGTTTGCATATTTTTTAATTCACTCCCTTGATGAATTTCATAGTAAAGTTAATGTTTTGATATTTGTTTATTCAATTGAATGAACTAAAAATGTACAATATGCCTAAAGGCCCCAAATGGGCAATTTTCATGATCCATCTAAAATTTCAGAAAATGAGTTTCTTATTAATATACTTCGATAAATGAGGTATTAAATTCAGAAACGTCTGACCACCCAAAGCAGGGCCGGTCAACGACCAATGGATGCCCAGGGGGGAGGAAATTTCCCCCTCTCCGCCCCCCTCTACTTCCACGTCTTAAGTATCTGTTTATAAACAAAACATGACATTTGAGGAAACGATTGTTTGCTGATGCATTATTTGGTATTTGCATTATAAAGAAGCTGCCTATTTAGATATCGGGACCCGGATGTCTGGTATCCATCGAACCCTCTCTTGGCCGGCCCTGACCCTTAGATACCTCTGAAAAGAGCTATGATGAAGCGATGCTGACAAATGCGCTCCAAAAATTAGCACAATTTCTTTTAAGAGTCTATGACTTATTCAAGTTAGAGACGAATGAGTCCTGTGTGAACGGGTGTTGAACTTGTATGACTAGGATAGTCAGATGTAAATAAGTACCTCTTTTCGGGATGTAATATCCGGTTCTAATTCATAAAATTTTTCTGTTTTATAATTTTTATTGGGTTACGAAATATACTCTATCTCGGTCATTCGGGGATATTTTAAAATTTTCTACTCTGAATTCATTAACGTTGAATATCTCATTCACTTTCAATTTAGGGAGTTGAAAACGATAAAAAATCGTGTTATTCAAGGTTTAGAAGATCACAACAAGATAGTTCAAAAGCTTACCGGAATCAAGCTTTTCTGCGTCTCCGACAAAACAATTATTCCCGACAGTCTTGTTTTGCAGCGTTCTCGTGAGCATAAATAGGTCAGTGGTCATCAACCTGGTCCCTGCGTTGCCGATATTGGGCATTTTTCAGGAGGGCTTTTCCTAGATGATGAAATCGACAGACATGAGCGTGAATTAAGGCGATTCAAGCGCACTTTACAACGAAGGGTCTCGTAGAAGAATTGTATTTTAAGATTGAAGAGGTAAAATAAAAGAAATAATTAAAATAAATACATTCATGAATTTATATCACTATCAGGGACGGATCTAGAAAAATGTTTTGGGGGGGGGGGGGTCCGATCGAAAAATTTAAAAACAAAAGATATTTCGGATTTCACAAAACGTGACGTTAGAATTGTGTTAGACAAACTTGAATTTTTTCGCTAGTGATTGCTTATTAAATTGTGTGTTTATTTGCGTTATTTGAGTTTCATTTTCGAATGGACCCCCAGGACCACCCCCCTGGATCCTGGGGGGGTGGTCCCTGATCACTATTCATGTAAAAAGTTTAAAATTATCGAATATAATCTCTTTATTATATTGAACTTACTTTATTTTTTTTTTGGAAGATGTTATTTTCGAAAATTTCATTTGTATTTTATATGCACCCGACAAATGTCGTGTCTTCCGCAGTGAACGCTCTTAACTTTTCCCTCGAAATAATGAAGAACCATGGATTTAATTTGACGGAGGCACTAATTTACTCATCCATGTTTGACTGTATTATCTAAATTTGTTGCGTCCAAAAAACATTAATATTTATACTTTTTCGCTAATACTTCAGAAAGTGCTTAACTAAATTATATATACTTACATAGGTGGGCGGTAGGGAAACTATACTGCAAAAAGGTTGGCGTAAGAAATGGTTTGCGACCACCGGTTTCGGCAAATTCTTATTTTAGACAACACTATACATTAGAGGTAGCTTCTCTGTGACACAAGTGTAATGTGTACATTAGGGTGGTCCTTATTTATATGGGAAAAAATTTTTTTGAGAAATTCTTTTGGGACGCCCCCTAAAGTTGTTCCATTTGGTTAGAAAATAAATCGTGTAAAATATTATTTAAATCGGATAACGGAAAGACGTGCCGCATCGCGCTTAAAGTTTATAATTTTCAACATTTTTGGCCTTTTTTCGATCATCACAGGAGATAACGGAGTCTTCCCATATTTCAACTGTTTTGAATTTTTTATCAATGCATCGTTAGACATTTACCGTGATGTTCCTAAAATATTTATTAGATCTGCTCAGTAGTTTTTGAGATTCAACCCAAATAGAGAGCGCGCGCCGTACAAGTGGCGCCGTGCACTAGGCGCCTCCGCTCGAATCCGAGAATCTCGCCGCCTTGTATTCTGTCTAGTTCTTATAGCTCTAATCAAATTTTAGCACAGTTGTTCTGCATAGCGTAGGTTAAAGACCTAATTATGCCTTATATTCTACAAAATTCTGAAGTTAGCTATGTATAAAAGGATAAAAATTATTTTATTCCGGTATAGATATTGAAAGCTAGTTTTTGGTTTTCTTAGGTTTGGTAAATGAATTGAGGACGTTTGATGATAAAAAAATGCAATATATATTTTTATTAATGCACAATCCTAAAACTCTTGGGCCAACGTTTATCTATTGCAGTCTAGGAATTTCCGTATGTATTCACGCACGACTTTTAGCACAAATTGTTTTTGTGTTTATTTTTCGTTAGTTTTTGTTGAACTCCTCCATCAACTTAACCCCTCTTTCTGCACAGTTGTTGAGGGCTTTCAATTATTTCACTATCTCAAATCCTTGTTTGTATCTTTCGTCATCTAGCCACAGTTGTGGATCCTTGGACAACAATTACATAGAAATATTAAATCTTAAAAAAAATTACTTTGATTCGCAACAAATGAAACTTTCAAGTCCTTTTTCTATGAATTTGCGTATGTAGTTTGAGTATACTGAAGGTCTTTTTGTGGAATAATCTGAAAAATCGCTGAAGCTTGTTTCCAGAGATTTTACCCTTAGTAGTTTTGTATTCACCGATATCTTCTCATCGAAGAATGCCAAGGCCGCATTTTCTGGCGTAAGCTACAACAAATGGTTGCAGAATTTGTTCATTTTGGCCACAGAAACATAATTGCCTTTTCTACTGCATTCATATAACTTTTGTAAAAATATCATCTCTTCTAGGAGCCTCCCTGGCATTTGGCGCGGTAATCCAGCCCTCCACGTACAGGCTCACTACAAATATGCATACATCGCGTATTACACCTACTTCTTTGGTAGATAATGCTAACTCATGACGAAAAAGAAATATTTTTTAGGAATACAGTGCTTTTGACATCCACCTAGCATGGTGCAACGCACCGGGGACGCGAAATGATATCCCTCGTGGAGGTACTCCTCCCATAAAAATAACGGTTAGCTCAAGGAGCTCTCGATAGTCTTCTCTGGGATGATTATCCTGTAGATGCTGAAGCGCAAAATCTAAAATTTTTCCCGCTGTGTTCTTAAAGGACTTTCCAAATTTTTCGTCGAAAACACTCCGTAAAATTATGCCATAAATATGGTGCCGGCATGGTAAAAATAAAATGTCTTTTTCAATTCTTTGCTCTAATAAGAGGCAAGCGCCATTCATTCTTCCTGTGTTTGATGCAGTAGTATCGCAACAGAATGCTTGAAACCTATCAGTTAGACCCCATTCTTCCTGCACCTGGTGCACAGCAGTTGCTTGAGCTCTACCACTCCCAGAACTGGGATATACTGGGAACCCCAAGAAGATGTTCAGCTCCCCTACAGGTTGCGATAACTGAGAGTCTATCGACAATTTCTTTGTTTACACTTTGCCTTAAATTATCGTCCAGTCCAAGCATACATCCTGGTCGTCCTTTTTCTCGTTGATTTAGAAGAAACTGCTTGTCTTCTTTGAGGGAGACATTTCCAAAGCGTCTGCATGCGCAGTGTAATAAAGATCGTCAAATAATTCAAGGAACTTAGTTTCCTTTTTCTTTTGCGATTCATTCGATCTACTTTAAGATTTGTGCAATATTATTTACTCCTGATAAAGTGACTATAGCTTCTCAATACTGCGTTGAAGTTTTCTTGTAGGTATTCGCGCTTTCTCTCAGAAAACTTCCACTTCCTTTTCTGCTTAATTGGCACTAGTACGTAAATCTAAGTTTACTCTTCGCATATTATAAAAAAGCACTCTTAGCACTTGTCCATTCGATGGCAACATAGAGCCAACAATTTGATTCGTGTAGTATCCAGTCAGGTAAATTCGGTCAGTAGTTCTGGTTTCCATTTCGGTAATCACTTCTGTGCTTCTTAGAGAATACTGACACCGAAAGGCAGTATTTTAAGCTATTCGCTCAATGAAACCACAGCACAATCTGGTTCGCCGGTGGAGTGTGAGAAGCAAGGGTTTAGGTAATTTCAGGAAGCACACATTTACTCTTTTGTGTTTTTTGTTACACAATTTATCATGATTGATGTGCAAAGAAGAATTCTAGCTTTTAGTCTTTTACAATCACAGATGAATCAATCAATCAATCTCGGAATCTACAACGAAGACCTGCTAAAGCTGGCATCTTTCAGAGAGGGATACCCCTGGTGATATGCCATTCCCCTAGCCAAAATAGATCATTAAAGCTTACACTGTCGGAAAGTAAATCTGTAATCAACGAAGTTTTGCTATACTTATTGCTTTTTTATTTCCTTGTAACAGTTTAGATGAAAATCCAGGCGATATTGATGATCGCTTAGTATACATGTGATACGAAAAACAGGGCATTGGGAGTTCCCATTGTTCACAAGCACTTGTTTGAAACTTGTAAGATTTATCTTATGCTTTACTAGATGATCATAGAGTAATATTCCCTGAAACAACATGAATTATTAATTTTTTATCTAGTAGTGTAATACAAGACAAAATAAACGATAGCAAAAGTCATAGAGTCGAGTGGAGGCGCCGAGGGAACGGCGCCACTTTTCTTCCTTTTACACATAGCTAACTTCAAATTTTGTAGAATATAAGGCATAATTAGGTCTTTAACCTACGCTATGCAGAACAACTGTGCTAAAATTTGATTAGAGCTATAAGAACTAGACAGAATACAAGGCGGCGAGATTCTCGGATTCGAGCGGAGGCGCCTAGTGCATGGCGCCACTTGTACGGCGCGCGCTCTCTATTTGGGTTGAATCTCAAAAACTATTGAGCAGATCTAATAAATATTTTAGGAACATCATGGTAAATGTCTAACAATGCATTGATAAAAAATTCAAAACAGTTGAAATATGGGAAGACTCCGTTATCTCCTGTGATGATCGAAAAAAGGCCAAAAATGTTGAAAATTATAAACTTTAAGCGCGATGCGGCACGTCTTTCCGTTATCCGATTTAAATAATATTTTACACGATTTATTTTCTAACCAAATGGAACAACTTTAGGGGGCGTCCCGAAAGAATTTCAAACTTTCGAAAATAAGGACCACCCTAGTGTACATTTCATTGCGGAGTGAACATTGACCATACCATTACACAGCATATGTCTCCCTGAATTTCATATTACATATTAAATTCATATTATTCAATTCATTAAAAGGCAGATTAATTGAATTATATATTTTCTTCTATCCTTAGATTAAAGATAATTACATTCACCTCATCAAGGTAGGGTCGCCCATGGATATGGGAGAAATAATTTTCAGGGGGTACGAGGCGTTTTGATGAAAATGATTCCTTTATATGCTATTTAAATCTATTTCGTATATTTTCGTGTCGATGTATGATTAGTAATTAATTTTGTGTATTCTTAATTTAATTTGACTGAAAAATATTCTCGATGTGTGACCCGATGCAAAATCATAACTCTGGGTTAAACATGATAAACAGATCGGAATTTCACGATTATGTTAATTGATTAACTTAAACTGCGGTGTAGTTTAAAATGCAATGAGCAAGTTACGTCTAGAGTACGCAGAATTCAAAATAACACATGGAAACTTTCTATGTTCCTAAAACTCGAGTAGATTCAGACTTTCAGAATAGCGATTGAAGAAGACTGACAAATGAAGTTTACGAAAGTGTGAAAACTTAGATGTGATATGAAAATAAACCAAGAAAGACAAATTCAAAGAATAGGAAAGTACTTAAATCTGAACGTGATAAGAAGTGGTTGTGTAGGGAGAGAAGAACGTGCTGCTCGTTTAAGAGGAAAATCCGCAAAAAAGAAGAGTTTTCAGACGGGTTTTCTGGCACTCTTTGGTGTATGAGTGACCATCAAATATATACCAATCTGATTGATTTTGGGTCTAAAACTAATAGCAACATCGTCCTACTTAAAATGCAATTGGTCGAGAGAGTTCAGAAGATTTTTTAACGCGTCTCTATCAAATAAAGGCAGCTGATAGTCGTATCTCAAGAATTCGGAATGTAGGCTGAGAAATAAAAACGTTGCCCTCCTCCTCTGTGTGTCAATACAGATATCCTTTAGAACGATTTCATTCTCCAGACACAACGAAGAGAGGCTTTGATTCCATTCTGTGAATAGAGATGGAACTGATCCACGATTTAGAAAAGGCTTGCCAAGAGAGAGAGATTTTTAAGATTCGGCCGATTCGATTACATCTTCCTGATGGGATTTCAGGCAAGACCTTATTATGTGGGAGAAACTTTTTCAATTAAGTTATAACCACGAATTGAATTTTATTTTTCGAAATGTCGTAATTCTGTAGAACTTACCTCGGCATCGGTCGACTCAGAGAAATCGCTGCCAGAACGAGAGGCTATTTCTGCTCGTTTTTTCCTTATGGAATTGGAAGTGCTAATAGGTCATCGAGGTTGTCGGGGAAACAGGTATACTTCTCACCTTCTGCGACACACTACCTGTGTCAGTGGCAGCTCAAAAGGACATTAGCTCCTTAAGAATGTCTTTAATGATGCCTTTGTATTCACAGTGTTGACTCCCATTGTTGTTGCGCAGCTCCACGTAGACGCAACAATAGCTTGTTTTCTATTTTTATTGCCTCAAGAATAAGCTACTTATACACATATCTCCTAATTCAACGAGTATAACAAGATTTGATCACCTTATACTTGTAGTATTGAATGAATAGCATCTTATTATTATAGGCCTTTGTTATTTCTTCCGATAATCACGGGCCTTGCTTACATAGGTTTTGTAATACGCCTCTGGCGGATTATATAACAAGCGTGTCAAATCTTTCGCTTAGATTGAGCCGCTGAAAAGACAATTTTATTCAAATATGTGTTAGTTATTCCTAAACATTCTTATGCTTAATTGGCTTATTTTTTGGATTCAAATCAAATTATAATCCAGTGCGAAGAATAAATAATATTATTTCCCTCTTAAGGATGGATTCCAACCAAATTTACTTTGATCAATAGGATGATAAGAATAAAATTACAAATACACTTTTCCACACATTAATTCGAATCACGACCGGTTTTTGGCACTTTATTTTCCTTATATATATAGTTTATTCTTATCATCCTATTGATATGGATTTCCACCCAGTGAAGCCTGATACAATCGATGTCAATCTTGATTTTTTTCATTTCGGTTATCTCGTTTGAGGATAAAGAATTGGATGAAGTTAAAATTACTCATTACTGTCAGTCTAGAAGGTAGAGCTAAAGTATAACGCATTCAAATTTTCAGGTGCTGTCAATAGAACGTTACTGCCGTATCTTTTTCGTCGATGACCGGAGGAATTTATGGAAAGAGAAAATGTATCATTCCAAATGGAAAGGATGTAGCGAAGAGAGGTGAGTGGATCCAATCAGTTGTATGATCCTAAATGCATTCAGCCGAAATTAGTTTGATCGAGACTATGAAACGGAGCATTCCTTGTAGAAAATAAGTGAAAAAGTGTGAATGTTTCTGGGAGAAAGAGTATCTGATTGAGGAAGTGGGATAGTCCGCATTCTATGCAAGGCCACCAATGTTCGATCCGGTGTCGAGCGAAGGATACAGAAATATACACGCTTCATTGAGGCTGTTTACTTCCAAGGCAACGCCTCTCGACTCAGTCTCAATAAATATAAGCCACAACAGAGGTATTCTTACAATCACTAAACACATTGTATTAATTGTATCTTGAATGTGTTACGTTTAAGTCATTGCATAGTTATGTTATTGCATCCCACGAACTCCAGTCCAGCTTCACCCGAATACCGGCTTTGTTTTCTAACCTCTTCCGCAGTTGGCACAACTTAAACTCTCAATATATGTATTATTAAGCCTTATCAAAGATCTATACATTCTCATTATTATTTACTCCACAAATCACCATCTTGTTAAAGGGGTTAATTTAGGGAATAAAATTATTAAAATCTAGCAAAAATCTAGAAATCTAGAAATCCTTCCCCCAACCCAACCCATCCCCGGGGCAACGTTGCCGTTCCTCAACGGGTCATTTCTAGCAAAATCACGAAAAATCTTAATTTTCATCGTAGAACGTCGATCAAAGGACGCTTATATATCTCTTTGGACTAGTGAGACGACGAAGATAATAAATTGTTGCTCATTAGAATTGTTTATAACTTTTTAAATCGTATTCCACGCGGTCAGTTTTTTATGGTCCCCCCTGCTGTGGCGGCCGGGCGCTCCCGAGCTGCGAAATCGAGCTAAGGGTCCGGATTAGGTCGGCGACTCTCCGAATTTCTACGTGAAAAAAGTAACGGTGAAACCCCCAGATAACTACCATTAACCGAAAAATGAATAATGCCTTCGACTATGAGCGAGCATCTTCTCAGAATTCTATTGGTTCATCTCTGAATTCCATCCGCGTTTCCTATTGCATTTCTGATGCGCTCTTCGGAGGATGCTGAATGCAACTCCCATGCATTTATCGATTGTATATTCTGTGCGTACTCTTCATATAATGTATTTTAACTGCATTTGGAGTGCTTATCCTAACATGTCCAAGATTCGCTAACTTGTATAAATTCAGGGTCAACATATCTCTCTTATAGTCGCTAATTTATTTACGCCGTGTGGTTTTCATTGGGAGTCTGCCAAGTAATACTCTTTCTTGCTTCCTCGCAGCAAGTCTGCACCAAATATTTTTGAATCTCGAAAACTATTGAATTACGTGTTCCGTGATTTCAAAACACTCGGGCTTCAAAATTTAGATGATAAAGAGCGTATGCGGTCCCAAACGATTTTTACGATCATTTTGAAATAACTATCCGAATTAACTTTTCAATTGCACTACCGGTTTCGAGCTAACCTCTCATCTTCAGGCACAAGATACAAATACAAAAAATTAACTGCTGATCATCTATTCTTATTTGCTGATTCAATTGTAAATATTTTTAATAACTTAAAAAAAAATTTCCTCTTATGTTATATTTGTGGCATATCTACATGACAGTTCAGTTTATGCAAGTTAAAAGGCTTTTTTACACTGAACTCAACTTACATTCTGAAGAAAACTTTGCTGTCTTATTCCATCAGTTGATGCCTTTTAATGTTCATTGATTTAAACAATTTTTATTAAATGTTAAACAAGTTTAGGGTAACTAATTTTAGGTATGAAAAATTGCGTTAAGGCATGACCTTGTTATTAAATTCTATGTATTTAAACCATTTTTATGATTGAAATGTTGTATTCAGGAATTTTTTATAGTTATTTTGGGGTTATTTGTGGTGCTTACATCTGTATTACGCTACCAGTTTACATCGCGTCTACAGAACGGTGCTCCTCGAAGCTAAAAATCATAAAAAGTATTTAAGACCCTCTTTGTAAAAGAGAGCAGTTACTGGGCTAATATATTTCCGTATTACCAGAAAATGTGGAATCCGATGTTTGAAAATTTTACAAATAGCTTTTCAAAGTTACTCAAGTTTTAAAATCACAAGCATTTAAAATCTTTGGGGTTTAATTGAAGCAATTATTTATCGAAAGAGGAAATGGGTGGGTCAAATATTGAGATGAGTGGGGCTGTTAAAGAAAGCAATTTAGGTTATGCAAGGGAATAGACTCAAGGGAAGACAGAGGCAAAGATTTTAGATGAAAATAAGGATGAATGGAGTTGTCAAGAAACAAGAAAAATGGCATAGAATTGGGAATATAGGAAGGGAGAACGCTTACGAATGTTCCATTTGTTAATGTAAATAATAAGGACCGCAAAAATGCTTATTGTCTACGGTCGGACAGTGGCTTAAAATGGTGTATACCTGGCTAGAATTAGTCGCTTCCGTAATTCGTAACATCCACGAAGGATGCAATACGCAATCGACTAGGAAAAGGAAAAAAACCCAAGGCTGAACCCCGCTCACCTGTAAAAAGTACGAAGGCTTGCTTCCACCTGGAAGAACAGTGCATACATCCGTGATTCAATGATGAATCCATGACTACCCACATTGAAAGGCAGCTAATAGGGTTTAAAATGTTAATCTGCACAACGTAGTACCGGGGACGTTTCTTTATTACATAAGGCCTTGGTAATTGAATGTTACCATTGTTCGTGAATACAAACTGAAATTCCCAGAATTACCCTAAACTAAGATAATAGATATCTTATGTTAAATATGATTTTAACTCTAACACAGAGACCCCATTAGTAAAACGTTTTTCAAAAACATCGAGAAATATGTATTGCCAGATTTTTAGATAACTATGTCATTAATGATAAATAAAGAACATTATCCGGGAATGAGTATTCAAATTTTTTGCTTCTCATCTCCACTTGTGTGCGTGGGAAATGTTTTCTGCTCCAGCTTTGTAAGTGACAATTTCAATTAATTAAATGAGAGAAGCCAAAAATCTGAAGTTACATCGCAAAAGACGAGGCCATTTCTCGTACTCGGCCGATGAATCCAAAACTCTCCTAAATTAGCTAGTAACTGGTTTTTTGCACTCTATTTCCTCTCCTCTTCTATCTTTAATGTTGAGATCATCAGAGACACGATAGTTTTGAGCACTTACTCAAGTTTTATCCTTACTTTATTTCAAAATAAAGAGAAAAAGAACATGCACCTTTTTACATGAAATATAAAATAGTCTTATCATTGATTACTGTAACTACGACTAATCTCATGACAAAGAATCATATTGAAATACTTTATCTTCTCTTTCGTCAAAATGCGTTCCTTCAATAGACTCTCATTTGCATCGAATTCAAATATTGCCTTGAATTATCAATAAATACCATTTTCTTTAAATTCGTTCAAGTTTGAAATATTTTATCTTTGAAACTCGTAATAATGGGTAAATGACGCGCAGGACCTTACGTATCAACGTTTTAGTGAAAAACTATGCAAAGTATCGGATATGCTTTCAACATTGAACATTTTTTGAACTTAGAGCTACATTTTTCGATTTTAATCGACGGTATGTTTTTCGTGACGAGAATAGGTAAAAATTGAGAAGCAAGAGTAAGAGTAGGAAGTTAAGAAATGTAAGTTGTCACAGAATACACATTGTATGTACAGAAAATAGCATAGGTATGAAGAAGCACAAAGGAATTTAAAAGTCTAATACAGCAATCACAGAAAACTTCCATAAAAAGAAACGTTTGCAAGCCTGAAAAGAAACAGAAGTCAAGAGATAAGGAAGAATTTCTTGATAAAATACTCTACTTAATGATTGCAGCACTATATGAAATCGAAATATAGAATATCCTACATGGAAAGAGAAAGAAAAGAATTGGTAGCTACAGATAAATGTTAATGACGAGATGTGTTGGTAGAATAATAAATGATTATCATAAGAGCAGGAGAACATACGGAGAAGAACATATTGGACATAAACATGAGAGGCTGCTCAATTCAGAAATAGAAGAGATGGTGTAGAGAAAGATCATAATAGAAAGGGCACTGAGATTGAGTGTAGGGCGAATAATGGAAGTTAGCGCATGCTGCAACCAACTGAAGTAAGAGGCTGAGAATAGGAAATAGTGTTCAGCTATGACCAGCTGCGACAACCCAATCAAAGGGCTGATTACTTGAGAGAGAGAAGTATAAGGGAACACCCCGTTTAGTATTTTATCACACAACAAGCTGAAAATGCATGTAAGAATGCAGATGATTAACATTAAGAGAACCGCTGATTGTGAGGCAATCTTCATAATTCCGAACCTTCTCGGAATTATGAAGAAAATTAATTCAGATAGCTCTAAATTGATCTTTCGCTATATTATTTATCTGATGAAACCTTTGTTATTCTAATCTGGAAGAAAACCTTTTAGAAGAATTAGTTAACTCATAAAATATTATTTTCATACACATTTAAGTATAGTCTATGGCTTTAAAAATCCTTATGTTTACCCTATGAGTGGAACATGTAAAGAAAATTTCTGCAACTTTGCACATCTGACCTACGCAATTGGAGCTTTCATATCTCTATAAGTGCTCTCATGGTAAAAATATTACAATGTGTAAGTATATTAATTTATGTTTCATTGTAGAAAAAATACTATCTACTCTCTCTCTCATTAGTCTCTCATTGACTGAGTTTATATCGTTGGGTTACACCTCCGGAAAGAACAGCTCATACCAAAATGATAATCAATGTTTTGTTTGTGGTCTAAAATCAGCTGCGAGTCAATAGCGCGGTGTTGGATTTCAACTGGTAGCCAATGCAACACTAAATCACGAATGAGTCCAGAGAGAAAGAGTGGACCACTTTCTCTCGTGAGCATGACACGGCGAGGAGCGGATGACTTGCTTCGATGCGTTCTCCGTCTTCGAGAGATTTGGGGCCCAAAAAACGTGCGAAATGTTTTTGCGATGGCACCACGATGAGCAGGACGACGCTCGTGCACGTGCCGATGGTAGCCATCACTCGATAGGCTTAATGGTGAGATATCGCGATAAAATGCAGCGATAGAGTACGGCGATTAAGACACTTGACGCTGTTGCGATATCTTTTATAGAAATTAAAATCCGTGACATATTATGAAACGGGGATAGCAATGGTTGTAACTTAGTGGTCCATCCCATGGGTGGTCTCTCTGAAAGGTAGGGTAAAATTAAATTTCCATACCATCTCGTTAACTTATTATTACGAATTGAGCCAACTTTTCGTGAAATTCGTTTCCTAGTGAACGTTTTGCGATTGAAATACTGACGCAAGTATTATTTAGTAGGTCGAGCCAAGTTGAAAGCTGTTTGAAACCAAGGAATCCTCACTTTGCGTGTGAAATGTGCCACCGCTCATATATAGCCATGCGAACTTTCATAAATATTATTATCCACCCGCCGTACGGAATAACTCGGACGTTCCGTTGAAATTTCTGATTGCCGACTGTTCAGACAGAGGAAACGTTTCAGCTATGCTGGATTACGGTATTTCTTCCCGTATCAGATTCAAAACTTTTCCTTCCGTCTATTTCTTGCTCTTACGGCCTCTCGGCGCCCCTGAGCTTTATACCCAATGACCGATGGAAGCATACAACAGGTTTCGCAGGTCAAGTGTCGGAAAACATGTCATTCCAATGAGCAATCACTAGATTCGATAAACCCTCGGATGCAGAGGATTAGAAAAATCTAAATTAATGAATTTAAATTGAGTTAAATTGCATTCACCCATCAAACCATGAATGTAAATAAGCTATAATACTTCCTAGCTCTAGGTCTCAATGTCTTAATAGTTGTCCCATATGTATTACATCACACATCTATGGTATCTCTTCTGTCGTAGCAGTTTATTTGATACTTTTCTATTATAGCCACCGTGCTTTCTCCTTTGCCCCTCTCTTTGTCACAGCGCATGGCGATCGTAAATCAAGAGAGAGGCTGGATTTGATGGGGAATAAATAAGGAACTTAACACATTTACAAATTAATTGGTTAGGAAGCATGAATTCATGCCATGCTCACTGACTCACATTAGATTATAATAAATGAAATATATGAACGATATTCTTTTGAAGAATGCTACGTAGTTTTTTATAAGCGAAGAGTTATTTTTCTTTTAACCTTATTATATTAAGGATATACTGAAAACACTGCTCGCATAGAATCTTAAACAACAGATACGTAATCAATATTTTTATAAAACGATTTATCGTTACAAAAATCTTGTGCATTAATATTAGGAAACTTGTTTGATTCCGTGCTTTAATACTATTCTACAAGTTATTGTTACAATAAATTGTTTTGTATGGTGGAATTCCACTAAGTTGATACAAAGTAGCTCAATTTTATTTTTTTTGTAATTCTGAAAACAACGGTATTATGAAAACAACTCTAATAAGACAACGGATCAGAAAACTCGCCAACCAAAGCAAACTAACACGAACCAACGAAGCACTGGTTAAATTTATGACTTGAACGCTCTAGCGCGTTTCCAGACCGTGTTGAGCTGGGTCAGTTTAGTTGATAGCATTGCAGGACGGAGGTTACTGTAGCGGAAAGGTCTGCGGTATCTATTGCAGCAATAACGAAGGTGGTTAACCTTATCTATTATTCCATTAATTACATTTCCTCTAATCGTACCTTATCCTACGAAGGCCATTGTCTCCGTATTCGTTTCTCTTTTCTTGAATTCCTATTTTATATTCTTCATTTAACATTCCTTACTTGTCAATCGAATATTTATACGAATTTTCAGCGTTGAGGACGAATTCCCTATTTCAGTCACTGCATATTCCAACATTTACAAAAATATTAAAATATTTCAAAATTTACAACAATATTACAATAATCACAATAAAATTCATGTACTAAAAAATTTAAAAATTTTTTCGGAGGTTAAAGAGAAATTTAAAAATCACTTACTTAAAAATTTGTAATTTAATGTCAAGAATTGGAACTGGATCTCTTTTCTTTCTGTGTTTTTATCTATGTTGTATATGTGTATATATTTATCTATTTTGGTTTTATGATCGATATGTGTTTTTTTAGTGAGGCACCTGCTGATAAGTCTCTGACTTAGCAGGGCCATAATGTTTGTTTCTTTATTATTCTCATGCGTTGGTTTGTTCATCTTATGACCTTGAAATTATCATTTTAGATTTCAATATATGTATGCCAATAATAACAATAATAAACTATCCTTCGACAAAAAAAATCACGGAACCATTTTATTTCTATTAATTGCGAGAAGGGGGAAAATATTTGAAAGCTTAAACATTTAAAAGAAAGTGTAGGGAAGGGGTAGTTTGAGGGGATCGGGTTCAATGAGAAAAAGAGGGTGGAGCGAAGTTAAGGTAAAAAGGAGATAAGAGGAATGATTAGGATGAATTAGAGAGTGATTAGGGAATGAAATGAGCTAGGTTGAGGAAGTAGAGGTTGGAATAATGGGGAGTTGTTATCGAATGTTGTGTTAATTATAGATATAGTTCATTCAAATGATATGAGATGGAATATTGAGTTGAATCGAATTTTATTTTTCCCTTTGTTAATTGCTTTGGAAATAATTATAGCCTGGAATCTACCAAAAATTATGATATTTGTGTTACGATCAAGTCTTTTACAATAGTATTTATCAATTTAAAGTTCCCTGTTGAGAATCAAAGGGCACTTCTGCTATTTCAGTCATAGCAGGGATTTACATGACGAAATACGCCATGTCGTGGTTCCCGCTCTCAGAGAATACGACCTCTCGAGATATTTCGCACGATTTTAGCGAGAAATGGATAGATTTTATTGGTCTTTTTTTCCAAGAAGTACAAAAGGCATTCACGATGTAATCTAATGAGAAAATGTGAAAATGAAAAAGGAAATACTTGCAGGAACAAACACATTGTCGATGGTAATATAATAATAATAATAATAATAATAATAATAAAGGACTTTATTCAGGGCGAGATTGAGACTATCAAGTCTCTTCTTACACCTAACCCTTTGTCATGTTGGAACAGAAAGAAATAGATAGATTGCAAAAGTACAGAGAAGAAAACTACTATGTGGGTTTAAAAACCTAAGCTAAGAGCATAGGAAAACATTTCCACTGCAGGAAAACACCCTCAAAA
The DNA here is from genome assembly GCA_947579665.1 of Sympetrum striolatum. Classification (NCBI taxonomy): domain Eukaryota; kingdom Metazoa; phylum Arthropoda; class Insecta; order Odonata; family Libellulidae; genus Sympetrum; species Sympetrum striolatum. The sequence goes on from OX388342.1 coordinate 105,826,393, forward strand.
GAAGAGGGTGTGAAAAACCTGCGAAACCTTCTTACAGAAAACTTAATTTAAATATGGTAGTAGATAAAAGAGCTACATAAGACGAGAGAAAAAGAAGTCATTAGAATGTACAAAAAAACGTAGGGGCGATTATCTGAAACATAAGTATAAAATTGAAATTGATATATATGAAGGTAGAGAGGCTATAAAATATTCCAGTATCTTAATCAAACATAATTTAATGATTAATATAAATTATGGGAATGAATATGAATAATTGTAATACGCTTAAGATAAAAATAAACTGTATTAAGTGTGTTGGGATGAAGTTCCACCAAATGAAGGTCCATGTGATGAAATTTTAGAGTAATTGTGATTAGAATTGCTCTGAAGACGTTAGTGGAAAGATTCTAACAGACTGACGCTAAAATTAGAGCTTCAGAATCAATCTTGAAAAATATGAAATGCACCCATTGGTAGTTTATATTATTAGAATTTTTATTACGTGTACTATATTTTCAGTTTTAAGTAATTATAAGGTTATCTATTTTCACATCTTTTAGTTATTTATTCCACTGCTGCTGTGTAGGTTTTTCTCGCTCTCTTTTTTGTGGGTGTTTTTCCGCTATTTATGATTATGCAATAATTAAATAAATGTAAAATTGACGATTGGTTTAATTGAAGAGGAAACTGCAAGTAAGTATGAAATTAGATTTTTAGGAATTAGCTACGGAATGATTCACCATATTATGTGCTATAAAAGTTAAAAATTATTAGGATTACTTCAAAAATATCTATAGTATGTATTTAAATAGGTGCATGTACTGCATGTTCTCATATTTCATTTGAAAAATGTCTAAATAGTTTAAATATTTAAATAATTTAATTTATTACTAAAACATTAGCCAATATCAATAACATAGGCGTTGACTTCGTAGTCTTTCATCTTAATAACACAAGATTGAAACACACAACTTTGTCCATATTCCACAAATATTAAATAGCACTAAAATGTCCAGGATATATTCGAGAATATTGCACGGGATCAAGTGTTCCCATACAACCATTCGATGATTATCGTCAGCATCTTCATTAGCTTTTAATGTTCGTTTAAAGTGCAGTTTGTGGAAGCGGTATAAATAAACGATGAGAAGTTATGAAATGAATTCTTTCTAAATGTGAAAAATGTGGTGATTTTGCTATTTCAATGACAGGATTTATATGACATTTTCTTTCAGGGTGCAAGTCCATCGAGTATGTGAAGCAACCGCAACTAATGAAACGTGGAGGAAGCTATGATTCGCGGATTATGGAGAGATTACGTACAAAAAGTGAGTAGCTGTTTATTTTCCTTTCTCGATGGAGTCTTGAAACACAACAGTGCCAATATCTTTACCAACTTCGAGGAAACTTTGATTGAAGTAATTGAGTAGAGCAGGGCTTCCCAAACTTTTTCTGCAATGGAACACTTCGCAAACCTAGGAAGTTTAACGGAACACTTAGCTTATTTTTAGATTGGGTAATTTTACTTGTAAAATTTTAAAAATCATTGAATTACTGCAAATTATTTATTTAGTATTTATTTTAAAATACGAAACTGTAATATTATAATATAAACATCAAATATGAATTAATGAAGCATTTTATGACTTTTATTCTCCAATTCTCCATTAAGACTCCAAATTTTAGCGGAACACCTATTCAGGTTCAGCGGAACACCGGTGGTCCGCGGAACATAGTTTGGAAAACCACGGAGTAGAGTATTTGAGTAAAAGAAGGAGAATCCTATAAAAAGTGTTTTGAGATACTTCCGATGATTCAGAGCGTTCCGTAGACCTTACATCGTTCTGTAGCAAAAGAGAGATTTATGTTTAACCGATATATATATTTTGTTCACAAGGTATACTTATTTAGTTGAAACTATTATTCAATAAAATATATTGTTATACTATCTCAGTTGCAATATTGTCAATATGTTAGTTTTTGTGAACATTGTTGCGGAGTATTGCAAGCTAATTCAAACATTTCGCACACCTCATTCTGATGTTTTGATTAACCGCCAGAGGATTTGGTGTTACGGAAAATGGGTCGCACCTAAAGAAAAACGCTAAAGAAAATGTGGGACTAAGCTATAGTTTTTTGAAATCGTTGTTAAAAAATACGTATTAATAACTGGAATAAAATGAAACACTTCCATGAACAAAAAATTGCCAGCCTTTCAAATTGAAGATAGAGGAATGGAAAAAATAACTTTCCAAAGTTTTACTTATTTGTCACACTTTTTATTTTACTCTCCATTCCTTGTTTGGATTTCATAAAGTGTCAGCAACAGCACGATTATAACTCAAGGTCAACCGTTAAATCTCTTTAGAACATCAAAATTTCGCAGATTTTGGCTAAAAAAATCTTGGCATAAAATGTGATCTAATTTTAGAATAAATATTGACCTCAAATACATTTTTATACTTAAGCAAAACATTGGAAGAAAACACGACATATTGTAGTTGTGTAGTATATATATATAAGTGCTGTGTTTGTTATTAATATGTATTACTGTTAAGTCGAGGTTGAATCAATCCTAAATTTAGGAACCGCTTTAATACTTCGTGTGAAGGTAAAGCAGAATTAGTTTTTATTAAGCAATATTCAACATCATATTTTTAACAAATGGGATGGACTCAGTTTTCAAGTTATCTTGAACATTTCCCATCGTGGTCAAGGCATTGCATGCGTTTCTATTGTAATATATATTAATTTCTAAAATAATATTGTATTGACTTCCTTCTGTTACCAGCAAATGGTCAATATACTCTTCCGTAATCCAGATTAATTAATGGTGTTGAAGTGAACTCGTCTCGAAGAGTTCATGTAAAAACGAAAGTAGGTGTTCCTTTAGTAACAGTAATCAGTATACCTTTTAAAATAGAACGCCTTGATTCTTGGTTTCACTCCACATTGCATCCGTGCATCTCCAATAATGTACTTCTCCGAAACATTTGAAAGCTAGATTTACTTTTAATTATTTTGAATAGTAATTAATTTAGAGTTTGGAAAATAATACCCAGTGACAATCATCATAAATACATCCAATTATATTTCTAGCCTTCAAATTTTCCAGTAACACTCTAAAATGAATTACGCGCCAAGAATAGTTACACCATAAGAATTTCATCATTTATAATTTTAATATCTAACTGTATCAGAAAATCCACAAGTACTATTTGCGAACTTTCAAACTAAGGTATATTCTCAAAATGGTATATCTAATACTGATAATTTTATAATGTGATTTTTTTGTTAATAATATTATGGACTACGACAGTATCGGATATTTTAGGCTTCATATTTGAAAGAACTTCCGAAGTAGCTATTTAAGAAATTATAAAAATAGTTTGTACTTCCTTTCGTCAAAGTTCCCCTTACTTTAAAATAAGCATGCTGCAAATTCGACGAATTATGGAAGATTTTATGAAGTAGCACCCCATAATCAAAAGGAAAATATAAGTTAAAATAAATGATCAAACACTCTAGGTTTTTATCTGACCTTACTCGACATTATAACCTTCATCTATGGACTGTTGTGGATCTTAGAAGCCCGAAGCCAGAAACTTCATTGGTAGGAGCGTGGCTTTATGATAAAAGCACGGCTGATAGAGCTGTAACAACCACCAAGTCGACCAAACATTTTTGTTTTTGTAGGACACTTGTATTAATTTGCCACCTTTGTATCAAAACTTCAAAGATCCCGACGTTCTATAAGCATATTTTGTAGTGGGTTGTGAGAATCGATATTTAGATATCAAAGGATGTAATAGGGCCGAAGAGGCTGTAATATTTTGATTCATCCATTAATTGAATAATCTATTTCAAAATATAAGACTGAATTGCGCGTGTATGTCGTTAGTTTATAAAATATCGCAATTACCTTTCCACTTGACCGGTTGTAATGTTCTCCCTTTGGCCTGTTATCCAAGGGATAGCGGCCGATTTTGTTCCTGTAAAAATTAAATTTTTAAACAGGCGCTTTTCAATCGTTATTGTTTTTAGCAACTAAAATTCAATGCATAGCAACGTAAACATTTTGGGATATTTGTCCAATATATTTTGTATGGCATCGTTTTAATTCATCACCCTCCATTCTTATTCTATAAATTATTAAAAGCCTATCATTTATATAATATCCCATATTTGATAACTTCTAAATTGGAATAAACGCAATATAAATAGGAAATTGCAATTCTATCTTTTTTTATTTTTAAATATCCCCTTTTCAGTCCAAAGGAGTTGTGAGGTCAAATTCACAGCGATCATCTTGCATTCGTCTCAAATCATCGGAAAAAAGTTTCGAGAGAATTGTATAAAAATGAAAAGGTTAGATGTCTCCTTCATAGTATGAACCAGGAAGTAGCGACAGATTTCCGTATAGACTGCCTCTAGGAGTCTACTTCTAACAGTTAGAACAAGCAGTCTGACACATCAACATGGGTGGGAATATTGTTTATTCCTTCCTAAAACACTTTCAAGTCATGCCTTTCTATCTCTCAGTCTAATGTTTTCAATGTGTCGTCATCTGCTTTCTCTTTTCTTTCTATCCGGGCATAAGGCTTTTTGTTCGTATCCAAACAATACAACTGTCTATCCCTTTCAGCCATTTCCGACACAAAGTATTTTTACTCGCGGTATTTTATGAGGAGCGTTCAATTTAAACAAATGTCATTTCGGAGACAGTTTTATAATTTTTAACAGATCAACGTAGGTTTTTGCCAGTGGATGTCATTCCTCTGGAGCAAGCTGCACTTGAGCTGTATTTCAATTGGAAAGGCTCTCAAACCCCTTGATTGTTATCTCAGCACGATTCTTTTATAGAGTTCGAACGGTGATATTTACCGACTTCGTATTATGTAAAAATGATGATTTAAGGATATTCAAACCCCTTAAGCCATCAGAATCGTGTGGTTGTGGAGCAATTTTTAATTGCGAAACCTATCATTTTCCTTTCTTCTCTCAACCTCTTTTTCTTTCCCTCAACCTTTGCTGTCACGAATTCCAAACTTATTTCATTGTAGACGTGTATCTTAAATTTTTGTGCACGGTGCCGTATTTCATAACAGTTCAAGAAACAAAATTGAGCTCACACTTTATTCGCACATTTCTTTCCTTTTCTCCGTCTTTAATTCGGTGGCTTTGTTTTTTCTGACCACTGTCCTCTGGTTTAATTTCTTTCTGGGTGAATTTTTTGTTTTATGTATATCATTTTATCCAAGGTTTTTCGAACATTTTTTGTGCTTTATCTGATTGATGGGTTGTGAATAGGAAGGGTTGAAGAAAGAAAGGGAAAAAATAAAAGGTTTTGCAATTAGAACTTGTTTCACCACCGAATGATTCTGTAATTAAGGCTTTAAAAGAGTTGGATTCTTGATAAAGAAGAAAATCGTACTTTTTTCATAGTATAAAAAGTATTCTCTTCTTTATCTCGAAGTATTTCCACAAGACATCGCCAGCGATTGTGAATTCCAGTTTTATTCTTATTTCACTTAGGTATAATATCAAATGTATGTAATTATTCCGTGATATTTAATTAACTTTCAGTAATTATAACAGATTTATGAAGACTTTTATTCTGGTTACTTAATATTTTAATTTCCATTGATTCCTCGTAAGTGATTGTTTGCTCAGCCTCAAGCTGTCCGGATATATATGGAAGGCCTTCGTGTTACATTTCATAGGAACTAATCTAACTAGCGGCCTTACTAAAATATTCAGAGATAAAGACATCAATATCGTCTTCCATAATCCTTACCCAATTTAAAACGTACTGGGCAACACCAAAGACAAATTTGAAACATTTGACAAATCAGGAATTTACAACATTAAATGTCCTGAATGCAATTTAATATAAATTGGTCAAACCAGACGAAATTCGATTACTCGGTTTACACTTTGCGCATTTCAGATTTGGGAGATGTCGTATGCCTAGTGTGGCTAAACAGATGAACGACACTGGTCATCAAATAACTTTGAATCATTTAAATATTTCACATTCTCGTTTAAACGCCTTGGAAAATTTGTACATTTATAAAAATAAAGATATATTAATGAACCAGGATTTAGAATTTAACCAAACTCTCTTCAAATTATCTGACACATAGTCCTTCTACGATCTCATAATGACATATAGTTTCTCAACGATCTCCTTTTGTGACACATTGTCTCTCTAAGATCTCAATTTTGTTTCTTGCCGTCTTTTCTCCCGACTTCCTTGCATTTCATTGCCGACTTTAGCCTGACGATGACTTCGTGGAAATCGAAATACGTATAGCCGTTTTGTAAGTTTCGTGATGGTTTTTGGAGTTTATTCTATTATATGTAACATAACCACCAGCAGCTTTGCTTTATTCTTCATAGGAAATATTTAAAAATTATCTATTTTAGGTATTACATTTTCTTATTCACAGGAAATATTTTAAAATGATCTATTTTAGGTTTTACCTTTTCTTATTCGCTTAACTTCGCAGAACATACCGTATATCCTTTCCAACAATATACCCTATTCCCTATTCCTTTCACGGTTAACGATATTCAAGATTTGTCATATTTATATTTGGTTTTGTAAGCGTTGAGGAATCAGTAATTTCTCCTTCCAAAGGAAAGAAAACATCGATCCTAATGCAATTAAGATATATTTAAAAGAATCCCCTTTGCTTCGTATTTTTTGCTTTTGAGTTCAAAGATTAATTGGTGATGGAACAAATAGTATACAAGGAATCAGGAGTGCAAAGATGGTTAGACCTGGTGTGGCACCGACGGGGGAGCAGCCAATAAAAACAGGAGGAGTGTTTAGAATGAGAAAGAAACCTGGCGCACGTAAAGCATTGAGGGGAATGTATGGAAAGAGGTTCAGTCACATAAGAAAAATGTGCTCTCTGAGATAGGAAAGTGTACAGAAGTGCTGTAAATAAGCAAAGAAAATAGTAAGTCCGTTCCGGAAAAAAATAACGTGATCCATGCACATTTTAAATTAATAATACCTTCGGCCGTATATGGATCGGCCCTCTGAATTTTAGGTAAAACCGTACTTTTTACATATGTTACGCTTACAGTAGGTTTTCTTTAATTATTTATTGGAAGAAAATAATTGAAATTAATAGTAATTATTAAAATCTGTGAAAATAACTTTTAAGGAATAATTCTGACCAATGGGCAATCACATGGTCGTTTTCAGATGAAAATCGCTAATACAGACAAAATTCAGAAAATTTTAATGGCAAATTTGTGCATGGCCAATGAATTAGCGATTCCAATCGATGTGTAAGGCGTTCTGAAAATACCGTTGCAAACCTCAGATGTCAGCCAGATTTGATTCTTGCCTTTAAATGGTCTTTACATTTAATCCTTACGGTATTTTGAAATCACTTGCTATACTGATATTCTTGTAAAATGGCTATTCGCAGTAACTCTCTCGTGCACAGCTATATTCTTTATTTTCGAATAAAAATTTTGTATGTAAAGGTCTATTTATGAATGTATATATGAAATGTGTATTTATGGAACTGTTTCTAAAACTAGCTAGGTTACGAGGGCAGTTGGAAATTCTCGTAATCTAATTTTACCGCGAATGGTAAGTTTTCAAACTCAAATCAACCAAGCGATATTGTCGTTGAGTATTGTTGCGTGCATAGTCTAATAATGGAGCTTCTTGAAAACATCGTGAAAGGCAATGAGAATTAACAATGGCTTATTGCATACGGCCATGAGCTTTTCTTCAATAACTTTTTGCTCGCCCTAATTCGTCAAAATGTCATGCGAAGAAGAGCTAAAGATTGCCATCTGCCATCGAAGGCTAAAACTACAAAGCGTGCAGAAGAATAGATACTTTGATATCATTACTTAACTTGAAGGCGCAGAGATAATACGGTTTACTCGCGCATTGTGAGCGTCCGCATTGCAAGTGCAGTGACCTTTCCAGACAATGGCAACATGGCTGATCAATAGGATCGCCGGCGGTGAAGGACACGAAATATGAATGAGAGCGCGATGTTTGTTTTTCTTCTGCGAGAGCGGATAAAGGATTGCAAAGTACCCGCGAACTGCGTAGAAAACGACTTCGTAAATGTTTACTTAAACTACCGACGCAGACGTCCAGACTTGGTCACATTGAAGCGTTGCTAGGGAAACTTGTTTTCGATAAACAAAAGTCGGAAGTTCGGAAATTCTTCAAATGAAAAATTTTAGATTGAATTCTTCCAATTAATTTTATCTTTAAACATTTATTTTTCACTTGTTTTCACTTCACTTATCATTGTCTTTTTACACTTTTTTGTCCTTTATTCTTATTTTATTTGCTCTAAATCTATCTACATTATTAGCCATACTCCATTTTTGCCTTTCCCTTTGACCTTCTCTCAATCACATTTGCTGGCAGTTCCTTCTTAATTAAAGTTCAACCTAGTTTATGGAAGTAATGTATTCAGCCTGAAGGCCGGTTTATACCTCAACAACTCTACCAAGAGCTACGTAAAGCGTTGAAGAGGGAATGAGCCCCACTATGAAAAATAAGGAATTAAGTACAGGGTGCGGCAACGTAACTTCCTTTTTACTTTCTCCATATACGTAGTATAGAGAAAGTATTCTTTTCATGAAAAAAATCGACTTCGAGATTTCAATAGTTATACGTGTTTTGGGGTCCCTAGAACACGTTTTGACCATATTCGGAATGATGTATGTGTGTATGTGTGTGTGTGTGTGATTGTGGGCGCTCTAACGTAAAAACTATTAGCCGTATCAATACCAAACTTCATATATAGCATTGTGGTAGATTCTATCCGAGTTGATTAGTTTTTAGAGTAAATCGGTTAACCGGAAGTCGAGCTTTATTCTTCGAAGCAAATTTCAATTTTTGCAAAATATCTCCATTAATATGATATTTAAGTATATACTATTGTAATAAAAGTTTTAGAAAATAGAATTTACTATAACTTCTGTATGAACATATTTTTGTATCACTGATTGTTTAGGAGTTATTCGTGAAATACTGATAAACCGGAAGTTGCTGATTATTTACTTTGTGAGCGCTCTAACATGAAAACTATTTGTCGTATCAACACCAAATTTTATATATAGCACTTATTGTTGGTGTCGTTAGAGTTGATTAGTTTTTGGAGTAAATCGGTCAACCAGAAGTTGAGCTTTTCTTTTCGAAGCTCGTTTCCGTCTTTGCAAAATTCCTCCATTAATCTGATATTTAGGTATATACAGTTATCTACAAAAATTACAAAAAATGTATTTGTATATATTTTCCAAGTTTAGATTGAATATAGAGCTCGAAAATACTGTCGTAGATAAATATTTACATTTTACGTATGGAGAAAGTCATGTGCAGGCAACATCAGATTTTTTTAAATGCTCTTTAATGCGAAAAAAGGATGTTATGTTGCCACACCTTGTAGTTTACTTTTTTCACTGTGGCTAAATAATACAATTGAGAAACTCCGCTTTAACCTCTGAATAACTCTTGATGGAGTTCAATATATAGTTACCAAGATGAAGGCCATCAACGTTCTTCCCTTAGCATTATCATGGCCATGAACAAGACCGAGAGAAAAGTAAATGAAAACACTTTTTCCTCCATCCTTACGAAAGGCAAATGAAAAATATGACATACCTCAAGATATGCCAGTAAATAATATAGTTTCACTCCCTTGAAATTACTTCCTATTGAGATTTAACTTATATACATTTTTGAGCCTTGCCAGCTAAAGATTTACAAAAGTTTTCCACATAAATCTGACGAAATGCCAATTCATATTTAATGAGATAAGCATTTAAGGTAAGTTTTATACCTACGTTAAGTTACGCTAAATATGAGCTAAAAACAAAAAGTTATTGTTGGTATTCATGTAGCACTTCTTGCCAAAAATCATGGATGGAGTTGAAACTTCAATTGAAAGGGGAAAGAAATGCTCGTTGTTAATTATTATTACGATTGTTAATTAATAGGTGTTCGTTCTAACTAATCAAAGATTCAACAATTAAGACAATGGCTAATATGGCTGTCGCGGAACGTTCGCATAGTCGAAGACAATACCCATCATTCAGTTGTGTTCCAAAGAACAGCAATTATCAATTCTTCACTTTAAATCGCAGACAACGCGCTTCGCCCACACTCATTTGTTAGAAGCACACTTCATAGTAACCACGTCATGGAGGTTTCCCTTACTTTCATGTCTAAATTTCAACATCTTTTTATTTCTTCGAAATTTCTCATTTGAAATTCTTTCAATAGTTTTCAATTTTCTATCTCCAATCCTCTATGAATTCTTCTCCATTTTTCACTTAAATTTTCCACACTTTTAAAATTCATATCTTTCGCCTTTTCTTCGGGCGATTCCTTTCTTCCATTCTTCGGCAATCATTAAAATTTCCCTCGTGTTGTTTAAAGAGTTAAACTTTCTGCCATCGCTATCAAATCATCCGCAGCCCTGTGGTACATTATAAGATTCTATGGCTGCGACAGATACATATTGCAGTGGTTGTAATATCTTTTAAATTTGTCTTAATCCGCAAAAAGACGTCATCTTTCAACGACCTTTCCTTTAGAGCCGAGGTACTCAACCTGGTGCCCGAAGCGACCTCGTTCAGTGCCCGCCAAGCTTCGATAAAAAGATTTATTTTTTTCGCTACAACATTATTTCTTGGGATCGGGATGGAGTGGAGGTTTGGCGGGGAAAGGGTCAGAAACTTGGTTTTTCCTGGTCTTGGGTTTCGTAAACATTTTACCCCCCTTATCGCCAGATTAACAAGACGCGTATCTATGTCATATTTAGTTCATTATGCTAATGCGAAGATTCAGCTCTGCTCAGCTTATCAATGTATCAAACTCCTCCTAATAAATGACTGCCGCTTTTCGGAACGCAGCGGTGCACGTGCCCTTCATACCAGATGTATTCCCCGTTATCAAATCTTCTTCGGAGATAAAGACTTTCTCACATGAGAGGTTCTCACATATGAGATGAGAGGTTGTGATGAAATTATATACGTTGTAATATTTTGGATCTTATTTACCATGGAACGTTTTTTTTTTCAAACAGCCAACGGTTAACTGGTAAAGTGATAATATTGCCAAGGGATGGCCTGAATGTCACCATGGACGGAAATGTTATACCCGCTTCGCTTTCGGAAGCGCCCTTTGGTACCCGGGCGCCAAAAAAGGTTGAGTAGCCCTGCTTTAGAGCATAGTTTCCCAAACTATGTTCCGCAGAAACCAGTGTTCCGATGATCCTGAATAGGTGTTCCGCGACAATTTGGAGTGTCAATGGAGAATTGGAGAATAAGAAACATTAAATGCTTTATTGATCCATATTTTAAGTTTTTATTGCAATATTATAGTTTTATATTAAAAAATAATTACCAATGAAATAATTTGTTGTAATTAAATGATTTTTTTTAATTTTAAAAGTAGAATTACCTACCCTAAATGTAAGCTTAGTGTTCCGTTAAACTTCCTAGGTTTGCGAAGTGTTCCATTGCAGAAAAAGTTTAGGAAACCCTGCTTTAGAGTATTGCTCTCAACTGAAGATGCGGGCAATGCACGGGCATTCCTGGGGATGCTAGAGAGCTTTCTAGGGGCGCAAAGATTTTATTGTTTTAATGAGGTATTATTAATAATTATCAATGAGATTTTTTTAAGCGCATTGATTTTTGTGTGGCAAATAAATTATCTCGTATTTTCCTAAAGAAAAATAGAAACATTTTACAAGGTGTCGCGAGAGCTTATTTTTATATTCGAAAGGAATATTAATAAGGTAAAGGACCACTGCTTTAACGAAAACATTTTTTTATTCCAACGAAAGATATTTTACAGACAGATTTCTCTGACACGGTATTATTATTCCATTGTGACTTGAAGATAAATGCCCTGGCGCGTTCTTATTTACTGTAACTTTTTTCCACACGATTTTTGATCCTTATTTTTTGCTGCCTGCATTAATGTTCGTTTTCCTCTTTATGTAAATAATGACGTTACCGTCCTATCGCAGATTTCTCATGATCCCATCTCTCAGGTGGGGAAATTATATTATTGCAAATGTATTTTTTCAGGTTGAAATGGCAGTTTGCGATCAATCATTATTTTTTTCATCCTAATTCACTTTTAAATTTATGCTATCGCCTTTTCCTGCATTTACAGCTATCTTTCAATTTCTCAATTCTCCTATTATATTTTTATCATTTGTTATATGAGCTCGAAATTCTGTGATTTTAAACCTCTAATTTTCCAAAAATAATGTTGTTCGTCTGTATGCAAACACAAAATAGATATCCATTATATATAGATGCTTCTCCGGATTCATTCATGTATCCACATATATAGAGAGGATACAAATTCACAGGCTAAACCACAAGCCTGAATGAGTTGAAATTTTTACGAAGTATTGGCCATAATGTGTAACCACCAGAAAAATTGCGATTTTGATCCTCAGTGTCATGGGTTCGATTCCAGAGGGCCCCAAAGTCCCGATTTTTTCCATTTAAATGCATTGCTTTGATTTTTGGGAATTTAAAAAAAATACTTCCCGGATAGGTAGAGAATCACAACTCTAGGAACGTATATATATATATATATATGGACAGGATCTATTGATAACATTAATGACTTTTACAGAAAATATCCTGGGTTCGATGCTAGGACGATGCAAAAATCGGCCATTTAAAATACATTGAGGTAGTTTTTCATTATTTTCTTTGACGCACTTATCGAAATGATAGGAAGTTCGTGCTTAGCTAGAAGATGTATGGTAAGAATTGGTTTCAGAAAATTTTTTTTATAGGACCGTACTATATGGATTCGATGCCAGATAACAATAACAATTCCCTCATAAGGAATGTATGGGAAAAGTAGGACGTCGTTTGAGGGAGTTGCACCCAATATTTCTGCTTCAATTTTCACACATAGTTAGAGGAGATGATCTTCTGTTATGCTGCATAGAAAGTATCACCAGAAAGACCCGGGTTCGATGCCGGATAGTAAATATATCTGCCATATAAAACACATTGGGATAGTATTTCATTATTTTTTTCATGCACTTATTGAAATAATAGAGAGTTCTTGCTAAGATAGAAGATGTATATTAAGACTTGGTTTAAGAAACAAAATTATATAAGACCATGCTGTTCCTGGGTTCAATGCCAGCGCGCATTAACATTTCTCACATAAGGAATATATGTGAAAAGTAGGACGTCGTTTGACGCAGTTGCAGCCAATATTCCTGCTTGAATTTGGACACATCGTTAGAGATTGTGATCTTCTGTTTTGCTGCATAGTAAGTATTACTATGAAGACCCGGGATCGATGCCAGACGATTAAATTGCAGCGATTTTTTAGAATATTTTCATTCCTTTTTTTTCTTTTGACGGCCTTCCCGATATGATGCCGACATGAAATTAGTGTTGTCGATCTGCTTGCAGTATGCAAGCTACATTTTACTCGTATATATATACAAATAACAAGGTAACGCTAATATAATATTTACTTGTTGAATGCACTGAAAACTATTTCCTTTTCCCTGTTTCTAGTATTCTAACCAGAAATTTCTTGATATAAAACTTCGAAAACATTAAGAAGAATGTTATCACAACATTTATATGTATATTTGGTAATTATAATTTTTGCATTGAAATAAGTTAGTTGTATTACATCTAAAATTTATGTGAGTACAACGTGGACTGTGTCACCTTCAGAGACGCTATTCCATGTTGGTCCATGTCTTACTCTTACAATTATCATTTTAAAGAAGAAAATATAATAATTAACAACACTTTAGAGGACTCATTAACAAAATAATACGTTACGATAATTAATGAAGAAATAGAATGAAATCTCATTTTGATTCTCTAAAAATGAACCCTATGAATGATGTTAAATAAATAAACCAAGAACGTAGTATAAACAATGCCAAGGTAACTTACCATTTTTAATTTTTTTTTCTTTTGGTAGTACCCTGTCTTCTCTTCTTTCCTTCCCATGCAACCTTGCGGGAGTCAACATTAGCAATATCCGTCAGGGCGAATCCTTTTAAAATTGACAAATTTATCTCGTATTTATTATATTCTATCACAGTTTTCCTGGTTTGATTCAGAGAGCTCTTTACATATTTAACATGCAAGCCTCTTTTCGGCGTGTGACCGGGGCGAAAGCTTTATCACATGATGTTGTTTTCCCATTTTGTGGGTTATGTCCGTTCTGTGTAGGTGTGGAAATAACGATTTTATATTCATTAGGAAAACATGTTGCGTGTTGGAAAATAGATTTAACCCGTATCGTTGAGGGAAAATGTAAAAGGGTGAGACGTCGCACCCGGGAGTATGAGGAGAATGAAAAGTAGTTCATATATTGCGGATGAAATACATTTAATGATTCGCCAAGTTTCAAAGTTGCGCAACTTCGGGTTCAATTCAAAACAATTGAGCTTCGCATAAGCACGTGACAATTTTTTGCTTGTATTTTCATATAATTCTTGAGGGGCAATGACCACCTGTGGATGCTCACCATGCGGTTCGCTCGCTCCCCCACCACTCATGCTGAAGAAGGATTTTTTTTATCTCTATAGACATAATTTTAACTTTACGTTTAATGTACACTAAGCTTTTACAACTTATAATGAGATCCAAGTTCGTTCAACCGCAAACCCTGCTCGTCCGTCTTTGGCTCCAGATATAGTTCTTGGCTTACCAAAGTACCTCGGACTGTTATTAAGGTTAATGGTAGTTATCTGGGGGTTTCATCGTTACTTTTTTCAGGTAGAAATTTGGAGGGTCGCCGTCCTAATCCGGACCCTTAGCTCGATTTAGCAGCTCGGGAGCGCCCGGCCGCCACAGCAGGGGGGCCATAAAGAAAACTGGCCGCGTGGAGTACGATTTAAAAAGTTATTAACAATTCAAATGAGCAACAATTTATTATCTTCGTCGTCTCACTAATCCAAAGAGATATACAAGTGTCTTTTGATCGACATTCTACGATGAAAATTAAGATTTTTCGTGATTTTGCTAGAAATTACCCGCTGACGTACGGCAACGTTGCCCCGGGCATGGGTTGGGTTGGGGGGAAGGATTTCTAGATTTTTGCTAGAAATCCCTCCCCCAAACCCAGCCTATCCCCGGGGCAACGTTGCCATGCGTCAACGGGCGCTCCGGAGCTGCGAAATCGAGCATAGGGTCCGGATTAGGATGGCGACCCTCCAAATTTCTACCTGAAAAAAAGTAACGGTGAAACCTCCAGATAACTACCATTAACCGTTATTAATCTTAAGTGCAGCATTATGATAAAAATCTGAAGATAACAAATTGATTTAGCAAAATTATTGAGCTGAACGTCTGCAGAGTACAGACGTACCGATTACAAAATTCAATGCCCTAGGGATTGCGTTGTCCTGAGGCTCGCTTTCTTATTGTTCCTCCCGACGGCCCTGAACAGGAATGAGATCTAAATTGTGTTTTTTAACCACAATATGCTATAATCATCTGAGTATCTAACTCAGTGTTTTTATAATAATATGATATAATCATTGAATTATTGCAATCGTCTCTTATCTTTTTCCTGGCATCCGCTGCTTAACTGGAGCGACTGAAAATGTGATTTCTCGGTGCATAATTGATTTGATCGAATATAGCTGCGAGACAGATAAATCCTTGAGAAAACCGTGCTAAGTGGAACACACATTCTATTCGGTATTTTCCTATCTAACTTAGTCTCAAAATGAGGAAATTTTCTCCAATAGAAAGCATATAATGTTTCCGTTTAATAAAAGCATGTATCAAATCGTTAAAAGTAACTATAGAATCAAACAACAACATAAATATAACAATTGAATCGTAGTAATGGAAAACGTAAAATGGAATTAAAGTTCATCATTTTCAATATGTTAACTTAACATTAGACTCACTGAATCAGTAACGTACAGTGGGAAAACATGCATTTTAATAATTATCTAATCATAGCAAAAAGAAATGAACTGACCTCGAGACCCAGTAGTGATTTTTCTCTTTTATTGTGTTTCGCTATGTATTTTCTAATGCGTGTTTATGAATATGCGATAGAATCAAGTGAAAGCAGTGCGTTGCATCATCTTCCAGCCGAATCATCTGAGAAACTTGAAACATGTTGTGTTAACTTCAAACACTAATTTTCGATGATAATGTCGTAAGGATCAATCCACTTGATTGGCCGAATAATTCTATTTATTAACTATCGTGAGCGTCGCCATGGGTGAATCGTCCTATCGCCGACGGGCGGCAGAGTGCTGCGGGGCGGTCAAGCCTTTGGTGTTGGCAGTCAGCGGTACGAGGGGTCAAGCCTTCGATGGCAGACTGGCGGGAGAGAGACAGCCCCCGCTTAATCCGGTGCGGCCCTTAAATACTAGCCCTGATGTTTGCTGATGGGGGGAGAGGAGCTGAGGGCTCCTCGCTGGGGGTCCAAAGGACAACGCGACTCATGCGACCACGTGTGAACTGTACTTGGTTTCACGTGATCGCAAGGGCTCCCAACAATAAAATTATTTCAGATATTTTCAAACATACAGCATAACATGTCCTTTTGTGTTCAACAGATCTTCACAACATACTGATTATCCGTCTGCGATAAATCCAGATAATCAATCTGGCCTTGGCACTTGCAAATACATTTCCGCAATGTCGAACGTCTTAACTCTTGCGAAAATGTTGTAAAATTATGAGATTCAGAGCATTATTTGATCAATTCTAATGAGGTTTTGTAACTCCATTCTTAGCGTCACAAACAACTGTTTACATTTCTTAGCGTAACTTATTACATCAAAGCATTATGTTAAAAACGTTCATTTATACTTCGTTAGCCCTTATTAGGTTAAAATTTACATTTTTGAAAGTCCAAAAATTAACATCAATCCAGTGGAAACAGCTCATCGGTATCACATGTTTACGGATAAACCTTGAATCTACTTATACGCGTGATTGTTATCTACCAGCAATATTTATTTTAAACATTAGGGTATCCACATATAGAAGATATTAGCCTATGCATAATATATATATATATGTCGTGCGATATCCTTCGTTGTTCTAGATCCGCGGATAACAAACTGGGAGAAAAATCGAAAGTGTTTAAGCGCATCGTTCGGCGGAACGAATCCACTCATCTTCCTAATCTTGAACTCAGTTACTCGCCTCGTTAAGGAGTCGAGATTTTCGTAACAGATTCCATCCTCGAATGCTCAGGGAAACGAAAATATACTTTGTTCTCAGAAACGGTTCGCATCATTTATCAATGGCCTCTTCTTTTGTACACACGTATTGGAAAATCGGTAACGACTTATTGACGCATTAAATGTTATGACTGCGCTCTTTAATCCAGTGCTTTTGCGAAATTTTATCGAAGAGTTGCCTCTTATGGCCAGAGTTGGAACATCAAACTTCTCTTTATTGTCACCTTCGTAGTCCTGGTGAGCAACCAATCAAACTAGTTCAACCAGTCACGAATAAAATATGCATTTGGTTATTAGAAAAGAAAGTTTGGGTTGTTGGCGAGTCCTCTTTTTTGGTCATCCTATTAGTTGTCTCATGATAATTATTATTATGATGTCGTCATGATTTTATTAAAGCTTATAGCCCATGAGATTCATGATAAAGAATCATAAATTAATAGAAAAGTGAGGAACTCTCTTTAGCGGGGCGTTAATGCTTATTGGAACACGAAGGGCTGGTTGGTAAGCATAAAATTTGTGTCAGTTACGTAACATTGTATCACGCATTCAAGGCAATTGATTTGTGACTTATTTAATCTGTTTTCATCCCAACCCAGCCTTACTCGTAAGCAATAACCAACGAGCAATGGCTATAAAAGAACGCAGTTATTAAATAGTAGAGCAACAAATTTGGTTTACAGCATCTACTGGAAGTGAAAAATTAATGATGGCAGAATTCAAATACAACGCGAGTAAGGTATGCTAATCAATGTGGAGACATTTTGAAGCAAATTATGGGCGACTTCGACTGTTTTTATTGGATTATCGAATTCGTATTTCAAATAAAGATGTATCAGATAGCTCACCCCGAAAAGAAAGCTCGTGAAAGTGAATTTAATTTAATCAGTCACTAGTAGTCAGTTGCCAGAGCAACTATAGTTGAACACTTGATACATTCTCGTAGATCATCATAACCTCCCAGTGAATAAATGTATTGAAAACTTAATGAATTTGTGGTTTCCAGACTTCGGAACATATTTGGCGGTTCACAAACTCGATAACAGCCAGAAGATAACTGTAGTGGAAGTCACGAGTGATCATTATGCTAGGATCCGAGACAATTGATTGAGATTTAAAAGCCATGTAAAATTTTGATGATGCTATGAACAAGGATGTCAACGATGAAAAATAACTATTTGTACTTTTCATCATGACGTTTTTCCACAAGACATCGCCAGAGACTGTGAATTTTAAAGGATGTTAACATTTTTAAGATGCTCAAATATGATAGTTCTACCTACACTTCATTTCCTACGCTGTCTTTGTAGTGAACTACGTGGAAGTCAATTGACGTAGTTGCGATTTAGTGATTTTTTTCGCTATACCTAGCGACGATTTCTAGCGAAGTGAATTTATTTTCAAAGTGAAATTTTATTTTATGTTATGAACATCTTCTTTTATGTAATTACAGAATAACATGTTCCTCTAACATTTATGTCAAAATAGAATTTCACATAGTTGATAAGATATTTAAAAATTTATGCTACATAGTATATATTCTACTATCTCCATTGATATTATTATATTAAAATCACATTAAGGCCATCATATATGTATATATTCTCAACTTCTTACAGTATTTATATAGTGAGGGACATCTCAAAATAAATAGGCACCTGTGGTAATTCGTAATTAAAATTTGTGTCTTTCGTAAACTATATCAGTGAAGGTTTAGAAATAGTTTCGTCTTTGGAAATTACTCATTTGTTAAATCCTCAAAGTTTAAAATGAATTAAGACCAGCACAATATGGCACTCAATTCGTTTTAGCGGCCGACGATTCTGGAATAAACCGCCTGAGATTTAAAGCTGCGTGCTGAATCGCCTCAGCCCTGTGAATCTCCCATGTTTTGTTCTTCTTTCATTATCTGTGCTCTCTCTTCCATTGAAAAATTATGGGAATTTAAAAGCAAAAGCCCTCTTTCACAATCAGCACCTGCAATCAAATTCTCTTTCATATGGCCTCCTCTTTGCATTAGGTATCGTTTTCGGGGGTAATTCGGTAATACATTACCGAATGAATTATACACAGATACTCCACGGAATAGTTACAGTAAATATTTGGCACAGAATTCACTGCTTGCGTCAGTAGATATGATGATTATAAATTATGTCGCTATGTATTTGAAATATAGTCTTGAAATTCTGCACATTATCTAATGATAACATCTTGCTAGATTTTGGGTTACTTTTAAATTACTAAACTGCCCAAGATTCGACGGCCTGAGTAGGCATTTTATAAGAAATTCTCGTAAAAGGAATTTTTTTGGCCAAGAGAGTTGATTCCCTATACAAAATTAGATATTTATTATAGATTATAATTTGTTTTGCCTTATCGAACTTTGCTTATGGTTTAAGCTTTAGCAGATTAAAAAAATCTGATGTGTCCAACACATGACTTTCTCCATATTTATTGAAAACATAAGCCTATGCCGGTAATATATAAATAACTCCAAAACAATGAGTGTTACAGAAAAATGTTTCAAACAAAAGTTGTAATACATTATCTATAACTTTAGCACAAATTGTATATAAATACATCATATTCTGTCAGAGATATTTAAGAAAACGTACAATTTTTGGGTAAAAAGCAACTTACGGTTAGCGAGTATTCACTAATAACTCCTAAACAATCTGTGTTACGAAAAAATGTTTTAAGCAAAAGTTGTAGTAAAATACATTATCTATAACTTTTGAATGTAATTGTGTATACCGATATTGCATTCTGACAGAGATATGTATGAAAAACATCCATTTCTGGATAAACAACAACTTTCGGTTAACCATTATTCAAGAATAACTCCTAAACAATCATTGTTACGAAAACCAATTTCAAACAAAAGTTGTAGTTAAGTACATTATCTATAACTTTTGTACATAATTGTATATACCTACATTGCATTCTGACAGAGATATTTAAGAAACAAAATTTTGTTCCGGATAAACCGCAACTTCCGGTTAAGCGATATTCATGAAAAACTAATCAACTCTTGGCATTGTTAGGAAAATACTAAATATGAATTTCGGAAATGATCAGAGAATTACGTTTTAAGATAGAGCGCCCACAAACTTTTTTACCACAGACAGACACACACAGACAGACATGTTCGGGAAAATAGCGAAAAAGCTATGGGCCCCAAAACATCTATTTACGTTGAAATCTGGAGGTCAAATGTTTTTGCGAGTACAACATTTTCTCTATACTACGTATAGGGAGAAAGTAAAAGTGATAACTGTACTTAATCAAATGTTACTAAATGAGGAGATTAGCATAAAATTCTGGTGCTGATACGTAGTCATCAAATCCCGAATATCTTAAACCCTGGGAATTCATCCTCCATCAGCCATTTGTAGCAGATCTTCTATTATATTACCTCCTCCTTTGACCCCAATTGCAGTTTATCCCACCCAACCCGCGGTATCCGCACGAAAAGTTGTCTGTCGCATTGAAGCACGTATTATGCGGGTCGCCATAGTTCTCAGAGTAATTTGTCGGGTATAATCCCAGGTAATTTCTTGGGAACTCGGGAAAGGCGTATTGCAACGGACTTTAAATTGCCTTTCTTGGAGTATACTCCCGCACATACGCAAAATTCCCTTTTGTGTCGAAGTATTTTGAATATGTGGCCAACAGCAACATTTCTGAGAAGAGTTTACCAGAAGGTACTGATTGAAGCAAAACTTGAATAATGGAGTTTCCTGGATTTTCGTAACATTCATCTACAGGGAAACAATTTTGCCTCGGCACGGAAGAGTTCAGCGCAGTTCATACTGAATGCAACATTTTAGCTGGATTGAGCCTTGAGAGAGAGTCAGTGAGAAATGTAACATGTGTTTATCTAGGGTGTAGGTTATGATAACGGCTATTTCTCTTTTGAATTTTTTTTTTAATTTGGACGAAGGAACAGCAACAGCCGTCTTAGGCGCTTCTGCAATTTAAAAACGGCAGCGAATAATTCCATGCATCTTTAGAAACAGTTTGAGAACTTTCTTCATCGTCATCGTGGTCCATGAATCTGAGGATTATTTTTTGTTGCAGCTCTTTAGATCCTCCTGTCTCCAATGAAATCGCTTCATTTTTTCACAATTCTTGACTTTTAGCAGTAACTATCTTTATATTCCTTTCAATATCTAACAAAGGTATTCCTATGATTCTTCCTTTTACCATTCCTTCTAACGCTATGCTGCATTAGGCTTTCATATTAGCTTTCCCATAAACTAGTGTTTTCATTCACCCTTCGAAAGGCAATCAGCCTTATAGTGAAATTTAGTGTAAAAATTCTCTTTGGCATAAAATCTTCTTTGCTTATACTTTTCTTCTATTCTATTCTATTTCTTCGCTGCTATGAAAGTCCATATTTCTAAGCCGTACAAAATCACTGCTAGTATTACTACTCCTACTTATGTATATCCAAGTGGGTAGCGCCGAAGGCAGTCTAGGGTTTGATTCCCGGTGGAGTCACTCATGCCAGTCACAGCTAATATTGCTACGAAATCGATCGTCAAAGGCGATACAATTCTTCAGAGAATACTTGCTTATTATCGAAGTTATCATTTTTAACTGTATCAATGATATTTAAAATTTTATAATAATTATTATTTTTTGTTAATATTATTTCTCTGTGTTTTCGCGGTATTTCACCCACTTCCTGTGTGGAGGTTTAACCGCAACGTGTTTTTTTTCTCTTTCATGCTTCAGCTGTGGAGATTTTTTCCCTCAAACCGATTCTTTCCTTTTTTTATTCGCTCCATTTAATCTTTCTTGTGCAATTTGTAATGTTAACACTATTTAAAACTTATATACGAGGTTATATGGAAGAGGATCTAACCTTGCCCAATAAAGGGTCAAATTATAATAAAAATATATGTGCGAAATGACCCCAGCTGGCAAAGCAATCTGAAAAACTTTAAAAATACAACTTTAACATTACATGGGCGTTTTACAAACAGTTTTCTCATGCGTAAGATTTTATTGTAAAGGAATTCTGTTGGAGTGGAGGAGGAAATGACTTCATAGCAATGACTTAAGTGATAACAATAATGTGAAACTCCGTGATAGAATGTAGAATTTATTGATTATTAATAGTATATAAAAAAATTTTGTTCAAAAACATTTTCACCTAAAGTATTAAAATTTTACTGCATCTATGCATTTGGTCATCTCTCCCGAGTGTCCAGGTGAGACGCAGACAGCCTCTGTGGGAGAGATGCTCCATTTACTTAAACTGAGTTTAATCAGAGAAACCTTGTTATATGATAAAACTGTTTAATTAAACTTGAAATTAGGATCTAACTAAACTTTTAAGTTAACTTTAAAAACTATTTAAAAGTTTCATTTGCAAAATTTTAGCCAAAAATTGTAGTACATTTAGAGAAGAATATCCATTTAAAATTATAATGAAATATGCAGTTGGCATGGATGGTGGTTAGAATAAACACCGTCGATATGCGTATTCTCCTAACGGGAATTCGTTGTAAAGTTAAACGCAAAAAGCCCATTCCATAGCTTTTCTAGTTAACTCCTAGAATATTCGAGCATCCTTCCAATTTAATATAATAAACATATTTATACAACAAATAAGATATTAAGTTATATAAATAGGTGCGAAGCAGCAATGCATAGCTACAGCTGCGAGCAACCGTGTACAGGAATTGACGAGGACGGAAGGTGCTACAAAACATCTTAATTTGGCTGAATTTGCCTCACTTTCTAGTCCCATAGGAGGTATATCAGCCTCTTCTAGAGGCATATAAATAGAATATTGAGGCGTGGTCATCAGTTTTTTTTGCAAGTGACATCTTTTTACTCGAATATATTGTCGTTTTAACCGAAAAAAAATTTATGACAATTTTGATGTTTTTGTCGATATTTCGAAACTTGGAGGTAAAAATTCTCACAGAATTTCACATTTGCAATGTGTGGGTGGGCCACATTTTTGCTGGTTATTATATTTCGATCAGGAAAGAAAGTGGCAAATCGCCCCACCCTAGTGCTTACTAAACAATGTGTCTTCTTTTGATCGAGCATAAAATGCATTCGATGAATTTGATTTGAATTTGATTTGAAATTTAAATGTAGATTACAAACCTTTTCTTAAAAAAGTCTTAATCAGTATCACCTTAAAGTTAAATTGATGCTAATAAGGCATATATACCTAAATATATTTCTGGGGCATCCATCCCGAGAAGAGATGGAGCATATATACCTATCCTTTCAGTACGGGAGATATGCCCTTACAGCCAGGAGGGCTACACTTTGTCCAAGATGGACAGTCACTGCACGTGGATTTTATATGAACCTATAGCTACAAGTTTTCGCCATTTCATTCAAAATATTCAAACTGATGCCAACCAGAAACATTATACTCTATCTTGTAACAGGGCTGAAGAAACAGTACATTCTAGAAATGATGTTATAAAACTGTGTAAAAAGGAATGAATCGCCGTGCAACTCTTTCAGGTAGACAGGTGCATTCCCACTAACGGACGCACACCGTCAGTAGAGCAATTTTGTGGTTTTCCTTAAAATTAATACGACTGGGGCATCTCACCCGAAATTACCTTATGTTGATATCTATGGTTTATATATATTATTACCTTATGCTGATATCTATGGTCTGATATGTTCCTTTCCTCTTCGCTTGGCACTTTCTGCTTATTATTTTTTCCTCACTACTTCCATCGCTGGAGATCTTGCTATTTAATTAGTAGTATCCGTAGACTCATTCAGGTATTCTCGATTTAACCTTCAACTTATCTCCCTTTTTTGGCCATAGAGGGACTTCTTATTTGAGATTGTACATACTTATTCGTTGGAAGACAGGATTTCCGTCAAGTCTTATTTCTTTTCAGCGATTGCTACGGCTTCGTCTGCAAACCATGCTTATAATTTATTCTACGCATTTTCACGTAATTCTTCATCTTTTTATCTTAAAAATTGAATTTATTTTTAATAATTATTTTTTGAAGCCTAAACTAAAAAAATATTTATCTGAAGTATTCCTTCCTTTTAGGAGAATGTGGAAATGTCCCCCCTCGACGCTTTGGGGTGCCTTCCACGTGGATTTTTGGACGATAAGTATGGACAATTAAGAACCGGAAAATGATAAGAAGAGTCCATGGAGAGTGTGCCCTCCACATGGCAGTCGTCGTCAGTGCACCGCACCGCGAGTAAGTGGACGGTTCAACACGAGTGTACGCAAGTGGAGTTTTTCTTGGAATTTACTTATTTAAGGATGGTTGTTCATCACCGTGTGTTACGTAATATGTTTTTAAACTATAGAGCAGACTTAGAGGAATGGTCAGATGCGTTTTCAAACGTCTTCTGTTCCTGAAAATAAACCGCAGACTTAACACAAAAATTTATTAATACTCGACCTGTTTCGGCCTTCAGGTGATCTGACCTGATGATGGCTGTAAGCCCGAAACCGGTCGAGTATTAATAAATGTTTGTGGAAAATACAAAGTCTGTGGTTTATTTTCATAAATGGCGTTCCACCAAGTAAAGTCAGATCATATCGATTTTATTTGTCTTCTGTTCCCTTTCAGGATTAGCTCCTCGGACCCCTCCTTCATTCACAATTCTCTTCTTCTTATCTTTTCGTACATCTTATCGCACACTTATCCTCCTGTACGTATGGTTCACGATCTTATTCACCCCATATTTATCCGACTTCTTTTCGGTCTTCCTCTTCCTGTCAATTATATATATTTGTCATTCTGCATCCATTCATCCACGCGCCCTATTCTGCGTATACCCTCTTATTAATACCAGATGCGGAGATATTCCTCCAGTATTATCAACTCACGTTTCATAAATCCGTGATTGTCTCTCCTGTTCTTTTAATAAATGCGATGGTAAATTTCGATTCTGCAGCTAATGGATATCCTTTGCGACCATAGCAGTCCTAACAAAACCCTGGCATCCTTAAATTTACGTCAAGTTTTGAGAATGATCTATTGCTTGTTGCGTATCTAATTTGCAGTAAGGCTAGAAGAAGTCTGGGAAATGATTTTAATGAATTAATTGGAAATGATATTGATGTTATGTAACCGAAATTGATCGTAAAAAAGATAGCTCCTCCTATCTTCCCAGGAACATTTGAGGCTGCTCTACGCTACATTTTAATCTGTTCTATGAAGAAACTACAGCGAAAGAATTCAGGGTAATATCTCAAAGACTCTCTTTCCCTGAGAATAATTTACTGGTTTAAAGTCCAATTTTCAGTAAATCCGAAGTACCAATTGACCTACTTAGAATCGCGATCGACCTCCCGCAAAGACTCATCTTCTGGAGAGTGCGCATCTAAACATAACGAATAAAAGCAGTGGACATAAGTAAATTATTCTTTGCAAAGCATTGCAGTGTTTGCCATATTTGGGTTTAGAATTAGGTAAATTAGGTTATCACGGAGGGCTTCGGAATTTCCCTATTGGAATTTGATGGACATTTCAAGTGATCTTCGCCTCCTCTAGCGATGTCATTTCTATGATACATCTTCCATCATAATTTGATAAATTTCTTTTCTTGCAAAAATTCGTATTATCTTAATTTGTATTTCCTAAAGTTTGAATAAATATTCAAACGGCAGAAGTCACCGATGTAAACATTTCCATCCACAAATTTGCTGTTGATTTGGTAAATTTTTCCTTGAAAATAAAACGAGAAGAATGTCTCTCAGTATACTATACTAATATTTGGATAGTAATAAAATAGTAACGACGTTCTGCTTCAGCATATGCATTTATAAAAGATTGATCTTACACCTTATGAAGTCTCATTTTGATAACTTGAGAAGTTTTTGAAAAATTAGCGTTCAAAGTGAAGCTACCGTTTTCTGAGCGCCAAAAACCGTGCTTTTTTTCATACAAAGCCAAATAAAAATTTGTCGATACGGTGAAAAATAGCTGATGGTATTCACAAAACGTAGAAATAAATTTTCTTTCATTTTCAGTTTATTTCATTGCAATCGATGAATAAGTTACTGAGATACAACACTTCAAACTCGAGTATCTAGATTTTTGCATGGACAGATGCAAAACGTTATTATTTATTATTCGCCTTCGTCAATACGTTTGTACAGTCTAAAAAAAGACAGTTATATGAGAAAACTGCGACACGGAAGCGATTTATTGCCGCCCTGAGGCAAGGATCGCTTGTTTCTTAATATTATGTTTTTTTTCTTTCCTCTCACTTTTCAGAATTTTCGCCCCAGTTATTGTTCCGAAACGCTACATTTGTTGCAGACTTGTATTCTTAATCTTTTACACTTTCTCGTCCGATTCTCGATCAATCAATCTCGACGTTGATTATTGTTACGCGACGCTTGGTTGGCTCCAACAATAATTATAATTTTCATCATTTCATTCATCGAGGAGCTACATTGTTGTCGGACAGCTTAAAATCCCCACCGATGACTCAATCTCATCGCCATTGCAGAATACAAAATTGGAATCATGTTTTCGATGTTGAAGTTCGTTCGCACAAGATTCTATATCCAAGTATTAGCGATTGATTCGTCCTATGGCCTCTCTATCCGTTCGAATGTGGCGCTAGTGAGACGATGTTTTTTCATTGTCCAAATTCACTTCCTGACCGCGTTCTCATTCTTTTTTTAACTAGTCTTTCTTCACCATAAGCGTGTAAGTTTTTCCCTCTCCAATTCTCACGGATCCCCCAATTCCTACGTGTGAACACTGCGAGGCACTTGTAACGATTAACGAGATTATGTCACAGTTTGTTGTGGTGATATTTCCTTATTTGTCTTTTCTTTTTTATGCGTGCCTGTTGTGTTTCTAATTTTTGTTCGCTGATTCCATATTTATTTTCTTGAGGTCTCCCACTTGCATTATTTACTTTCTTACCTTCAGTTTTTTTGCCTCAGTTCACCTTCTTTTGTTTGTTTTGGTGTTCCTTCTTTTGTTTTCAAGATTTCGGATTATTTTCATTGCCATTTTTTTTAACTGTTCTTCTCGTCGGGAAGGCTTATACTTATTAATATGTTTGAAAGAGTTTCGTTCTTCTTGCATAAAGTCATCTAAAACATTGCAGATATACCGTGTATACTCGTGTATAAGCCGTGTTTTTCAGCACATTTTTTATGCGAAAAATGACCCCCTCGTCTAACATTCGAGTGAGGAGGGTTCCACTTACCTGTTCTTTGGCGCGAAAATTCTACCACAGCCGGAAATCGCGGCTTCTGAACTCCACAAGCGCACACTCAGTTAACAATTATTTGTCAGTATTCTTCTCAATTGTGTCCCGACCACGATTACTGTAATTTTATTGGTATCCTTATTTTGAAATTTACTACTAGCTGCTGCATTTCCCACCCTAGGTTTATACTCGAGTCTATTAGTTTAGCGTTTCTGGTCCTCAGCGTTTATTCTGGTCAGCTTATATTCGAGTTTGTAGCAGTAGTAGTTACAGTAGGTAGTTAAATTTGTTTGCAAATTAATTAAAAATTCAGAATTCTGTATGAATCTACTATTCTTCTGTCTTATTCATTGTATGTATACGTGTCAGTATAATGTGTCGTATCTTACCTTAAAAAACACATTCTAGAAATTGCTTAAATTAATAGGCCTACAGATTTATATTTCTCATTAGCAAATTATATAAATTAGCGCATCTTCATTTCCTATGTGTTGTTTTTTCCTTTTTTCTATAAATTGAACTTCCCTATACAGTTCCATCGAATATTTCTGGATGACCTGCCATTGCGAACTTGAATATGAAATTCCTATGCATTTTAAGTGTTCTGGTAGTTTCTTTGGATCACTGCCACGCCACCTTGACTTCGAGCGACAGAAGAGCGTCCAGAAATATTCGTATAAAGGTAAGAAGCATTCCGAGGAATTGCAGATTAAAGCGACCGACATCTATCGCCGTGTAAGGCTTTCAACTCTGAGTTGCCTCTCACTGTTTACCAATTCTAAAAATGTTTTAAATTAGGAGAATGTAAATTTCAAATACTAGAGATTGAGAGCTGTGTAAGACAATGCAGTGAAACTATGCGAACCAAAATATTCTTATTCATCTTTAATCTTTCCTTAACTCTGCTTTTAATTTTAACTCTAATGTTATGAGTAGATAATAACTTTATCCGAGTAACTCTCATAGCTATGGTTAGGGCCAAGACGTGACATTTCATACTCTTCTTTAGCCCAAAAATCTTTTAGCAAAATTAATCCCTTTTATTTTTATTAAAATGTTTGACTGTGTTATAATTAAGAGTAATTCGTAGCTTATCATTGTAGTTACACATTATATTTTGTTTTATACTAATGTAGAGATTGTTAACATATAGTTTTCTCCATATATTCTGTGGTTATATTTTTTCTCATATTTGTATTCTTTCAAATTAACATTCGCTAGCTTTCAATTATTTCTTTAAATTCTTTTATTAATCGTGTTTTTACTTTCTTCTTGGGGTTTGGACGTTTTTATCTTCCCCAATCGGTTATTTCCCGCAACGTGTTTTTTATTAATTACTTGATGCAAAAATTGCTCTCTTCAAAACACTGCTCTTTCTTTTTATTAAATTTGTAAATTATATTTAAGCAAAATGCGAGGTTCGACGGAATCTAGGTTAACCGCTCCGAGTAAAGGTTCAGTCTAACCTAATTTGCTGTAATCTCTAACCTAGAAGTACATCAACACAACAATATCTAACACATTCTATAGAACTACTCAAAGACCGGAACGCAACTTTGTGGCCAAGTGAATGAGTGATACATTTTGCGAAGCTTGAGAACTTCAGTGAAGTTGTGACCCCACCGTAATACGACAATAGCTGATTATCGCTGCTAATTATCATTTTCTCTGTTTTGAATCAAATTGCGCCAGTTTAGGCGTCTGTCATTGTTACTACTCGTTATATTTATGAAAGCATTGTGTCTGCTTCACTTCACCCTTGCTACATTAGTGATGAATACCTTATGGAATTCATCTAATAAAACCAATTCAATACCTATGTTTGTTGCGTCTAATATACAAGTTATAATTTCTCATTTGTTACAGTCAAAACTCTTTCATATCTATATATATAAAATCGAAATTATGTGGGTGTGTTTGTCTTAGATTAGAGCCCACACCGTTCGTCCGATTTGCTTCAAACTTTATATACCTGTCCTCTGCGACCTGGAAGGAATCACTGCCATATTTTTATTCGACTATTTTTCTTGGTTCGAACCAAGATCGCTCAGATTGGTTTCCATAAAGAATACACGTAAAACTCATTTTTATCGCATGCAGAGTTTATTTTGTTTCTTTTGCAAAATTAAATTATAAGGAATAATCGCACGTTAACGAGACAAACACCGACAGGAAGAAAATCGAATGAAGATTCTTATTTTATTAGTGAACTCTTACTTTCGATTCGAATTTGCGAGAATATCGGTAAAATATACGAAACTTATGTGAAAATTAGAGGTTGTAAACGAATCCAGGTAAATGTGTCACAGGTGAAAATGCCACGGGTAAAAATGCCACCCAAATCAACCCATCGGCTTTTAGAGAAAGTTATGTATTTATTTATTAAAACGCTGCAAGTTGGTATTAATTCCAGGTGGCAACGGTTGAGGGGGAATAACAATACAATCTGTCCGGCATCCGCCCAAGGACGGAAGGGAAACCCCTCCAAAAACATCCCGTGGACAGTTCACATCTTAACAGTAGCCATTCTTATCTTTTCTTATCTTTAATGGAAATCAATGCCGCTATGTGATCTAATAATTATGGCATGTTCCATTGTCAATATGGCCCTAAACGTTGTCAAATGGTGTAATATAGCGTAAAGATGATTGACATTTAACAAAATTATCGCATTCTATACAGGAGTAACTACAACAATATGAGCCATTGTCAAAATGGTTATGTCCCGCTTGGAAATTCTGCTGTGACATTTTTATCGCCCATAGAATTCCAGTGCGGCATTTTTACCGTGGCATTTTTACCTGTGACATTTTTACCGCGCACCTAGTAAACAACCAGTCCCCTTGACGACCGATCCCATTGTTAAATCCATGCATTTTACTGTATTGTGAGAATGGGATTTCAGTTGTGTACGCTAAAAGGTATTTACTCATTGCATCACCGAAAACTTGAATTAAATCTACTTCGATAATTCCCGTTGAGAATTAATGGGCGCTTCAGCTAGTATTCAATAATTGCCGCCTCATTGTTGACTGCGCGCTGAAACTGTTGCCTCACTTTCTCATTTTCCGTCCCCGAATAATGAGAGAGAATGGGAAGCCATAATTATGAACGCTGTTGATGAAAGAGTGATTTATTTCGGCAGGTGGGACCGGTGTCATCAACGGTATGGGAGAGAGGGCTTGTGGTGAAGAGGCCCACAATGCAGCAGGTGATAGGGGAGAACGAGGCCTACTTCCGGAACACGCACAACACTTCCTTTGCCGGAGCTGTCCTCGGATTCGTCATCCCGGTAAGGGCGAACTTCTCAATCGAGTCTTCCTTACGAAATGGCATGCTTGGCAGAAATTAACGGGAGGCTATAGTGTATATTTTTGGACACCCTTCTATAATGCTACCCCCCTGCAGCCTTGTTATTGCTAAATCTTGGGGAAATAAACACTTCTAAGTTATGTGATGATTATTTTTGTTTCCATATATATGTTAATTGTTTATCTCGTTAAAATATTTAAGTAAAAACAGCATAAGTTTTATCATGAGTAATTATTTAATTAAGCTGTTTCGCTTGAAGGAAAAAAAAGCTAAGTCACTCCGAAGTGCTGTATTTCCAAATCACATTTGAGTGTGTGGGTATGACGAGAAGCATTGTATGATTTCATGGCCTTTATTACGGGATTTTCTTTTTAGAAGTATGCCACGTTCCACAAGGAAATCAATTGCGGTTTCTTCGTCATGAGTTTCTTAAATCAATCGCATACGCTTCATATTGGACGTATTCTATAATCTTAGATACTGAACTCACTGATTCAGATACTAAATTCATCATGGTAACTTAGATGACTAGCACTGGGATGGTGATTTCAATAGACTGAGGGGATAAATCAGAATCTGCTCATATCGCGGAAATTCTTAAGAAATTATGATACTTATTGTGGAATCGAACTTTTTGATCTGAGAAAACAAAAATAAACTCGGGATGTGTCATGACAATTCAAAATATTTTCTTTTTTGGATGAATCGTGTTCTAAGGTCCTCGAACTATTGAGAAAATGTCGTAAAAAATGGAGGAAAAGCACACCATAATAAATCTATTGGTAAATATTAGGCCCCATATGTACTATTTGGATGAAATCGTATAGTCAGGAAATTTTCGTGGAGAAAACATTTGCGAACGTGCTCGGTTCTAGGGCAATTCCAGCAACTTAAATAGTTCGTTAGCCGATTAATCATATATTTTTAATGATAAATAAAGAGGTATATTTCCAATTATTAAATTTATTTGTGATATGCCACACCTCAAAAATACCCAGTCTTGCATTCGCACAGGTATTGTACTTTTCCGTTTGTAGCTCTGTGAAAATTTCGCCCAATGTCAAATGCTTTTCCTTCTTATCTTCAGCCTTTCCGGAAGCGTTTTCGGCGTACCGTTGTCACTGACCCCAAGGCCAGCTGACCTCAACCTGGTTTTGGTGACATTCTGTCTGCTTCGACGCTCAGAAAGATCTTAAATTGAAGATACCGCCATTGTCCTCTGCCTTCTTCCTTCCTTATAATTGGACTTAACAATACCAGCGTTTCAAAAACAAAAAGCATATTTTCTTTTGTTTGAGTTACATTTTATTCGAACATTCGTTTGTAGCGTGAACTTGAAAATCTTTTGCGATAGAGCCCAGACTTGCTAGCAGGCAGAACTGTTCTTTATCAGATCACCCGCCATATTTATAAAAATAGAAATACTATTCATGACAACATAGGTAGATATGTAGATATAACTGAATACAGGTAGGTATCAAAGTATTGCACATGCGTCCATCTCAAATTTTCGGTTTCAGCTTGTTTTGTAAATAATCAAACGTTAGAATCGCTCTGTAACTTCTATTCCTCGCCTGCGATTGCTTATCACAATTAATCCGGGCTCCCAAGTTAGCAAATCCTTCGATAGGGCCTTTGTGTCTCTTTTATTGCTTCCTCTTTCATTTTAAGGCCCGCACTTTCCTCTGTCAGAATTCAACGTGAAAGTATTTAGTTTCGAAGGAGTTGTTCCACTGCGCTAGTGTAAGCGTTATGATAAAAGAAAGTGTCTAGGGAGTTTACACTTCAGAAACCGTAGGAATACTCGTATTCCTTCAACCTTTAGCTTCCTGGCTTAATGCAATAAAAGGCAAAAAAAATGTGATAACGCTCAGAGATAATATAGTATTTACGAAGGACAGTGGCCAAATTAATTCACTATTAGGCGATACCGATTCCGATAAAGAAAGAGACAAGAAGCTACAATCGGAATGTGAGATATCTGGGTTGTAACTTCAGAATTAAATATCTACCGTTAAAATTAGGCTATTATAATAATGCTCGTATGATATTGATATTTTGCTGGGGAATAATTCAATTTGACATAAAAGAAGAACTGCTGCTCTTCTTCGGCTATTCCAATGTTAAACAGCACGATATAAAAACCAACTTTTCTGATATTCTTCTTTCGCTTTATCAAACAAACTTCATGTTTATGTCGCTCCTACCAAAAATTCTGCTATATTAATGTTCGCAGTTTCTTAAAAGATGTAACTCCTGAATATACCTTAAAAAGTAATCCTTGTTTTTGGATCTTCTCTCTTTCAAAAGTTCCATACCGAATTCTCATTTTATGTAAGTATTCAAGTCTAAAACGGATCTTATACCGTCCTTCGCATATTTCTGTTTTCGCTTTAGACCTTATTAGTATGAATTCCAATAATATTCCCCGTTAAATTTGCTCATTTATTGTCAAAGGATATTATAAAATTGAATACTTTATTGGCCTTCCTTACTGAAATTTATAATTTTATTTATACATCATATGGATGATTGTAATCATGGTGAGCGGTGGAAATTTATAGAAAAGACGTAAGCATATTCAAACTTGCAAAATATGTCATGATAATGAAATATGAGAAAGAAAATCTTTGAATTAGATGCATAAATTGAAGAAAACTAATACGGCGTAGAAGTGGAAAATTCTCAATCCGGATTAAACTTTTTTTCTTATAGACGGCATATACTTATCATGGACCTATTATGGGAAAACATAAGTATAGACTATGTGCTTTTTCCTGTTGGTACACTCTCGTTTGACCGTATTGTACCTTTTCTTATCATTTCATATCATAATATCAGTGATTACCGCTATTGTTCAAATACCCCTTCTCTCATTGTAACTGGCTAAAGAATCCCTTTGAAATATCTAACGTATGCGATGATTAATGGCTGCATCATTTATCTCTACTATACGGAAGAAGAGCCAAGAAATTTATTTCGGTCTATTCCCGATTACTCGTACATGATGGGAAACCAAATTTCCGGTATCCTCCGTAACAGTAGATTGTTGAAGTGTTAAAGAGTAGTGTTTAAAATAGACACGGCGAGCCTTTAGTCTTAAGGGTGCTACAATTTAAAAGGACGTGATGAAATAAGATACTTGTCTGCCAACGAGAGCGTTAAATGGAGACTGTTAATAATATTTCGTAAATGGTAAGCTTAAGTCTTTTTTGTTAATGGAAAACAATTGCCAGTTAATGGAATTCAAATCTTGTTCTTCGATATCCAGATACTTACAAGGCTTACAAGTGGCGGTACAAGTCCGCGCTGCATTAGAATTCTTCCGCATGTCGTTCGACACCCCTGCGCTAACGTAAATTTAAGTAAAACAAAAAGTTAACAAAAACTATTGTCAGGGAGGGAAAATAGAAATACAAGAAACTTAAGATAGAGATAAACAGAAGTGAAAAAAATCACTTCCATTTATCTTTGTGTTTCAAGGCGCTCGCTTTCTCGTGCTAGATTCAACTTTATTCCATCATCATCATTTCTTATAAAAACTTTATTCCATCATCATCATTTCTTATAAAAACGAGAAAAAAAGTTTTCTTTTAAACATGTATAAATAAAGGTGGTGAAATTGCCAATGGAAATTAAACGAGCATAATAAAATCGGTAATATTGGTAAGATATTTTGTATCAATAATGAGGCACCAAGCTTGGCTATATTGTAAAGAAAGAATCCGAAAGAATTTAAGCAGCAGGAATAATAAATTTAGCAGATATGTCTGTCGTAACCATAAATGACTTATGGAATCCAAAAAAATAAGAGATGAAGCAAGAGTGGAAATTATTGGTACAACTATAGAAAAAATAGAATAGTACCGTATAATAAGGATGCAGGGGTTACAAGGATGAAGAAAGAAAGGCTGTAAGTTGACCAAAGAAAATGAAATAAAAAATAGAGGGCTTGAGGTCAGATAGAGGAGAGAAGGGAGGATAAGAGAGTGATTACAAAAATAAAACTTCTAAGACTGTCATGAAGAAAAATTAGCTCATCTTTATTAATTTATTTCTGGTACCCTCTGAGATCAGGCTAATCATCAGCACTGTCTGAATGTATTACTATTTGTGCCTATTTTGGTAGTTATAAAATTTGTACCCATTCTACCTTGATTTTAAGAGGTAGTTTATTTTGTTATAATGTTTCATTGTGCTGTAAATGTGAGAGTTATAAATGTATTGAATGCTAATTTCAGTTATATCCTTTCACAGTGGAATCATCATGGTTATGATGTGGCAAACATTTTTCGTGGAAAATTCAACTTCATTTCACCATGGTGGCTTCAAATTGAGATAAATGCTAACAAAGGATACCAAGTCACTGGGCTATACAACCATGATGCAAATTGGATTAGAGAAGTGAAGAGGAGGTCTACTGCCAAGTATAGAGTCAAAGGTATACACTCTTACTTACTAAATGCCATTTTTAATTGTATTGAAAAGTTATTTGTGAATTAATATTTATCTTTTCCTAAGATTATTCATTATATTCCATTGAAAATTTCCTGAAAAATTAAGGGTCCCTCTTAGCTATCTGCAAAACTCTTTTTCTAGCATAATTTCCTACCAATTTTAGTTATTGAGACTAAGTCTTGGTGCAAAATGACCAAAGCTGTTGACGCACCTTTAAACCAGCACTACTACTACTACTTGAGACTAAGTCCACTTTTCATAAACTATGTAATACTTTATTGAATAACTAGTGCATATCATAAATGTTTTCTTACTTCAATTGGACTACCACATAGCCCTTGATCACAATCTAGCATGTTTAGCTTTGTTGAAAATTGTCCCAGGTTCGATTCCCAGTGGGAGCCCAAGTAAAAAATGACCTAAGTTGTTGAGTAGTAGAAGTAATACATACAACTAGTAGTTGAGCCGAGTACTCTTACTTTAATTGCTATATTTTAATGTATGATGCATACACCCAAAAAGTTTTGGGGAATGCAGAATTATAGATTAATAAGTCAGTAGGGATGATACCATTACTAATTAATTAATATATAATTTTATACCAATTGCTATATCTTTAGTAAATTCTACGTTTTCTTAGAAGAATTAAATATCTAAGGCAGTATAAGTGAAAACTTATTATTAATAATATTAATAATAACTTCTCTAATGGAAACAGGAAGAATCCCAATTACATCCATTACAATAATTATTACTATTTACAAAGACACACAACCATTCCCTAGCCAGAAAAATCCGGTTAACCGGGATTCGAATCCAGGAGGGTTTGAAGCATTGGAGTGTTATTACGTAGGCATGCTAACCACTCCACCACCATGGCCGGTGGTTACATTACTACATTCTTACCCATAGCTTCAAACGGTCCTGCAATCATGAGTGAATTATTTATTTTCTATTCCAGTGGTTCCTAAGTTGAGATTTGAAAATTGGCAAAGAATCCACATTGCTGAGTTGCTGTCATATGGAGCCAAGTGGGAGGAATTCATTCATCAACTTACAGATACAGCAAAGGTATCATGACTGATGATAATTACAATTTTGAAGACTTATTACCTACAAAACTAAATGAGATCATGTAGTCCTAGATAGAACTGTGATTTAGTTTAACAGTTATTGAATTTCATATTCAATTACTGTTTTATGGAAACAGATTACTCAAGTGATTGCAGGATGTCTCTTTGAGATAGAGCATCAAGAATGAATGAATACACATATGAATTAAAAGAATGAATAGAACTTATGATAAAATAGAATATATAACTTAAACCAGTTTAATTTTAGAAATTTCTAGTTAAATAGCATGATAAATCTGTGCTTGAGCAAAAGTTTACATCAGGTGATTAAGAATTAAATAGCTTGGTAGATTTTAATGAAGATGGTTGTATCTAAAACACAGATACAAGCTGAATTCTTGACCAAAAACTCATTTTCTATTTCTTTAATCTTTTAGGTATAAGATACCTTGATAAAATAAAATTTGATTTTGTAATACATACTTAATTTTCTAGCAAATACATCACTCAAGTTTCTCCATTTCAGGATAAGCATGTCATGCACCTCATTGATTTTTAGCACGAATCAATATCCATAACATTGCATACATTCCTCATTTCAGTCACATCCATTCATATTTTCATAGATTGCTTCTTACTCTTTAAACTTTCCAAATATCTTCCCTTCAACATCTCATCCAACATATCCTTTCTACATTTTCTTTACCTTCCTTTTCATTTATAACCATTAACAATCTCATCATAAGCCATCTTAGCCACTCGTTTGTCTTTCATGAAACCAAACAAATATAAAACTCCCTTTTCATACTGATCATGCACCTTTTATCACCCTCTGCATTCATTCATTCCTCATATCAATTCACTGACTGTATACTATCCATCACTCGTCCACCTGCCTACACATGACATTCTTTATGTTCCTCCATTCTTAGAAAACATGCAACCTGAGAAGTCCTCTACCATTTAAATACTCTCACAATTTGCTTACTTTGCAAACCGCTCCTATACTTTCATTTTCCTTTAACACAACATTTGTTCTGGAGACCTTTATCCTGCAGACACCTAGTATTGCATTTCTTTGGTAAAAAAAAGCCTCCTCTAATCAAATTCCTCAAATTGAAATCCTCTCAGATTATTTCAGGTTTTTCTCACACATTTATCTTTGTAACCTATGAACAATTTGGAGAATAAAACACATCTTTGTCTCATCTCTTTCAGATATTATTCACTCTAATCGTCATTTATAATCAGACTTGCTTTCCTGATTTATCCATTGCTCTAGCTGCACTAATTAACCTTTTATCTCCCCTATGCTCTCCAAGGGTCTTCCGCATTTCACACTTTTAACCTAAATGTTTGTGTTTTATAATTCAAGAAATGCAAAATAAATGTTCTTCCTCCATTCATATGTTTTAAATTACTTCTCTAAGAGCAGATATTTTACCTTCTATTAAATTATACCTTAGATGCTCAAGGCAAAAAGCATAAGCGAATATATTGGCACTTTGAGTGTGTAAGGGTTAATCTTCTATTTATAGTAGAAACCACCTTGTATCTCCCAAATTTCATGCATGTTTTTATATTACTACTATATTATAGTCATTGTCTTGATCTTTATTGTTCTCATTCAGGCATTCAGTTTCATATCCTTCATCAGATCCTTCTGGATAATATCCATATAAATCCACTAAATATTTACCACAGAATTCCTAAACCTCACTCTCATAAGAATATGTCACCATTTTCATTAAGCACCAAATGTATTCTATTGCTACCTTATTTTCTAACCTTCACCTCCCTTTATAGAATAGTTTCTTGTTTAAGTCATTGCCCATCCCTTCAGCTAATATTACTCTCACTCCCTCTTTTCTTACCATAACATCGTCTTTTGCTATAGCACTATTTTTCCTAAACTCCTCAAGCAGAAAAACTCATGAGAAAGGATTTTGTGCTTTCCAAGTGTATCTTCTGCAGGAAAATTTCGTGTGCTTTGTGTTTGCATAACTTAAGCAATACTCGAATTTCAGAATTTATAATAAGAGGAAATGAATTGGAAAGGTTTTCTATGAATGTATTAATATAATACAGGAATTAATGAAAATAAGAAACATTCTGGTTTATGAAGTAATAGAAATTTAATCTTTGATTAAAGTATTTTTGCTTATTTTTCCTTGTTATTATTTCCTATATAGAGGGGACAAAGAGTTTAATTCAGTGGCAACTTTGAATGTTCTAGGTGCATAAATATGATGGATATGTGCTTGAGTTGTGGGAGGAACTATCTGGAAGAAAAAATGAAATACTTGACAACTTTGTATCGTATTTATGTGAATCTTTGCACAAGTTCAACATTCTGTGTCTACTAATAGTACCAGTTGCTACTAGGTAAGATTTTTGATAAGTTTTAATATACTATACAGTTATAAATTAATCAAGGCTATCACTGATCCTCTATAATCTTTTCACAGGTATCAGGAAGAAACATTTAAGAAGGAGAATTTTGATGCATTGGAAAAAGATGTGGATGCTTTTATAATTTCTTCTTATGAATACTCTACTTCAGATAAACCAGGTAAGATTTAGATATCCCTAATCAGACTTAATTCAAATACGGATTTTTTCTTGTCACAGTTTTAGTCAGCCCAAGAGCACTGTCACTTTTGATTTATTAGATACCTAGTTACATAAATATATAAGGAGGAATTGAAAACACCTTTTCCATATTCCACTCATTCTCCTTATAAACGTAATTAAAAGTTGAAAATAATACGCTTCTATGTCTCCAGCTTTGGTGGATTTCGAACATCCGATTTTTAGCCTTTTTAAGGTTCCTTTGCATTTTTCTCAACTAATTTATGCTCTATTCTTTATGTATCCTACTTTTTTGATCCATTTCAGGACCAAATTCTCCAGTTTATTGGATTCAAGGGTTTGTAGAGAAGCTGGTTCCAAATCCAAAGGATCCCTCAGCTGATCTGGAAGAATTTAGCCATAGAAGGTCCAAAATACTAATGGGCTTGAATTTTTATGGCCATGACTATGCTGTGAATAGAGGAGGATACATCAAGGGCCCTGAGTTTATTAAGCTGCTTAGCAGTGCTGTGGCCCAGCGAAGAATACCAAAAGTCATCTATGACTCTGAGTCAGAGGAGGCATCTTTCGTAATTAGGTATATATTTACAGTGAACATTCACTCTATCAATTGAATCTCAATTCATGGTATTTTCTCATCCAAGATGATTACTTCAGAGCTCCCAATAACCCTAAGATTGATCTTGACTTTATTCCAAGCCTGAATTAAAAAAAATCTACTTAGGTGATTTTGTTAAATATTATCCATTAACTGAATGTAGGATACGAAACTCATTCTTGAACAAGTTCTTTTAAGCATATTCATTGTTAGGTTGCTTTGAAAATTATAATAGTTATTATAATTAATTGGTGAAAGGAGTAAACTTCACTGAGTCAGGCGAGGTGTTGCGGTAATCCATAATGGAAATAATCTTCGAAATATTTGTACTTTGACCACAATTTATTTATAAAAACAAACAAAAACACGACCGGTTTCGACGATTGATCATCATCTTCTGGTGACGATCAATCGTCGAAACCGGTCGTTTTTTTGTTTGTTTTTATAAATAAATTGTGGTAAAAGTACAAATATTTCGAAGATTATTTCGATGGTGAAAGGAGTATGATTTTGATGAACATTATTACTTACATGATATTCTTAATATTATCATCTGAATAAATGGATATTCTGTTACTACAAGTATATGAGGAAATTAAAGAAATTAGCTAAACATATGGCTAGAAACATACTTATCACTTGGCATTGCTTATTAGTATGTCTTAGTCATGAAATAATTTTCGTGAATGTCAGAGAGTATGATAATACATATAGTCCAGAAAAAGTTTCCTTATTCAGATGCTCTGGCTCAAACCAGGAGGTGTGATCATACTATGCCAATCATCTCCTCTGCTAAATCCAGAACCTTAAGAATTTTTAAGAGCCTATGAGTATGAGGAAGGAAAAAAAGGAAGGGGTAGAAGAAGTTACAAAGTTGAGCAAAGAGAGGCGAAAAGTGTGAATCACAAACAACACTTCCCAGTAGGAGAGGGGAACTGTGACTTCATATATTTGCATGAATTCAATTTCATCCGTACAACAAATGAGATCCTGTTTATTAATGAAATCTAGATGATCAGGTGTTACTTTGTGGAAAGCCATTTAGGTAATGAAGAAAAACTTGATTATTTACCTCTAATGAGTCACCACTCCTCAAGACTTTTCTCCCCCTTCTGTCTCGGTAGCCTAGTGGTTAAGGCAGCCTCCCGGATAGAGGAAGATCCCGGGTTCGATTCTCAGCCCAGTCAGACTTTTTTCAAGTCCGTCTTTTCCCCCCTTGGGATTTTTCTCCCCCATTTGCCCTTCCCCTCTTTTTCAGGGAACTCAAGATTCAGATGAGAGACAACAGATTCAAAGGCAAGAAAATTATTCTGAATATACGACATTTTATAGGATTAGGAAAATCTATCTATCTAAATCTGAGGGATATTGGTTTGGATCCAGCATATTTATTGAATAAGAATGTGGCAATATTTCCTTCCTGATCCCAGAGAAGACATGGAAATTTAGCAAAATAATCAGGCAAATGGTGTGGACTCCAGTCCAAGACACACATACACAAACACAGAAACCCATAGAATTGCTGCTTTATATATAGATTAAGTGGGTGAATAACATATTTTAATAAATAATTAAGAGATACAGTAGAATGTATATTTCTCTATAAATTTTTGAAATTAGATTTAAAGTTTGAATTAGGTCATTAATACATATAGCCAAACTTTTAATTTTATAAAAGGTTTTTGGAAAAGATTATGCATTTTTGAGTTTTTCTTAATTATGATTGATTATGTATTCATTGAAAAAAAACTTAGAGATAATTTTACTTCCTGAAACTGAGGTGTGCATAACATATCAGCTATTGTGATAAGCCAGTAATTGTAGAAATGCTTACTTACCCTGTGAGCTTATTTTGCTATAAATAGATCTGATATTTTCTTTTTTTTATCATGTATAATGTATATACCATTAATTTCAGAACAAAAAGTAATAAACACAGCATCTACTTTCCAACACTTTGGTCCATCCAGAAGAGGATAGAGTTGGCAAGAGAATTGGGCACAGGGTTAGCCATCTCCGAGTTAGGTGCAGGAATGGATTACTTCTATGACCTTCTGTAGAGATTTAAGTGGGTTATTTACATGACTCATGTTTCCAGGAGGAATCATAATTGTGAATATGGTGACAATGCTCCAGGATTTTTTCATTTCATTTTATGTATATAATATGAAATAAAATTAACTCAATATATGAATCAATTTATTTTATTTTCATTATTATGCATGGTAATGGAAATTGAATATGCAATGCTCCAGGATTTTGTAATTTTTCATGTATATAATATGGAATAAAATGGACTATGAATATGTGTCAATTTATTTTATTTTCATTGCTAGGTATGATAATGCAAATTAAATAGTGCAATGCAGGTTTATGTACCGTATTTGACGGCACATAAGACGCACCAGCATATAAGACGCACCCTCATTAAGTTGGCCAATCACAAGGAAAAAAAGTTTTAATAGTCCGTGCGAAATCGTGTTACGGCAATAACTTAAAATGTAGTTTCTTTTAGTTGTCACGTTTCGTAAAAGCCAAATATTAACATGATCATTGAATGCAATTATGAAATAGGTAGTATAGACCATCTGGGCTATAAATAGCATTCAGTATTGAAAGTTAACCTGTGGAGGTTGAACCTTCACATATAAGACGCAGGGAAATTCTTCGAGACACAATTTAGGAAAAAAGGTGCGTCTTATATGCCGTCAAATACGGTATATGCCGACCTTGTTGTTAGCATTCTAGCTATGCAATTGCTCTGACCCCAAGGTCCATGGTTCGAATCCCAGCTGATCAGGTTTTTCAGATCAGGGAATTGTGGTGTGTGTTCATTTGTTGAGGTTGTCTTGGTGAAGCATCTTCTGATGAGATCTACAGAGCTCACGAGAACTTCACCAGATAGTGGTAGTGGCAGCAAAAGAATTGAATATGTAATAAAATTTACTATAAATGTATGAGTCAAAATATTTTTCTTTAATTATTATTCATGGTGATGCAAATCTGATATGCATTACCATGCATTAATTAGTGTCATTCACAGTAAATGTTAAATAATTATTCTTTTAGTTCACAAAATAAACTTATCCTCAAAAGAATGAAATAGTCTATTTTAGTTTGCCCATAAAATATTTTTCTCTTCCCCTAGGAGACTACTCAATGAATTTAAGGTATAATGTACTTAAGTTATAGTGATCAAATCGGATAAATCTTGGTCATCTCTCTAAGGATGGGAACAACAAAGAGAGGTCAAGGTGGGTAGTGTATGCAATGATGCAAGTTGGTACAGATTTAACTGGAAGGAATGGAGGAATAATGGAGGTTTCTGCTGTACAAATCTAACCTAATTATTGCCGAAATATGGTGTGTAAGCATTTAGACCTGCAAAATTTACCAGGAAAGCTTACCATAATCTCTTCCAAATCCTCCATCTGAGGAGAAGCTTCTGTTACAAGCGTCATTTATAGTACTAAATCCTTCTGATCCATCTTCTAAAGTGTTTAGCGGTGGCAAAGTATACTTGATCTTCAATTTTTACGGTGGATAGTTTTAGCACAAGCGTTGAAAAGATCGAAATCGTTAAAATGGTACTGTTCTTTGTGCATAAGATAAGACAATATATTGCATATTGTTTTATAGGATGCTAAAAATAGTGCAGAATTTTTAATACAATCCGTCAATGTTAAAACATGAACTAAGATGCAGGATGTGATGTGATGAAAAACGAGGTAAAATCTCTTCCAAAATTTTACCTAATAATGTGTTAATGTTTTGTATGTTAATTAATTCACTGTATAAGTCGAAACCGAAACGGACAAAATTTAATCATCGTAAAAAACAAATCATTGCTGTAATTCGTCGCCTATCAGACTTATCACTACAATTCTAGTGTTCTAGGATTCATATCCAAATTGATTTCATTGTATGTATGGCAATGAGCCGTATGTACTCATTATGGGGGTGCATAGGTATGTATTCATTTTATGTAGGATTTATTAGTCTTCTACGATAGAAGATATTGCTGGGCTCCATCTTCGGATAGTATGAATCAATCATCAAAATATATTCCTATGAAGTTCGTCGTGGTTAACGTGATTGAAAATATCGCTTTATTTGCTTAAATTGATAATAGTCAGTGGCGTTTCATTTATAAATTAACTTCCCTTATTTTTATTCAGTGTTAGAATAATATGCGAATTATACTTATGTAGAAAAACATGCTTCAAACGTCATTAGCATATTATTTCAGGATTTTCTGAAGTGCTTCTTTTTTGCAAACATGATTTTGATTAATTTTCTTTTCAAACCCAGGTTTCGACATTCTATCACTGATTACTGCAAAGGATTTTGCTCCTGACTATATCCATCCTTTGGAGAGAAGATGCACGTTTGGTAGGCATTACGAAAATTTGACTACATGATGCATCAGAAAGATTTAGTGTAAAGCACTTTACCTCAGTGCTACGTGCCGGGATCAAAGAAATTGAAAAAAAAGATGCTGTTTCGGGCATGTTTCCCTCCCACGCAGAGGGTGAT
Organism: Sympetrum striolatum; assembly: GCA_947579665.1. Taxonomy (NCBI): domain Eukaryota; kingdom Metazoa; phylum Arthropoda; class Insecta; order Odonata; family Libellulidae; genus Sympetrum; species Sympetrum striolatum. Next base: position 105,870,366 of record OX388342.1, read on the forward strand.
GGCTGATTGATCAACAAAGGGAGATGAATCTGCTTTACAAACATAATTTGAATCAACATGTTTTTCAGACAAAGGGTTTGACTTTCTGTCACGGATTGCTACAACCATTTTGGCTTCTAGCTATCCTTCCTTTGGAGGGGAGATAAACTTTTGGTAGACAATAAGAAGTTTTACAAGATGAAGCACCAGAAGGATATGTGCATGGCACTTTTCCTCAGAATGCTACATGCCGGGGTCAAATCATCTGAAAAAGATGCTATTCCGGACTTGTCCCCTTCACCATTCCGAGGGTGATTATATAGCTGATTGATCAACAAAGGGAGATGAATCTTGAAGGGGATGAGTCATCTCGTCACAACTCTTGCTGGTGGGCATCATTGATTCAGTATTTTAATCATCTGCTCACCTTATGTCAAGCAATTTTCATTATGAGAATTCTGAAATTATTTAAATTAATAATTATAATTTTTATGAGATGTTTGTTTGTAAATGTAGTGAAAAATAGTGACTTTGCTGGGACTCGAACCCAAGTCCTTCCATTTTGAGTGAGGACCTCTGGTGGTTAGTGCGACTATATGGGGCACCACTGCCTTGAACATAAAAGACCCCCTTTACAGAAGTGAACATGGCTCAGTAGTTTAGTTGGTAAGAACAACTGCCCAGAAAGTGGAAGACCTGCAGGTCTTCCACTAATAGTTGAATTCAAGTCGCAGCCAAGTCACTATTTTTCACTTCTTGTACACCCTTGGGTTAAGTCACACGCTTTCCTGTGCTAAGTAAAACTACATTTTCATCAATTATATGAGATGATTATACTGAGTTTCCTTTACTTATGATACTGTTTTATTGTTTGCAAGCTTGATGTATATGCTGTGTTACCTGTGTTCAATGATTTGCAGAGTACTATGTAAAATCATGAGTGATGAGAAATATTTACTGAATCAGATTCATTAATTACTAAGTTATGTCTGAAGTCTTTTAGCAATAACTAAAATTTGCTTACTTTTCAGGTTCATGCTCAGCACTGACTAGAACATCTGATATATCTTTTGCTACATATTCCTTAGTATTGAGAGTTATGCTGCTTGGTAAGTTGCTCCTACTAATGTTAACTATAGTGTATGCATGGAAAATGTTTTTGCTTAAAACTAAGCTGATTTCTTTTTTATTCTTAAGTTGTAGTAAGAGAAACGGGATCCTGTATAGCATAGGTGTCAGAAAGGTGACTGAATGATCTCTTTCATCAGCGTTGTACACCAAATGTAGCTTACCTTCTCACTCCCCACCCTCAGAGTAACTTTTCTCTCATAAGAGAGGAAAGTTTATCGGAGTTCCTATCCACTTAATTATGATGCTGGTCACTCCAGTCATCATCTTCATCCAGGTGTTGCGTTTCCTGTCTCTTTATGTATTTCTGATCATATGGCGCTCCATGCTCCTTTGCTTTCTTTGAAGTTGCTAGGTTATTGCTGTAATCAACAGCAAAGTTCCACTTTCATTGGTCAAGATTGGTTTAATTAAAATGCATTCGTTGAAGACCTTCCTCTTCAAAATCATTGGCATTCATAACTTTAAATGTGCAAATTTCTTCCAAAGGTGCTTCAGCCAAGTTTAATTCTTCTGTTAACTACATTAATCCTGTTTTTCCTGTTGTTAACAGTTGTCCTGGGCATGTGTATTCTGAACAATCATCCAGGAGTCTCTTTTGAAGTCTGACTGATTCTTGTTCTAAAAAGGAATTGTGCAATATCTTCATTTTTGTTGGGTTTATCCTTAATCCTATCATCTGTCCCAATGTGTTTAATGCTTGAGTTCTTGAAGCTTCTTCTGTGTTGGTTGGAAAGAGAACAACTATATCATCTGCAAAATGCAGGTGACTGATGTACTCCCCATTTATCACAAACGATTCTCCTCCCAATTTAGTGTTTTGAAAACTTCTTCCAGAACTGTTGTGAATGAGATGGGTGATACACAATCTCACAATTGCAAACTCATTTCTCAATCTTGAATTCATCTGCCGCTTCATGCAGCATTGCAGATGCTTGGTCCAACTGCTGTTCGTGTCTACACTTACTTTTTTAAATTCGCCGCTAGGACGCAGTACCTGTGTTAACAACTATCAAAGCTAAATTCAAATGGGTAAGAAGCTAACTTTTAGTGTATTACATCCTTTAAAAAATGACAAAGAAGCTATTAAGTGGTGTATGCATGCTGGACTGCTGACCAATGAATACGTACGCCCAAAATACTAAAACAAAATGGAACTTGTTAAAGAAAAGATATCCTCGATGGTCATCACTGGCTTTGTATCATTAGAAGCAAAGACACGAAACACGATGTATGAAGATCCATCAGAAAAAATATCTGGTTATAAAAATAATAGCCATCTGTCTTAGTTCTCAATCATTATGTTTACGTATTTGTGGAGTTTGCGAGTACCGTTGAAATCAATTGTGAATGATTTTGTGTTGAAAGTGTTGTGTTGAATCAATTTGATGATTATATAATATCATACAGCTGTTGATTGGGGGAGTTTTTGTTGCTAAGTACTTCTTGATGATTTTGAGTGAATTAATCCTACAAACCAAGAAAAGATTAAATCCAGATTTAATATAGATACTAGCCAACAATGGATCCAGAAAAAATCTAGATTAAATCTAGATTTTTGTAGGTGCTATGTCCTCTACATGATGTATTAAATCTAGATTTTATACAGATTTTTTCGAGATTTAATCTGGGATTTTTCCTGGATTTAATCTAGATTTTGAAATCTTTTCAAGGAAAAGGCAGCCAGGGGGGGCACCCTCATTTCACGTATTATTTTTGGTAGCTTAAATTAAAGGCTGTTTTACAATAAATCCCACATATTTCTGGAGCAAGTTAATTCCATTGATCAAGGGATGTCACATACAAGAAATTACTTTCAAACTCTGAGATTTTAATTCCTACTTTTATAACTCATAAAAATTATAACATTTCTGGTGCAACTCTTACTAAGGCACCACTGAATTATTTTTGAGAAACTCATCAATAAGAGATCAGTAATACACCATTACAATGAATTCTTCATAAAATTAAAAATTTATTGAATCTTAAATTGATTAATTTTTAATTTCCATTAATGGATGTTTCAAGAGGGATTCCCACATTTCTTAATTCCGTTGATCATTGGATGGCATACAAAAAACATTACTTCTTAAGGCATACGATTCAATTATTGACCTTTTAAAATTTAAAAACTATTTTCATACTGTTATGACAAATCGCACAACGCGTGAATGGAAAACTCCATAATATACTTATCAGGATGTGATCAGTAATATATGAGATGACTATAAATTTGAAATCAAAATTTTTTAATTCAAGATATTCATTAATTTATACAATTGTTCCATGTACATGGCGACTATTTCTCCTCTTTATCCTGGCACCTGCTAGGCGCAGCCACTCATCTACCACTTTTCCCAATTCCTTCTTTGATGAGGAGGCCAAACTTGCTCTTCCATGTATTACCTCTGAAATGAAAATGAAAGTTAAAATTATTACTCATTTGTGTTTAATCCACTAAAAGAATTTATTAAAGTATTTTTGCTCATTTTCCATCTGGTCTTGAGACAAACTATGCTCATTCTCTACTTGAGATGGACAAGAAATGTATCTCCATATTCACAACTGTTTCCTAAGCAGTCTCATGACAGATCAACTTGAATGAGTTGAAGGGTTGGGTTACTAATCTTAGCAGGAAAGCTAATGTTGGATATAGTAAATAAAATTAATATGTCAACCTTCAGGTCGAAACACTGAGTGATATAATAACTGTCACTATGGACATAAAAGAACATATTTCCATCATGAACTTCATTCTGCTGAACTTCTGTTTACAATATATGAATTATTTTCTCACCAAATATTAATTTATCCAGTTTAGAGACTATGAAGGCTGATTTAAACCTTGCAGGGACACCTTTATAAGTAAAGCATACTGCCAGGGAATCTGTCATTATCCTGAACATAATTGTGTTGACTGAGGCCACCAATGATACTCCTCCCTGAACTTTTTGCTCCTTTTTCTGAAAATGCAAAATAGGCAAGGTAATTTCAATTAGAAAACATGCACAAACACTAATCTCTGGTAGTAGTTAGGTAAATTACAGTCAGTGTGACTAATTTTGTCATAAGTATGAGAGAGACAGAAAGGAACAAAGGGAATGGGAGTAAGGGGAAGATACACAAACAAGTGAATTTTCATCCAAAACTTACCACCAACTCCTTGAATGTTTTATCATTTAACATCATTTCAGCGTAAATAACAGCTCAATCTTAATCATTTACAAGCAATACAACGACGTTGTTAGATTACTAATCAAAAATACGTTAATGTAATTTGAATAACTCAGGAACGTTGATTTAAAGTCAAATGTTTGAACGTGTTACCGCAAATGCAAAGATGATGAACGTACTGATACAGGGTAAATAATACCTTTATCTTAATCATTCACATCCATTACAACAAAATTGATATAATACCTTTATCTTAATCATTCACATCCATTACAACAAAATTGATATAATAAAAATCAATAAAACAATGTAATAACTTAAATTACTCATTGAAGTTTATTATAATTCAAGTTAGGGATGCAAAACATTTGCTCAAACAACACTGAGCTCATGATGCGAGCTTACACATGTGAAGTAAATATAACAACTTAAATCAAAGAAAATCATTATTAATATGGAATAGATTACTTACATATATCTCGGTTTTGAGAAACAGAACTTGATCACCTCTTCGCTGAATTCGCAGCCTTCTACAGTGCAGTTTGATTAAACCCGTTAATCTTTACTCAAAGAGATATGAACGAAAATGATTTAAATCCAATATGGCTACTCCCTCAAAAAAACTGGCTACTCCAAGCTACCCCTTCCAATCATTTTAGTACCAAAAGTTGAGTCTCGGTTTTGAGCCTCTCAATTACCACTATCGTATATTTAAATTTAAATATTATTACCATATTTTTCATATTTAACTATGATAAATTAAACAACAGGGGATCGGAAAATCTAAATTTAAAATGTGTTAAACTGGGATTTGGAAATCTAGATTTACCATGTATTAAAGAAGGATTTAGAAATCCAGATTCAATGTATCTCCAAATCCTAAAAATATCTAGATTTAATCCTTTTCTGGTTTGTAGGGAATGAAATGATAGGCGGAGAAGAAAAAAATAGCAGAGATCAACGAAAGCAAGTTTGGAAGATGAAAATTTAATAGAGGAAAGAGGGTGGAAGGAAAGTGGGTTTTCAGTGGGATTGAGAGGGGCAGTAACAAATGTTTCATGGTGGTAGTAAACGAAAGAAGTAAGGAAACTAAGAAAGGGTCTTTGTTTCTGTTTTTGGATTCCCTGTTTGACACCTTCAATAGCTAAAAAGAAAAATATCCTCCAGGAAAATATCGCTTTGCTATAACTGATGACTCCCCACACACTTCTTTCCTTTGTGAAGCAGCAGAGATGTTAGGGAGGGGCAGCTTCATTGGCTGCAGAAGGCAACCCACATGTCAGAATGGATGGGTTATTAGTATAAACAGCCTGATTGCTTTATATGAGTTGCTGAGGAACAGCTACTCTTTTAACAAATTGTTCACTTGGGTTCTGAACCAGGACTCACTGTTTGCAACCATCAGGAAACAACATGGATGATAACCCTAATGCCTACCAGATTCAACGTGGGATTATGTTGAATGATAGGGCCATATTCAGGGCCCTATTGCTTTGAAAAAGGGCTGAGGAGCTATTGCCCCTGATATTTGCTAAAAATAGAGTGCTTTGAGTTGTGAAATGCCACAATAGAGAGAAATTAAACAAATTATCAAAACCTTCAAAAAAACTTAGAAAATTATGCCATCTTTGATTCAAATGTCTCTGATATTTTTTTTTCTAATTTATAACTTAGACAATGTAAATATATTATGTTATCAAGTTTAATGCATTTTGTATTTCTTCTGCTTTGCTCTTCATCTCTCAGTGAGAATGATTACAGTTGTGAAGCAATTGGGATTTATGTGAATGTGGAAGGGAATTCTGCGCCGAGTATAATTCAAATGAACCGCCCTTTTTCGCCCCAGCTCACCAGGTGGCTCTAGAGTAGCCTCTTCTAATTCTATTCTATGGGGACCTATTATGGAACTACCATGGACCTGCTAGATACTCTGAGATATGGCGAATTTACTTGAAAAAAATCAGACTTTGAACCTCACTATCATGGGTTCGATGCCAGAAGGTCCCGAAATCCCGATTTTTTCCATTAAAATGCATTGCGGGGAGTTTTGGAATTTTTTGTCACTTCCCGGAAAATTAGAGAGTTGAAATTCGAGCGATCGCTGAAAGCCGTGCATATCCAACGAAAACATCAAATACATCTTCGATGGTTATCCTTGGTTCGACGCTAGGTCAGGGCAGATATTCTACGTAAGAAATGCACGTAAAGTTTGTTTTTACCGTTTACAGATTTCATTTCATTTGAACAATTAAATTTGAAATACCTAATGGCCCTACGAAGTTGAGACAAGTACCAGAAGGAAGGAAAATAAATGAGAAATCTTATTTTAGTCGCGTAATATCGTTTTCGATTCTAAATTACGAGAACTAAGACAAAATGAATGCACTCTGGCGAGGCGATTGCTGGATCCTTGCTCATACGTTCTCTCAATAGGGGATATTCGGGGATGCCGAATTAACGGTAGGAAATATGTCAGAATTTATGAAAAGGAAGTAATTTACTGTGATGGAAACATTTGAAAGTTATGATAAATAAATACAAGGGATAATGTTATAGCCATTTTGGAGTTTTTTCGAAAACACTTGGAACTTCCCGGCAGGATAGAGAATTCAAGGTCAAGGAGGGCCCAGAAGACGTGCTCTTCTTTACTAATAGTCATAGAACTATCACCAAATGTTCGTAAGTTCGACGCTTGGTGGGTGCAGAATTTCTTTAATTATGTACTATGTTGTTAACTTCATTCTTTGGATTAAATTAGTGTCATCTTTACCAGTTTATTATACGTATTCAAATCTTGTAAAAATGTTCTAGGTCCGACACAAGGCGGTCTTCCTAATGAGATATATGGCCGAGATTTCAAATATTTCTGTAAAGCATTTCCCGTAAAGATAGAAATCCATAACCTGGCACGTGATCAGCCGTCATGAAAACTTTTACAAATGCAATTTACCGATCCCTGATGGTTCTTGGTTCGAAGCCAGGGCACCATTAACAAACTTATATTCAATTAAAATGGAATACTGAGTTTCCTTTGAGGACCTTCCCGATATATCGACTTGAAATTTTAGAAACAGTCAGAGTTGCCCCTACCAAATAGCTATATGGAATCACATCTTACGAAAAGGTCCTGAGTTCTGCACCAGGAGTCTCTACCATTGGAAATATAGGTCGGGAACTTCATATTTTATGGTATATTTAACGAAAAAGTAGAAATCTATGACAAGGCATGTGAATAGAAGTAATGAATATGTTTCATAAACGCTGTTTACTGTATGATCCTTGGTTCGACACTGAGACACCATTTGTATTCTACCATATATTTCAAAGAGGGAATACATAATCGCGTTTGAGGGCCTTCCCGATAAAATATCGACTTGAAATTCGTATCATCAATACCTATGCTTCATTAATTTTACTCGTATATAGAAGGGCTCACGTTCACTCGACCCGCGTGAGAACGACCAATAATTTGAAAACGCGGTGGCGCTACTTGCAAGAAGCGCTGCTTGCAAAAAGCGCTGCTAGAAAGAAGCGCTGCAGAGTGGCTCCGTGTGAACCCGTCGCCTTAGTCGCGTCAAATAAGTTGATTTTAATAATTTCGAGTAACAGTCATGTCGCTATTTTTCACTTCTGTTTATCCATACGTAGTGTTTATTTTAATATAGTGGGAAACAGTCGAAGGCATGATTGCAGGTTAACAACAGCGTATTTAATGGCGTTGGGCAATTGCGACAAATACGGTCGATTCCTCGCGAATCATTTTGTAATATGTAATGGGAATTCTCTAAAGATTCCAAATGTTTTCGGTCTCCTTGATTTCATTCTACGGCGTTAGAATTAGCTACAGCCGTCTTTACCCTATTTAATGTAGAAGTTCGGTTGATAATCATTTCCTTTAGATACTGCGATATTTTTAAGTAGTTGTAAGAGAAATTTCCAATTTTTCCCGCGGACGATACTTGTGACGGTAATGATTTATCTCCTGTGCTCTTTTAACGTGAGCTTTATGAGAATACAAAGGATGCGATTTTCGTCATGATTGAATTTAATTCATGTTAATACTGTACATAGTGCTGTTATTTTAATAGCATTTAAACGTTTTTACCCAAAACTTAGTATAATGCAGTACCCGTTCCTGAGGGTGCTATATGGAAAGACATAATATCCGGACGTAAAAAAGCTCCTATTTCCTCGTCGAAGGACTTCCTCGTTAGTTCCGTCCATTTCATTTTCATCATACTTCTGTTGCAACGCCTCTAATCTTCACTTTACTGCTGATATTACAGTGCTTCATAGTCATTCTAGGGGAAACTTCACCTTTTTAACGATTATTAACCATTTTCCACTGTTCAGGATAGAATTTTTAGCAGTCGAAAGCTGCTTACTTCTGGCGAAATATCCTCTTCCCTTTGACTCTATTCTTTTTTTTCTCTCGTTACCTCCGTTGCTGATAATACTGCTTCTTGAATTACATAATTCTGTTCATAATTCATAGCCCATTCATAATTTCGCCGGAAATTTTTGATCACTCATAAGTATCAAGACCATCTCTTTTGTTTTATTTTTACTCATTTTAGATTTTTTAACGTTATTTTTATTTCCAATGGAAGACAGAGCTCTTGTTTAGCCTCCCGCCTTTTAACGCATGTATCGCTGCTTGGTCTGCAAACCATGTCGTCCAATAAGAAATGATTCCATGTAAACAATGAGGAACTTGTGATATTATTTATTTATTCAATCTAAACGCTGCAAGTTGGTATTAATAACAGGTGGCAACGGTTGAGGGGGGAATAACAATACAATCTGTTTGGCATTCGTCCAAGGACGGGAGGGTAACACCTCCTAAAACATCATTTAACTAAGTACACATCTTAACAGTAGCTATAGGCCCAATTAGTTCAATAAGTCAAACTAGTCAAATGAGCAGTATACAAACACCTCCACCAAACACAGATTACAATCCTCTCTTGACGATCATTATAAATCCACGTAATCTATAAAATTAAGGAGCGCTTCGGTGTAATCTCTCTCAGAGAACGTGGTTTTCGGTCTCAAAGATATTTCGCAAGATTTTAGTGGTAAAAAAACATATTATTTGCCTCTTTTTCTTGGTAGTGTAGGGAACACAAATCATACAGTTAACTTGAGAGTTCGATGTTATCCCTCTGACATACGACGCATGGCGGCTCACTGATGTGTTACCGTTGATCGTAAAAACTCTTCGACATTTTCGCACATTGGCTGCCGCCTTTTCTTGGGAATCGAACCCGGGTCCGCTTTCACTGAAGCCGAAAGAGTTTCCCACTTGGCCATCATGGGGCCAACTGAGCACTATTGTGGATGTAAATAATATCCATGGATGGTTTTTAAACGCTTTATTTGTAGAGAAATGCTTCTCGATAATATACAATACGATATACATGTATTCATATTCTATTGTTAGTTATATACTTCAGTAAACACTAAAGTAATTTAATGCATCACTTCCTCGTTGTTACGTAAGTACAGTTTTCCTTTATAGTCGTTGGAAGTGTTAATAACTCTCTGTGAATTTCGGCCGTTGAAGCTCAACTGATTGTTTCGACCAATTACCTAACTTGCCATCTGTTTGCGGTGGGCGCTGAATTAAAGTTAAAATACAGAGATTCATTATCACAGCTTTTACTGAACCACTATATAAGACAAATACGACGCGGGTTTCGCAGATACATTAGCCCGGGTTTAATTGTCTTATTAAGTGGTTTAGAAAAAGCTGTGATAATAAATCTCTGTATTTTAACTTCCACAAAGTTAAGGCAAAACTCTTCAGTTGTATAGTTAAATGGTTCATTCCTATGTAGTTCCCCACATTGTTTTGGAGGCGAGTTAGCCGAATTTCATTAAAAGTAATTGATTTGCATTAGGTATAGAGTTAGTTAAACCTTCTCTTATTTTCATATTAGTCATACAGAAGAACTAAGGGTTTACATTTACTCAGGATATTCTATTTTAGGGGCCCCCAAATCTCATTTTGGGTTCGTTGAGTACGTACACTCCTGGCCAAAATTAACGCACCACCGGTCGTTAGGATCGCTAGGGAGGTGGTGCGTTAATTTTGGCCAGGAGTGTACAACCAAGTGCGCAGGCTCACTGATAAACAGTCCACGCTATCGTATCGAAACGTGGGACGTGAAGACTAAATATCACACTTCGTGCTCCAAGTAATGTTTGAGGTCTGCAATTCATTACTTATGCATTTTATAAGTAAAAGAAAATGAGACTATACCGACAATGCCTTTATTATTCACCTCGATTTTACTTCCAAAGATGACTAATTGAAGAAACGAAAATAATTAGATAGTGATCCCATTCAATTTTTATCTTTATTTGTTTTTCATTTGGTTACTGAAGTCATTATATTGTCTGATCAGTCAATCATCGGAATTCGTAAGGAGAGCGGACCAACCCCTGCCCAACCGTAGTTGTTGCTAATTTTTTTATGTCTGGAGACCTCGCATCTTCTCTATATCCTCCATTGAGAAGTCTAGATATCACCTTCTGTACCCGCAAAGCATTTCCATTTCGAAATCCGGATCTTAAGGTCATGCGTAGTGCAACTTCCTTCCGAAGCGGAGATGTGCAGACCGCTCCATTGCGTAACTCGACATCTCGATTTCCTCGAAATACCCATCGGTGTGTGCGCATCTCAAGGGTGCGGGGAAGATGAGGAAGAGTTGCAACAACTTTAACAGGAAAATGCGCCATGAAGGACGTATATATTTCGTTACCTACTTTATTTCCATGCCTTGTTCAACGTCGACCCTCCTGCCGGATATATTTATATTTTTTATAAAATTCGAGTTTATGTTATCGTTACCGCACAGTTTTTGGTTTTAAAATACTGTTTCAAATTAAAAACTCGCATCTATAACAAAACGTGTGGAGGAACATTACTCCACCTGGAAAAAAACGAAAAACGTCCTATTTTTTTCATCTACCTCTATCTAGATTTGTGTGCTAAAGGCAAGATTTAATTCCGAACGTACAAGGTTGAAAAGATTAACTATGCAAAAGAAAAATTAAAAAAAATCAAGTCAAAAATACATATGAAAAACATTTCCTTCCTGATTTTCTGCGTAACTTTACATAACCTTTATGCAATTGCATAACGCATAAGCACTTATTCACGAGCGGAGTTGGTCGCCGTTCGTGCGATTTCAGAGTAAACTCACCACAAATATAAAAAAAGAATCTGGGCTGTTTAAGCACGAGCAAGCCATATTTTTTTAGAATTTACTGAGACTTCATGAACCAAAATAAATCACTTAATTCTGCGACGAAAGTCGTTACACGATTCTGGTTTGGAAAAAGGAAAACTGTGATTGCACATGTAAGCTGTGCTTAAAATTTGGGCTCGTGGTGGTCCGTCTAAACACCGCGTGAACCACCCATTCCTTAGAACAATTTCATATCCTTCGATGAGTGACAAAGGGTCATGTTTGGTGGGCTCTAGGAGATCTTTTCCTTGGTCCATTTAGTCAGGGTCCTCCAACTCCCCCCCTACAGCCTCATCAATCAACAGAAGATTCGAGTGAAAGTATTCGGTGATTGATCCAAAGGTAAGCCTAGCAGAGCGGACACAAGACGGTGTAGCTGAAGCAAACCCGTCCTAACATTTGCTAATTTATCTAGTCGTACACATTTTCTACGCTACAGCGTCACTTTCAAGAAAACTAAAACCGCAGTAGACGAAATCCATGTTCTTGTTGAATTGCAATATGTGCTCTTTCAAAATGTTCAAATTCCACGACTATGTTTTTGGGTATGATTTATTGGCAATGTTGCCAAACCGCTCTCATTTACAACTACATAATGACTTCTAGTATATTCTAGAAGATTCATGTACAGTCCTGGCCAAAATTAACGCACCACCGGTCGTAAGGATCGCTAGGGAGGTGCTGCGTTAATTTTGGCCAGGAGTGTACATATTCTGACCCTTTTTCAACAATTATGTCTTCAGAACAAGAGGATCAACTACTACAGAATAAGCTAACGTCAGCCTTTTGAAGGAACTTTGGAAAAATGCATTTGCGTATCACAAAAAAATGTGTCCAAATGATAAAAAAACTGATTTCTTATTCAGATTCAGCACCAAATAATTAGCGTAGAACACCCATCACATTCCTTATAACAGGAATGTTGCTGATCAGTATCATTTTCCTGATTGCTGACGTAGGTTTTCATTGCAAAATTAATTTTTTGGTCATTATCTGAGTATCTGCATCTTTAGAATTTATAGAAGATGATGCGTTGGATGTAAAAGGACTCGGTAGCCTTTTCCTCATAAACATGTAAGTGGGCATTTTCCAAGGCTACTGCGGAAAGGAAGTTGTCGATGCGATTATACTAATTTAAAGCGTTTGAATGTATAAATTGCGTATTTTTGGCCGATTACCTAAGTTTTCCACAGGGAACTATTTGGCCAATGACAAATTCTTTTCCTTATTTAAAAAAGGAATTTCGTAAGTGTAAGAGCGCGAGAAATTTTATAAGTACGCTCTGAAGTGTGAGTATAAAAATCTTAAAGAAAATTAATATTGAACTCGTAATTTTCCGGCCGGAAATCGCCATGGCCACGCAATATTACAATGAGTACAATGTACAACAATCACAGTGAGTAGTTGAGTTATTTAATAAGGATGAAACTGAAATATAAGAAAGAAACAAAGCAATAAAATTGAGAGACATTATTTGGAGGAGTACAGTAAAAATGCACATTTTCTGGGTCAAGGAATTCCTTTAAATGGGAAGAAAATAAACTACAAACGCTGGAGGCAATTGAGGCTTAATAAAGCAGGAACGTTTTGTGTAATAAAAAGGAAATTTCAAAATTAAACTTTGGTATGTTATATCATATTGTATGAAACCATAGCTCCGATGAAGAGTGAAACCTTTCAAATGTGCTGCTGGAGGAAAACAGAATTTGATATTCAAATGCACGAATGTAAATGCTTCCAGATACCAATAAGAATTTTTATTTTTTAAGTGTTGAATCAGATTCAATAAATCATAAATTTCCCTCTCCTTACTCTTAGATTAAATCTTTTGATAACAATTCGTTCGTTTTCGCTATTTTCCCGAACATGTCTGTCTATGTGTCTGTCTGTCTGTGGTAAAAAAAGTTTGTGGGCGATCTATCTTAAAAAGTAATTATCCGATCATTTCCAAAATTCATATTTAGTATTTTCCTAACAATGCCAAGAGTTGATTAGTTTATATCGATGTATATCGCTTAACCGGAACAAAATTTTGTTTCTTTAATATCTCTGTCAGAATGCAATTTAGGTATATACAATTACATACAAAAGTTATAGATATACTACATAATTACGTACAAAAGTTATATTATACTTTACTACAGCATTTGTTTGAAAGATGTTTTACTTACACTGATTGTTTAGGAGTTATTCTTGAATAATGGTTAACCGGAAGTTGTTGTTTATCCAGAAATGGAAGTTTTTCATACATATCTCTGTCAGAATGCAATGTAGGTGTATACAATTACATATAAAAGTTATAGATAATGTATTTTAGTACAACTATTGTCTGAAATATTTTTCTGTAACACTCATTGTTTTGGAGTTATTTATATATTACCGGCATAGGCTTCTGTTTTCAATAAATATGGAGATAGTCATGTGTTGGCCACGTCAGATTTTTATTTCTATGAACAGGCAACATCTAGATCAATAGTGATGTTTTTATAATTTCAATTAAACCCAGTATGTAGAAATGTGTTTTATTTTCTAGATTTACGATTTTCAAAGGCCATAACTTCCTGGTGGATGTGTTCGCCTTGCTGCTCTTCTTATTTTATACTTTAGATTTATATTAGATTATTCCCCGCGAAACGCCAATGGCGTATGGTTAGAGGGTGTGGTAACACCAACATCCCTATCTAATCTAACTCATTAGCTTCTCTAATAGAATGCGGAAAGAACGACCAGAAGTAATTATTCGTCTTTGAGATCTCTTCCTTGTAATATTTTGTCAATGCTTCTCGGAGATCGAGTTCATTCTTAATTAGATCTAAAATCTCATTTACTTTGATTAATAACTGATGAATTTTTCGAAAAGCTTCCGTCTGTACTAAAATCTCCTCAGCCGAAGCGAATTCCACTCGAGGGATTCCATCATCGCTTCTGTTGCATCTGAAACCTCCTCTAACGAGTCAATCTGTTCTACGTTGGACCATCTATAGTTCCCAGAGTGAACCTACTTCACGTGGATCCCAAATAGCACAGAAGTATTCGAGACTAGGTCGAATGAGAGAAAAGTAAGCTATTTCCTTGACTCTGGATAGAAATCCCCTCAGCGTTCTGCCATCTTTGAATTCCATCCGCTTTGCCTATTGCATCTCGAATATGTTCTTTAAAAGATAAACTACCACTAAACATACAGCGCGTAAAAACGATCCAACTTTTTGTCTGTCTTTCTTTCTCAACAATCGCCCCGTCGCCAAAACAAACTACGTTGCCAACACAAGTCCCCCACTTTCCAGCTTCGTAACAATATTGTTAGCAGCTTCTTGACGCCACTCTATTCACAAAGGCAGATTATATAAGTATCTCGGCATGAAAATGTATTAAATATGCAAATTCCAAACATAAAAGTCCTGACCACAAATTTTTTAAATTATAATTACCATATTCTGTACTTTAAAGACATGGGGAAACAGAAAATCACAATTAATGCCCAAGGTAAGAAAACAAGTTACAAGTTTGTTACATAGTGTAATCGGACAATTATACTATTTTTAAAATTTAATTGTTAAAGTAGTGAAGTGGTAAAAGATAAAATTAAATTTACGTGTATTTAATATGATAACGCTTTGAGTCTTCTGGGGTCGAGCCAGTGACCGGTTGGTAAATTAAAAGGAGCCGATTATCTGCCCGAGAAAGATTTTTATTTTGAAAAACGTCCAACTTGCTTGAGTTTCTCACGGACATGTACACAAGTACACCCGTATAAATACCAACTTTATAATTATAATAAAATTATAAATAAGATTCACTTCCTTGTCCTTAGTAATTCATTAATAAATGTTCAACTCCAGCGATATTATTTGGAATTATTCATACTTTTATACAGAATAAAACTTGACTATGCGGATATCAATAGAAAAATAACAGAAGCCTTCTCTTCAGTTTCTTTTTCGTTTACCTTTTTGTTTTAATCTAGTATTTAGAAAGTTAGTGTTAAACA
Organism: Sympetrum striolatum; assembly: GCA_947579665.1. Classification (NCBI taxonomy): domain Eukaryota; kingdom Metazoa; phylum Arthropoda; class Insecta; order Odonata; family Libellulidae; genus Sympetrum; species Sympetrum striolatum. Next base: position 105,885,891 of record OX388342.1, read on the forward strand.
AGTATTTATTTGTAATTTATATCTGCGAAATGCAGCATACCTACCATTTCCGATCATCTGTATACACCACCACGATACATTTTGGCGCTGTATTGTGTGGCCTAATTTTCTAACGTGGTCTCAATATATTCTTTCCGCCTCTCTTTTTTATGTCCTAATTTCTTCTGCTAGGGAATCAGAAAACAGTCTAACACGATTATTGCCAGGAACATTTTTTTTAAATTAAAGACCAAAGGAGTTTTCTTGGGCTCTCTAACTCTAATACTAGCAGAACAGTAATGTGCTATTTAATTCTTTGTAGAATAAATATTTGGTTAAATGTAAGATAATGAACGCTTAAGCTTTATCAATTTATAAATCTGAACGGTGAAATCAAAATAGTAGTGGAATTCATAGGTGTAGTGTTAAGCAGAATGCTCGCCACATATATTAGCGATTCAAGGAGATGAAATTAAGAAAGGGATTTAAGGAGTGGCATTTGATTCATTTACTGCTGCCAACTGAGATCAGAAGATTTCTTTTAATATGTGAAGAAATTAAATATGCTAGTTATTACTTCCAAGAAATAATGAAGAAATATTTTGAGTGGAATTGTATCAGTGTGCTTATTCCGAAAAGGAACGACGTTATCGTTACGTTGGAATGTATTTATGGAGTGTAAATTCCGATGATTTGTTATAAGTCGAAAATCAAGAGGAAACGCCATAAAATATAGTTCGTATTAGAATCAGGAGCGGTTCTCGACACTTGCAATCTCTATTAGCACAACCAACGACGATCTTAGTGCTTTGAATCTAAACAAGAACATTTTTCATATTACATTTTCTGTTGCGATGTTGGTATGAAATACATTTAGAGCAGAGTTTCCCAAACTAGGCTCCGCGGAACACCGGTGTTCCGCTGAACCTGAATAGGTGTTCCGCGACTATTTGGAGTGTCAATGGAGAATTGGAGAATAAAAGAAATAAAATGCTTTATTGATTCATGTTTTAAATTTTTATTACAATATTATAGTTTCATATTTAAAAATAATTACCAAATAAATAATTTGTTGTAATTAAATGATTTTTTTTAATTTTACAAGTAGAATTACGTAACCTAAAAATAAGCTAATTGTTCCGTTAAGCTTCCCAGGTTTGCGAAGTGTTCCATTGCAGAAAAGGTTTGGGAAACCCTGCTTAAGAGTATTGTTTTCAATCGAATGCGCAATGCACGGGCATCCCTGGGGATGCTAGAGAGCTTTCTAGGGGTGCGAGAGATTCTATTGTTAAATAAATAATTTGTTGCAATTAAATGATTTTTACTTTCTCCATATACGTAGTATAGAGAAGGTATTGTTTTCATGAAAAAATCGACTTCGAGATTTCAACGGAAATACATGTTTTGCGGTCCCTAGAACACGTTTTGACCATTTTCGGAACGTGTTTATGTGTGTGTGTATGCTTGTGGGCGCTCTAACTCAAAAACTATAAGTCGTATCAATACCAAACATAATATATAACTCTGTTTTGTGTGCTGTCTGAGTTGATTAGTTTTTGGAGTAAATTGGTTTACCGGAAGTTGAGCTTTACTTTTCAAAGCTCGTTTCCGTTTTACAAAATATCTTCATTAATCTGATATTTAGGTATATACTATTATTTATAAAAGTTTTAGAAAATGTAATTTACTATTAATTTTGTATGAAACATATTTTTGATAACTGATTGTTTAGGAGTTATTCATGAAATACTGATAAACCGGAAGATGCTGATTATGTTCTTTGTGGGCGCTATGGGCACTGTGGGCGAAAGGCCAATTTCATCGTTTTTCATCGAACTTGTCCCAAAAAACATTATTTATAATATTTGTGACGTAAAAGTTAATATGATTTAAATTAATCACTTATCTTTCAAGTTTAGATTGAATATAGAGTTCGAAAATACTGTCGTAGATAAGTATTTACATCTTATATATGGAGAAAAACATGTGCTGGCAACATCAGATGTTTTTAATTTTATAAGTAAAATTACCTAACCTAAAAATAAGCTTAGTGTTCCCTTAAACTTCCCAGGTTTGCGAAGTGTTCCATTGTAGAAAATGTTTGGGAAACCCTGATGTAGAGTATATTCGCTGACGTTCTATAGTTTACGCTTCACTTCTCATTCTAGGCCAGTAGAGCACAACTTGTGGCTCGGAACCCAAATCCGGCCCTCCATCAATTTCCATCCGGACTACGAAGTTTTGGCAGCGTGAATCATAAATTATTTATCTTTTCACGATTAGTAATCGCATTAATCACACCATTGCCCATGAAGCTCCCTTATCTATCTCTTATACCTATTCAAGGTGATAATCCATTGATAGGATAAATGTTATAAAAGTTTAGAAACTAAAGAATTTTCAACAAATATTTCCTTGAAATGCAGGTGCGTAACTTTGTCCTGCCGACCTCCAAGCAATGCGTTATCCGGCCCGCTGATTAAATTTTTCTGGCCCCACTGTTCTATATAATAATAATAATAAAAACTCTTTATTTGGCGAGGTTAGGCCCATTAGGGCCTCTCTTACACCTAACCATTAAGGATTACTAATATTACTTACAGAAAAGGAGGAAAAACAATACAAATACATGTATATAAAAAGAAAATACAAAGAAGAGGTAAACAAATAAAAGAATTGTGGTGTGGGGAAAAACTCCTTGGCTGAAGGCTTTCGGAGAAAAACCCACTGTGCGGGAAAACGCTCACACAAGAAGGGGAGCGAAAAAAACCCGCGAAAACACAGATGGAAATAAATACAAGCATGTATATCACTAGTTACATAATTGCTGACCAATATTTTTGGGTAAATTTCTTGATGGTTGACCACGGATGTCATTTACCTGAAAAGACAGAAGAAGAAGAGTAGACGGAAAATAAAGAGCTTTCGGAAATGCGATTTAAGTATTGGAGGCCTGAAAGATTGAGATTAATAAGCAACTATAATGTAATTAATAATCCACAATCAAATATTATATAATAGTTATACTGGTAAGGATAATTAAAATTATATTGATAGATGAAGCATGATTTACCTGCTGTAAAAATATTAATAAATCTAAAAATAGTATTAATACTAAAAGAAATGAAAAAAAAATTAAAAAATAAAGAAAATAGTAATAATTATTATTATTTTAAAAAGACAAGTTATAATGTTACCCTCGAGATTTGATGATGGTACTAGTAGTGGACATGTGAAAGGTGTCTGATGAAAAAATAATTAATTATCCTTGTTAATTAATATGTTAGAGACTGACTGTTTGAAGGAATGAAGTGAGAGGCATTTGAGATTGTGGTTGGGTAGTTCATTCCAATACTTCGCTCCAAGAACGATAAAAGATTTAGAACAGATTTCGGTTCTATGAGAAGGAATCATTAGCTTGCCTGAAGAACGAGTACCAAAGGTATGAGTGCTGTTGAGGTCATTGAAGTAAGAAGAGAGATACGTGGGACAACGTTGATTGAGTACTTTGTGTACAAGGTTAAGTGTATGTAGCTTTCGTCTGGAGTCAAGTCGTAGCCAATTTAGTTCTTTCAGAAAAGGCAAATCGCTGTTATTAAAAGGCATAATTACATCTATTTTCATCACTTTTATGTTTAGCTAAATTTGACTAATGAAATCCATTGCGCAGGAGTTAGTGTGTGGAAATTCAAGACGGGAAATAAGATAACGCTCTCCACATGCTCACAAGATTTAATTAAAACGACCAATTTCGCCACAGGTTGGCCATTATCTGGCGAGGAAGCTCAGCACCAAATGATTTCTATGAGGAAAATAAGAGAAATTTCGTGGTGTTTGGGTGAAAATAAATATGCAAGAAGAAGGGTTTAGGTAAGGGGGAGTTTAGAGTTAGGGATAATGCGATAGAGGTTATCTTGAAGGATATATCTTTGGAAGAATGCAGAATAGTAAAGGAGATAATGGCTCAGATTTTACTTTGTTAACAACATTCTTAGAAGCAATTGTTAGAACCAAAATTTGGGTTTGTTCCAGAAGGTTCAGTTTTGGCCCGTAAATGGAGGTTGTGAAAGATTTCACGAATAAAGGAGGAGGATTGGTTGTAAAGTTTAAGGTGTTTGGTACAGTGGGAGGCTGGAGAATCGGCAGAGAAACATATTTTATGTTCTTTAGCTCGGGTTATAAAATACCGACCATTTTCCCAATATAAATGACATCGCAATTGTCACATTTGAATTTATAATTTAATTATTTACATTTATCAATTTTGTTTTTTTTGTTTACGAAAAACTTACAGAGATCACTGCTAGTATAAAAGACAGGATCAACCAAATCTTTCGGGAGGACGTCAGAAATTTTGAGGTAGCAATCATCTATAAAATTATAACAACATGATTTAGAAGGTTTTTTGTAGGAACATATAACTTACTCTTTTTTGACAGTAAAGTGTCTGTTAGTTTGGATTGAAACCCTATCCTTTCCGCATAATGATGGAAAGTTAGTTATTAAAATTGGATTCAGCCAGAGAAACCTTAGTTAAACGGTAAATTAAAGCGTGGAATGAGGAATGTTTATGGGCAGGGTGATGAGGAGGCAAGGAAAATGTGATCTGTACAAGGCTTGGCTTTGTGAAGCGTATTGTCGGTAAATGCGATGAAAAGGTGAGAGAGCGATGTTATTTTACCTTGGTCAGACCCCTTCTGGAATATGCGGCAAGTATATGGGATCCGGCGGATGAAACGTGTACTCGCGAACTCGAGAAGGTGCAGCGTAAAGCGGTTCGTTTTGTTAAGAAATGCTACGATAAAAAATCAAGCGTTACTAAAATGCTCTCAGACGTAGGTTGGGCATCCTTGAAAGAAAGGAGATTGGAAGCAAGGCTGCGATTGCTCAATAAATTCAGGGAAACTACATTTTCGGAAGAAACAATCGGTATCATGCAACCCCCCTGCTACGTCGGTCGATCCGATAATGACCGTAAGTTAACAGAAATAGATGCTAGGACGAATCGTTTTAGAGATTCATTCTTCCCGCGATCGATACGCGACAATAACCGAATAAGGAAGTAGTTTAGATTCCACTGGTATTTACACCCCCTGTCATACGCCGAAAAGCGGCTTGTAGGGTATTAATATAGATGTAGATGTCTTAAATATCGTATGTTACTTCCTCACCTGATGTTGGCTGATCGGTGCCGAAAAAGGTTAGCCTAAATATATATAACAATCTTGTGGAAATATGAAAAGTGCAATCTGTATCAATACATTCCCTTAACTTTGACAATTTAGTGATGGCAGAATTTTTGTGCTGTACGAGAGTGCCGCTTTTATTATGAAATAAAATCGATGTGACTAATCTAGACAGCAAAGTAGTTGGTTAATGAATGCATAATGCCCTATTGTAGGCGTAAATAAAAAATCTGTACAGCATATACATATTCATACATGATTCCGATTTGGATTGGATAAGCACTTGATGTAAAACTCTTTGCTGACAGCCGTCTTAGTATAAAATACTGTACAACATGTACATACTCAATTACGAGAATTCATAAGCGTACATATTGTGTGAATTTGCCAAAAAATACTTAAAATTGAGTTATATTTAGAAAGTTACATCTATGAAAACGGTGTACTGCTTTGAAGGAATGGCGAATTAGACGATGAGTGGGTCCTGAAGCACTAAGCAAATCTTCATTGGGATCTAGCTTTCGTAAAACATCTCTCTCCTCCCCTTCCCCTCTGGACTGTTATCTTTCGCACGTCAGTAGACAACCGCAGTTTGACAAAGAACATCCAGCGATGAAGAGGGGCAGTTACAAGATACAGGATGGATATAGCGGTTCCGGAGGCGGCAGGGAAGCCTCCGAGTACGTGTGGTGCGAGACCCCGGCTCGACCCCCAGACAGCTCCTTTTCTGCCTGCCTCTTAGCCCTGATCTTGTTCCTCTTCCTATGCGTGGTCATTATGCTCGCCGCTTGGCCCTGGAAAGCAGCCAAGACGACACCCCACGTGGTGAGTGTCCCCCCTGTGTGTAGGACCCCCTGCTGATGGTTACTCGAGAAAGCACTTCGCACTATTTTAGTGAGGAGTATACCGCAAGTTTAGGACAGCTTTTTCGAGAGAAATCCGTAGAAGAAACTTTCAGGCCCATCGATAATTTAACTGAATGAGAATTCTTGTATTCTGTTACAATTTGTCGTGATTGATGGTCAAAACAAAAACAGTGTATTTGGGATGGCGTTGCAGAAAGAAGTAATTGAGTAATTGTAATTGAATGCTCATTTGCTATGAATCTTTATTTTCACAAAAGAAGCTAGTGCGAATAAAATCGATATGAACTGACTTTACTTGGTGGAACGCCATTTATGAAAATAAACCGCAGACTTTGTATTTTCCACAAAATTTTTTGTGGAAAAAACAGAGTCTGCGGTTTATTTTCATAAGCTAGTGCGCTTTACATAGTCTTCCGCTGGAATATCTACTACTCCGTTGGTTTCTCTCTTTTGAATGTTACGACCAAAATCGCACTCTTTCAAGTGATATTCTAATGAATCTAAAAGTCACACGGACTGAGATTTAGCGAATGGAAAATTTAAGGAGAAATGCTTTTCGAAAAATTCATCGGTTCAGAAATTTTACAATAAGTGAAATAAATTTTAGTTTCAGTAATAAACAAATGCAATCTCCGAGGAGCATTGACAAAACATTGGAAGTTAGTAATCGCATAAAAATATATTTACTTGTAGTCGTTCTCTCCGCAGTCTATTAAAGTGGTTAATAGAGTAGAATAAGTATGGATGATGATGTTTCTACACCCCCTGCCATATGCCACTGACGCCTTACGGGAGAATAAATCTAAGGAGCCGTAGGAATGTTGTTTCCAGCCAAAAATTCATCGATTAAATAGTTGTGGGACACAGGAATGCAAGGGTTTTTCGGGTGCAGAATTCGGGGGCGTGTAATGTGCACACACAATTTAAAGAAAGTGATAATGTATATTAATCTAGTAAAATTAAATTGTTTAATCAAAATAACACCTCTCTTGGGCACATAGTATGAGATTTATATTTTGTATGGCTATGAGCTATTAAACTTTTTAGTAGTAATTATTATTATTTTGTGGTAACTACCATTTTCTAGTAGAATGCAAGACCGTTATTCACATAAAATATAGAAAAATAGGAATGCAAAAGCGTGCGACTAGAAATGCACTTTAAAGCTATGCATTTTTGAAAAGGTTATTTCTTCGTTCAATTTTTCATGAGGAAGAATCTTCCTGATGAATGTTGCTACACATTCCATTGAAACCCTTAAAAGTTTATTTTTTTATAAATCAGCAGCAATTGTTTTAATTACGAGCTATGCAGTTGGTTGTTGTCATCTATGTAATACATCATTCGAGTAACGACATTTTTTAAATGCATATTATCTTAAATAAATCAACTCAAGTGTTAATTGGTGGAACTTCATTTTAAACTTACAAAAGTAAAACACACACACACTTTTACGAATTTGTAGAATTCGTACAAGTAAGTACTTCACTTTTGTAAATGCATATTATCTGTTTAGTAGTTGCTCGTTATTCGTGGTTGTGAGTACACTCTATAGATGATCAGTAATTGCTGGGAAAGAATTAAGTATATTCTCATGTTTTTCTCTGTAGATTTAATCTCCTGCGAATTAAATTCGAATTTTAGCAAATATAATTCAATCGTTTTTGCAATTCATCTCCATGTTTGTAAATTATATTTATACTTTTGGTATTATATTATACACAATGAGATCTGTTTAACTGTTATAGCCAATTTAGATAGACAGGTTAAAGGTATTTTTAAACAGTGTCAGTTTGTTGTTTTTTTTTGTCGTCTAAAATCATAAATATTTCGAGCCCAAAGAATCTGCTAGAATTCGAAAACTCTTGATTTTTTCAAGGTGAAGATTGTGATTTCGAGACCGGAATGAGCAAGAGAAGAAAGAAGTTCTATCATAAGAGAGAATTATAGTTCAAAGAACTCCAATGGAATTACTTACATCTAGAGATAGTGACGTTTGTGATTGGAGTTGCCCAATCACACCTTTTACAAGATCTTCTCATATCGCAATTAAGACTTGATTCCTCGCATACATAGCATTTAAGTTTGAAAAATACAAGAAATATAATATGTATTAATCAGATGAAATGATTTTTTGAGGCTCTTTTATTGAATGAATACTAAATACTCTCGCCTATTAATACTAAATATGTCTACAAATCTAAAATGCCTAAGCTTACAAATTGTTTTCTCGGAGTTTCCGAAATTCACGATAATTTCATCTCCTGGCAAATCAGAGGATTTACCCTCACCTAGATGACTTTAGTGAGGAATTTACGTACGATATGGAGAGGAGCAAAAATAAAACGAAAATATAGATAAGGAAATAAAATAACTATAAAAACAAAGAGAGTAGTTTTTGTAAAATTAATTCATATCCAATTTCGCTGAAATCTGGCATTTAGCTTCCCCTGAACGCTCCGAAAACAAAAGTACCCTATTCAAAGCCTTGACAGTCAATAGATTTCGAGATAATAATTTTAAATATCGCAGATTGCATAGTCTGCCAGGCGCAGTGGAAGAGTTTCGCTGCGAAAGTCGAGTTCAACAGTCGCCTTAGTCGTCAGGGGAACTGGTTGTTTATAACGGCAAAATCATACCAAAACACGAAAAATCTAATTTTTCGTTATATTTCTCCAAATTCTCGTAATTTAGAATCCAAAACGATATTACACGACCGAAATAAGAATCTTTAATAAATTTCCTGTCTTTTGGTTCTCGTCTCGATTCCGTAGGACAATTATTTCTAATTTAATTCTGCAAGTGTAATGAATCAGCGGTTTAAAATCTCCAGAAGCCATTTTCTCCGAATACCGGGGAATAAGACGAGGAACGCCGACAAAGACGGCTTTTGGAGATTTTAAACCTCTAATTCAGCGGTTCCCAACCGGTGGGTCGCGGAAGGGTTACAGGAGGATCGCGACTCGATCCTAATACTATCAGAAACCATTGCATTAACCTTCAGAACAGAAATATTTTATGGTAAATTATGTACACATAAGGAAGGGATACGATACAAATAAGGTTTTTTACTCCACCATGGACCGATGGACCGTGGAGGTATTTCGATAAGAAAAGGTGGGTCGCCAGCTGAAAAAGGTTGGGAACCACCGCTCTAATTAATTTCCAGTCGTGTTCCAAATTTTCTTTCTTTACAAAGGAAATGAAGCCTGCAAACGACGAAAAAGAAATTAACGTGCATTTCTTAAGATGAATATCTCCGCACAAAACTGGTTTTCACCATTGAAAGCCTACTAGAAGCCACTACTGTATGTCGTCTCATTTCCCGACAATTTCTCCCTGTACTGTCTCCGTGTGCATGGGGCTTAAAGCCAAAAAAATCTCAATATTGTTGCTATCTAAACAAGAACATGACAACCATCAACGAACTAACGTATTTACATATTTAAGTTACGAGTGTTTTAGAAATATATAAAAAAATTACGTCAAATATTACAGGGTCGTCTTTCAGAAAGCAGTCCTGTGCAACTTACTTGTAAGAACTGTAACTGACAATTTCTCTAAAGTGGCGTGGCCACTGGAATGGGTTTCAAATGACGAACTATCGTTCACCCATCTCTATTTTCTCCTTTTCTCTTATCTGACCACCATTCCTTTCTCCCACAACACATTGGTACCATATATCGTAATCCATCCACTGTGAACCAATTATTTGGGGCGAAAAAAGAGTAATGACCTCTTGCTATCCTGAGGAAATTCATTGTTAGGCCTTCAAATTCACGACGATAAGTCTCCTGCATAACGCATATGCCTAGCATAATATTCCGTATCACGTTATCAAAATACAGCAGTATTTGAACGGGAAGACCGAGATATCAACAACCGGATAGACATTTAAAAAATCCATGCCTTGATCCACAGCCAGTTTTGCGTTGATATTTCAACCGATGTTTGGCTATGCTTGGTTCAATTGACGGTTGCCTTACATCAGGAAATATTTTCCAACGTAAAAGAGATGATTTATCCTGAGGACGTGTTAAAAATCAAATATATGTTTTGGGCTGCAAACAATGAGTTTTGCCAATAGCTCCAAATAAAAAAAACACAGGTATTTTGCAGTTACGGTATTAATCACCATAGCGAATGGGAGACGGACAGTGAAAATTAAACGCAGTAAATTGTAGAGAACCAAGAATCAATTGAAAAAATCCATCAAAATGAAAAAATATATATCATGCCAAAATTATGTATCCAACTGACGGAAAATAAATAAATGTTGAAACAAATACCAATGATACTTAACAATGACAAAGGCGAAAAGCTAAACGAAATAAATATAAAAAATATCTATGTATTAGATTTGAACCGGGGAATTTGAGGCCATTGCTAGAGGTGTTTGTTTTTCGCAATAAGCGATAAAACGTACAAACAAAGAGAATTTTGCCCGATTTAGCGAAGTAACGCTAATTTCGGCAGTTTTAATAAGCACCACGGATTTTGGTGAATTTCGCTTCATTCATCTTTTTTAAGAGAGGAAAATGTAATTTTGGTATGATTTAAATAAATTTACAATATATATTTGTATTATCTATCTATTGTCATATTTTTTATCATTCAAGACATCTTTGCTTGCGCGAATGCAGCTTGAATCTTTAGCAAAAAATTCACAAAATTAAACTACTGTCTAAAATACATGCTCAGCAAGGCGCTGGCTATCGGCAGTTATTAACGGTTACTCGTACGTTTACAACAATGTATGTATGTACGAGCGATGCATTGTGGAAAGACGCGCTAACAGCTTACAAGAAAACGGATTGGTACTATTTTGTATAATTTACAGTTAATAATATTTATAATGCTTTTAATGTTTATGCTAAAGTGTGCCTAATATTATTCCTTTGCTTACATAAGAATCTGTGAAAATTATTAACACAAAATTTAGGAAACATAATAAAAACTCAAAACACCACAATTTGGTTTTCAAATCAACAAATTTCAGAAAATATAAAAACATTCTCAAACACATCTATCAATAGCCAACATGACTTACACTGCGCGTATGCAATCAGGAATGTTTTAACATTAATATCTCAAAATCTATTGCGCCTTAAATAGGGTATTTTTTGTTTCTGGAGAGTTAAGGAGAATCTAACCGTCAAGTTTCAACGAATCCTCCCCTCGTGAGATGTCAACAAAGACAACAATCAGCCAAGAATAGGTGAGGTAGGTGTCTAAGACAATAAAAAATCCCCTTAAATCGTAAAAACTGAGCCTAAACGCCGTCAATAAGTTAAGAAACCTGATACCTACATCGACTGCAAGGCTGTCATCTTCAGTGGTGGAAACTGAAATCTTCTCATCTCATACTTTCCATTAGTTGGATTGTTCCCAACATGATATGGAATCATATTCCTACCATAGGTAATGGTTCCGGAATCATAATTATTTCAAACGAGCACTTAAGGAAGTTGATTAACCATCTTCATTTGGAAAGTTTCTCGATTTGTCCCCTTTCGTGTGTGGTTTTAGCTAATAATAATGTGTTGATAATTAATTATTATTCTTCCGACGTACTTTTCGAGTATCAGTGCATCTGGAGGACAAAAAATTGTTAACTAAAACAGTTTTTAAAACAACCCAGAAGTAACTTTTACTTTTCCTATAAGTTATAGTCCTAGAAGTTTTACTTATCCTAAATGAAGTAACTTTTACTTGTCATATACTTATATTATCTCTGTATTGCTTTTAAAACTTTGTTTCATTTGACAATTTTTCGTTGTGTCGGAGTTAAAGTTACATGAATTCCTCCTCCGAGAACTGCATGCGGAGAACTTTCTCTTGAACAACAGTTGGTGCTAAAAGGTAGCAGAAATATCACAAAATAAACATTTACTAACCATTTCGTTATACCTTGGAGGTATAAGTATCCAAATTTGGCATCCCATTGGAAGAAACAGAAAAGATGTCTCCAAAATACTTTACAATCTTCTTAATTAGACACTAATTTACTTTCAAAAGAAGTTTAGTACTTTTATATATAGTGGAGGAATGGTAATATAGGAATAATATTTGCACTAGGATTATATATACATTCATCATTTTCCATAGCGAAGTGCTATCGGATAGCAACTATAGAGTTGCAAGGAAGCGCTTATATTTTAATTCGCTATTGGTCTAACATTCAAAATAACAGTTAAGAAAAATGTCGATATAAAGTATTGACTTCTTGAATGGAATTTTCACGTAGCCATTTGTATTCCACCCGATGGAATTTTCTCTAACTCCAAACCACACGGAGATATTCTAAATATACTCATGATGAACTTGGTTAGTCATGTCGGAAACTGATGTGAGCGGTAATTAATTCTGTGGAACTGAGCATCCTTCCCATAATTTTTTCTTTGGGCGGAAATGGAATTCTCCGAGATAACCGAGTTTTTTTTTGAAGGAAAGAAGTAGTATCCAAGAGTACAGATATCATTTAAAACCCAAAATACATTTTATGAAATATAAGCCTTATTGGAATAAAGAAGCTGTGTTATCGAACTAATCCATTGAAAATTTGGAATATCTTAAATATAAGGAAGGTTAGCCTGTGGTGCTTTGACTTAAGGCAAAGCGTTGAATTGAATGTAACAAAAAAATTAAGAAAATTTCTTACAAAATTTAAATATCTCACTAATACGCGTATAGAAAACCATCAACAAAATATTGAGAGCAGATTGTAAATTACTTTTATAGTTTATGGAGTATTTTTATATTTTTAATCGCTCATCTCAAACAATAGTAAAACAGTTGACAAATGAAATACGAAAGATTGGTCATCCTTGTCCTATAGATAATTGCGAAAATTATAGCTGATGGTTTTCAAATTCATCAAGAATTAGTGGGTGCTCTATAAATCTGGTCGGAGAATTATTTTGAATGAATATGGGAATTGACGTCCATGAAAAATTGAAGAGGAATAATAGTGGTCAAACTAATTACAATATCATCTCTTTTCCCAGACAGCATATGCACCGAATGACGAGGAAGTAGATTCATTTAGTAATTAAATGATTATGATCTCGTCTTGGATTGCATCCTCCTACAATACACATTCAACTTGAAAATGCTTTTTCTTAGTAAGTCTTTATTTTTTCCTCTATTTATGTTGTTATTTCTGCGAGATCTGTTTATGTTTCTTTCGAAATATCCCTTAAACATTACATCGCAAGGGTAATAGTCGCAAACAGTCTTAAACGCTGAATGTAAAAAATTCTTTTCTACTTTCTCCATATACGAAGTATAGAGAAAGTATTGTTTTCATGAAAAAATTCGACTTCGAGATTTCAACGGAAATACACGTTTTGGGGTCCCTAGAACACGTTTTGACCATTTTCTGAATGATGTCTGTGTGTATGTGTGTGTGTGTGTGTGTGTGTGTGTGTGTGTGTGTGAGTGTGTGTGTGTGTATGTGTGTGTGTGATAATGGGCGTTCTAACTCGAAAACTAAAAGTCGTATCAATACCAAACTTCATATATAGTACTGTTGTGTGTGCTGTCAGAGTTGATTAGTTTTTGGAGTAAATCCGTTAACCGGAAGTCGAGCTTTATTCATTACTTCTCATTTCCGGTTTTCAAAATATCTCCATAAATATGATATATACGTCTATTGTATTACTTATAAAAGTTTTAGATAGTATAATTTACTATAACTTTTGTATTTAACATATTTTTGTATCACCGGTTCATTAGGAGTTATTCGTGAAATACTGATAAACCGGAAGAAGATGATTATGTACTTTGTGGGCGCTCTAACATGAAAACTATTTGTCGGATCAACACCAAATTTCATACATAATACTTTTATTACAGTCGTTAGAGTTGATTAGTTTTTGGAGTAAATCGGCTGACCGGAAGTCGAGCTTCATTCTTCAAAGCTCATTTCCGGTTTTCAAAATATCTCCATTAATATGATATTTAGGTATATACTATTATTTATAAATGTTGTAGAAAATTTAATTTACTATAACTTTTGTATGAAACATATTTTTGCATCACTGATTGTTTAGGAGTTATCCATGAAATACTGATAAACCGGAAGTTGCTGATTATGTACGTTGTGTAAAGCTCATTTCTGGTTTTCAAAATATATCCATAAATATGATATATTGGTATATTGTATTCCTTATAAAAGTTTTAGATAATATAATTTACTATAACTTTTGTATTTAACATATTTTTGTATAACCGGTTGATTAGGAGTTATTCGTGAAATACTGATAAACCGGAAGAAGATGATTATGTACTTTGTGGGCGCTCTAACATGAAAACTATTTGTCGGATCAACACCAAATTTCATATATAGTATTTTGGTTTGTGTCGTTAGAGTTGATTAGTTTTTGGAGTGAATCGGTTAACCGGAAGTTGAGCTTAATTCTTCAAAGCTCATTTCCGGTTTTCAAAATATCTCCATAAATATGGTATTTAGGTATATACTATTATTTGTAAAAGTTTTAGAAAATATAATGTACTATAACTTTTGGTTGAAACATATTTTTGTATCACTGATTTTGTAGGAGTTATTCATGAAATACTGATAAACCGGAAGTTGCTGATTATGTACTTTGTGGGCACTCTGGGCTCTATGGGCGAAAGGCCAATTTCATCGTTTTTCATCGATCATGTCCCGTAAAAATTATTTATCATGTTTTTGGCATCAAAGATAATATATAATATTAATAACTCAAATTCCAAGTTTAGATGGAATATAGAGTTCGAAATTATTGCGGTAGATAAATATTTACATCTTATATATATGGAGAAAGTCATGTGCTGGCCACATCAGATTTTTTAGATTAAAATCGGTTTAAAGGATGTAGATGCCAAGACAAAAATATCCAAAAATGGTTGCTTATAGTTTTAGATATCAACTTCCTTTTGGTGGCAGTCTTATCTCTTGAGCTAAATTCATATCCATAGACACAGGAGTCATTTCGTTCTATATAAATGTATAATTTTATGCTAAGTATATTTTCCTCTGTATGGCTTTCGCTCTAGTGATAAAAAAAATCAGATATTTTCGTAAGGTAGAAATCAATTTGTTTAATCGATTATTTCAAAGGTTTTATTTTACAACTCTCATATTTTATATTGCAATTTTTTTACTAGAAATAAAATGTCATCGTAGGTTTTTTTAATCACCTTGACAGCAGATAGCTTGATTTCAAATATAAAATCATAAGTAAGAAAAGCAATAGAAGCTTTGTTTACAGTACTTTTTGCAAGTGTTTTATACAGAATAAAATGTATCATTTCTCATTTTTTATTAGATCAATATTATTAGTAGAAAATATCAATTTTAGTGCCTAGTGATCACTGTTGAGACTTCTATAGGATAAATTAAAGGAAAAAAGGAACGGCTATTTGAAGCTATTTTAACTCGCAATGTTTATCTAACGGATATTCTTTATGTTCGATAATATCTCTTACGGATAAAATCTAGCTCATTACTTTCAAATTTTTAGCTATTAGATTATGCTTATCCATTGCGGATTAAGGGGCGTTAATAAATGCATAGATTCGGAAGTTGGCGTTATTTGGTGTAAATTTTATCCGAAAATGAAGTATCTAAGATCTAAATGTAGAAAATCACTTTTCTATCCCCGATTATTCCTCTCACGGATATTTCCATGCAATACGCGATGAACATCGCGGGAAAGGATCACCAACTCGAACAAATACATTTTCGTGATTTGGAGGAGATTTTGGTATATTTTATCGTAGTTTTTGTGACATGGACCCAAAATTTATGAACAACGATTACAAAATAAATAGAACTTCCTTTCTCACTGTACTCAAAATACATTTCTTGCATCGATAATAGGAACATCTCTCTGTTAATGATTTGTATCTACGTTGCTAATAGTATATCTATCAACCTCTCCGTTTTTCTGTTATATTTGACCGCAAGGGGTTATACATTCCAGTCTACAGCATCGCTTGATCTAATTTCCTCATTGGTTTCTGTCTCACATTGTCTACGGAAAAATTAAAGTATGACCTGCGTTAATATGTGTGTGATTTCTCCTATCAAATCGGCGTATATCATGACGGATGATTAATTTCTACCACATAAGCAGTATTGGCCAAGTTTAAACAGAAATTTAGTTTTCTTTCAGGTGATTCTTTGTGGTGTGACTTTCCTATTGTACTAAAGCAATTCTCAACACAGCCTTTGTCCTTGCGATTGTTTCCTTTACTGCAAGAAAGTGCATCATTAAGCTTGATATAACGTGCTCTGTCGTTTTACCTAAGATCGATGTATGTGAGATTGACCAATACTCATCTGGTTTTCTAAGTACGCCTTTCCTTAGGAAACGGAGTGACGTTTGCTTCATTCCACGGCATTCATCGGCGTTACCCTCATCCAACGATTTCCGATAGAATATGTGAAGAAGGGGGCAAACTCATCAGCTAAAGCTTTTATTACAACTGCGGGAATACCTTTGGGTCCTGGCACTTTTTTCCTATCAATCTGTCGCTATATCTTTCCAATACCGTGAGTGGATTACTCGATGGAACTCATCTCCAAATCATGCACGAGGTAAATTTGTTAACTCGACCATTGTCTACAGTGAAGCACTTCTGATAGAGCCGATGAAGTTAGCTTTTTCTATCGATTTATTAACTGTGATTCCATCTTCGCTTAGTAGGCTAGGTATAAAAAACTGACCTCCACGAACCACCCACCAACTAAAACTCTTTCTAATAGCAACCTAATGATTCTAATAAGATTCTATAGAAACATGTTTCTGATATTCTTTTTATGCTTCTTCCTTAACTTGCTTTCTCAATCCTGTATAATGTTGCTATTCAAGCTCTTGGTTTGCGTTTTCTCAATCGTGAGTGAATAACTCTTAGCTTCATATGCAATACTCGCGAGTAAATGATTCGTCAACGCGGCTCCTTCCGCTCACGCTCGCTTTTGGTAGGAACGTATTTAATTAGACCATCTTTGATTATGCAGAGGAACTCTATCCAAGTATCATTTACTGCATTTTCACTAACAGAGCGGCAGAAATCATCCTTGCTCTCGATAATATAATCCTTGACCTCCGAAATGTTTGCTTTGCAAATTACATATTGTTTTCTAGGCGACTAGGGAGAAATTTAACCGGTGCTTTTTTATGCCAATCATTATGGCATCATCGTCTTAAATACCGTCAACTACATCGAGACTAGTCTTTATTTGTGGGAAAGTGGAAATTGGCAGTAAATCAAGATTGTTGACATCTCCCATTCGATTCGTCCAAGGTATTGTCTTATTCGCTTTATCTAGAGAACACAGCGAGGTAGTATCAACATCAAAATATCAAATTTTCTCTCTCTACTACTTTGTATGTATATAAATTTCTGCCAATTAATGTGTGATATGTGAAAATCTCCTCCTATGACGATCTTTTGTTTTCCCTCTAATTATCGGTAATGACTCAGGACGGCATAAAGGTCAAAGGCGACTGGTTGATTCGGTAAACTAGTTTCGATTAGAAGCTAAAAAAACATGGCTCCGCGGCCATACATAATCTGTACCTTTCTGTACGGATCTCATCCTGAAGACTGGCTGGAACATTTACCTTTAGCAACTATAGCAGTAATGAAGGCATATAAAATCTGTGAAATATGAGGCATTTCTCCTCGCTGAGCCAGAATACCACGAGTGAACACTTGTACGAAGTAAAGCACTATGACATTTTCAGTACGTAGCACTTTTTATATCATCCAATAATAAGTAGCCAAAGTTATCCGTAATACTCAGTAATTTTCCTATTATCACATCCATTAACGTGACTTTAACAAAAGAAAATGAAATACATATTTTCTTCAAACTTCTACGTAAAGACAAATGAAATATAACTACTCATCAGGGTATGGCAGTAGTTATATCCATAGCTTTAACGAGATTCAGAAATAATCACTCCATCTTTTGCTTATCTAACTACGTTTCCTGCTCCGTTCCGAGTCTTTAATTTGAAACGGGCTCGCCCGTTAACATAAGGTCCTCTACGAAAATTTGCATGCAAACCCGCTCCTCCTGGCCCTCAATTTCAATCTAGGCCTGAATTAAGCAAATGCGCTTCGGATAGGGAAGATGCGCTGGAAGGGATGAACTTAATGGGAAAGATTAGACTAAAACCGTCAGCCAAATAGAATTAAAAAACCTTGACAAATGGAATGGAAACAGGATTCTCCCTGAATTTTTGGAGTATTCTAAACCCTGCTTGTAACCCTTTTCCTAGGTAATGCCCATGAAAAAGTCTATGGACAGCGAATCTGAAGTCATCTCGGATCTCCTTGATTTTCATGAACTTCGCTTGGGTGTGTAAGGACATGAACAGTACAGATGTACACAAGAGGTAATCAGAATCTTCAAATTCCAAAACACAAAACCGAATCATATAAATAAAAGTTTACTCGTGGTCACTTTCAGACCTCGAATGACCCACGCTCGATTGACCGGCAGCGCCGGCAGCTCAGCTGACCGGCGAATTGATTGAACGATACCCCAACCCATCCCATTAATAATTATGTATAAATTCTGAGACATTAGTATTTGTGACAGCGTATTTAGGATGGAGTAACTAAGTGGAGATGTCGTCCAATCAAGCGGTCGGTCGAGCTGTTGGTCAGGTGAACGTTGATCATTCGAGGACCTATCCTAGCACACTAGCGCACTTCCGGCAGAAATTCAAAACGTTCCCTCCTTATCGCCGTTCAAAAAACTCTACGTATAACATCTTTCACAGACATAATTTTCATAGGCGCATATCCAACTCCATTTTCATGCTGTCACTATCCCTTAGCCGTAATTACAGCGCAAAAAGACGAGTTATTGCTTCTCCGCAGAAGCCAAAAGGAGGAGGAAGACTTGCGTCCCGGAAACGAGGAAATGAACGGTTTCCGTTCGGAACGCTCGCCTTGAGAGAAGGGCTCTGATTTGTTTCTTTATATTAACCGCAATTTTCTCAATTTGCATTCTCCAGGAAAGACAGCGGCGGTTCTTATTTTCCATGCGGCATATATATGAGATTCGTACATGTACTTCCTCGTTTCTTTCCAAATTATGGGTTTCCTTGGCCAGGATTGGCTCATGATTAGATATATCCTCTTTGCGGAGATGTTCCTCGTTGGTGATTATAATGATTGAAGATCAATCAATCCTAATTAGTAGGTTATGATTAATGAACATTCTCGTGATGTTTAATTAATCTTAATTAACTCGGTATTTAGAGAATTTGGATTCGATGAGAAAAGCAGCTATATACGATCCGAAATTACTGTGGAGCCATGGAACCTGTTATGGAAAACACTGGGTTTAACATTACGAGGGCGTATTGAAAAGTAAGGTCTCCAATTTTTTTTTTCATAGAAAAACAAATTAATTCACAACTTTGCGTACATTGTTGGAAGGATTGAACATTTAGTTATTTTTCTACATAGTCGCCTTGACGATCAACAACTTTTTGCATCCTGGTAACCAGCGTTTTAATCCCGGCGTCGTACCACTCTCCCGCCGCGTCGCGAAGCCAACTGACGACTGCTTCTTGCACTTCCTCATCTGACTTGAATTTCTGCCCCACAAGGTGTTTTTTGAGAGCGAGAAACAAGTGGTAGTCGCTGGGGGCAAGGTCCGGGCTGTAAGGAGGGTGGTCGATGATATCCCAGCCGAATCCATCAATTAGGGTGGTCGTTTGACTTGACACATGTGGACGCGCATTGTCATGATGCAAACACACTCCTTTGGTGAGCCTATCCCTTCTTTTGTTTTGGATGGCTCGCCGAAGTTTCTTCAGAGTCTCGCAGTAGCTTTCTGAGTTTATTGTTGCCCCTTTCGGCATGAAATCCACCAACAAAACCCCATTCCTGTCCCAAAAAACGGTCGCCATAACCTTTCCCGCTGACTTCTCTGTCTTGAACTTTTTGGGCTTCGGTGAGGTCGGGTGACGCCATTGTTTTGACTGTTCCTTCGTCTCCGGGGTGTAATGATGTGCCCAAGTTTCGTCTCCAGTCACAATCGAATTCAGAAATTCTTCGCCCTCTTCCTCATAGCGGCGGAGAAATTCTGCGGCACTTTCCACGCGCTTTCTCTTGTGTTCATCGGTGAGCTGCTTAGGGACCCACCTGGCGGACACCTTGTGGTAACCGAGGACCTCCGACACAATATTCTGTACGGAGAAGTAGCCACACTCTTCATTAAGACTTTCCCTTATCTCATGAAGGGTTATTCTCCGGTTATTGCGCACCATCTCGTCGATTTGAGCCACCGTTGATTCCGGCAAACTCGGCCGCCCCGACCGCTGCTCATCGTGGACGTTTTCCCGGCCCAAAGGAAATTCCCGGCACCACTTCCGCACGTTTTTTTTATGTCCATGCACTTCTCACCGTACACTTCCTTTAACTGGCGATGGATTTCTATTGGAGAAACCTTTTTTGCATTCAAAAATCGAATGACTGAGCGCAGTTCACACCTGGCGGGCGAGCTAAGCGGGAGCTCCATCATAAACGACTGCTACGCAGTGAGTAAGCGTCCCAAGGTCTCGTGGATAATTCTACACTGTGATAAGATACCACGAAATACAGCTCTGTAATCAAATTTTGCCTAGCAACTCCCGTTCGGAAATGGCTTCGTTGGAGACCTTACTTTTCAATACGCCCTCGTAAAAGAGAATAAAAAAATCTGATGAGGCCAGCACATGGCTTTCTCCATGTAAGAAATGTAAATATTTATCTACGACAGTATTTTCGAACTCTATATTAAATCTAAACTTGGAAGATAAAAGATTATTTTATATCATATTGTCTTTTACGTCAAAAACATTATAAATAATGTTTTTCGGGACATGATCGATGAAAAACGATGAAATTGGCCTTTCGCCCACAGCGCCCACAAAGTACATAATCATAATAGAAAATTACATTTTCTAAAACTTTTATTTGTAATACTATGTACCTAAATATCATATTAATGGAGATATTTTGCAAAAACGGAAATTTGCTTCGAAGAATATAAGTCAACTTCCGATAGGCCGATTTACTCCATAAACTGATCAACTCTAACGAGACCAACCAAAATACTATATATGAAATTTGGTGTTGATACAATAATTAGTTTTTATGTTAGAGCGCCCACAAAGTACATAATCAGCAACTTCCGGTTTATCAGTATTTCACGAATAACTCCTAAACTATCATTGATAAAAAAATATATTTTCTACAAAAGTTATAGTAAATTACATTTTATAAAACTTTTATAAATAATAGTATATATCTAAATATCATATTTATGGAGATATTTTGCAAAACCGGAAGTTTGCTTCGAAGAATAAATTTCGACTTCCGGTAGACCGATTTACTCCACAAACTATTCAATTCTGACAGCACCAACCTCAGTTCAATATATGAAGTTTGGTATTGATACGACTAATAGTTTTTACGTTAGAGCGCCCACAAGCACGCACACACATACACACAGACATCATTCCGAAAATGGTCAAAACGTGTTCTAGGGACCCTAAAACATGTATTCCCGTTGAAATGTCGAAGTCGATTTTTTTCTTGAAAACAATACTTTCTCTATACTACGTATAAGGAGAAAGTTATAACAATTTTTGTACTTCAATTCCAAAAATTCTATTAAATATGCAACCTTTAACTAATTCCCGTCATCATAAGCGTTTCACATGTTATACCGGCGTAATTATATTATGCACTTAGATTTCTGTAAATTTTTAGCCAATTCTAAAATGTTACTACAAGAGTAGTCAAATAACTCATGAAAATAGAGGTACGAAAGTGTTAGGAAAAACTCTCTTGGCCATGCTAGGGTTCCTTGGATATGTCAGCTTCAAGTTGATACACGATCTTGAAAGACGTCTGGTATGTTTTCACTTATCAACATATGCATTAATACCCTTCAAGTCGCCTTTCGACGTGTGGCAAGGGGTGTGAACACCAGTTGTCTGAAAATAATTGCTTTTACTCAGTTCGGAAAAAAACGTCAAAATATGGTCCGAAAATAAATTTTTGTATTTGTATTTAATTATTCATGAAACTTTCTGTTAAAGAGTTCAATATCATTATATAGCAAAATTCTTTACGAAATGAAAATTTGGTTGAAATATCTCAAAGCCTACTATTTTATGAACTATGATGAGTTGGACTAAATGATTTGCCATTTTAAAAATTTTTAAAATTTCAGAGAATTTTGGGGTCCTTTGGACTCGACGCGACCAACGCTACTAATTACGTATCTTTCTGTAACGTACTAACTAAGGGTTAGGGGTTAAAATTTTGTAAATTCTGTATTTTATTTGCTGCAAAACAAATTACTAGATACGGAATACTTTCCTGGTCGTTCGCAGCCAGTTTCGCGTAGTTCAAAATGCGAATTTTATATCACACCATACCTCGACTTCTGTCGCGGAAAAATTAACTATTTTCCTGTAAAAGTTTCAAACCTGATAACTGTCCTTATCAATAACGGTACCAAATAAATGCGTTATAATCTTTGCAATCGTTCGCAATATATTTTTGAATAAACTCATACCAAAAATATAGGGGAATTGAACACGAAAATGTTGATCTACAATTTTTTTAAATATTTGCTTTAGATGTATATATGCTGCGTAGGAAATTTGGAATATAGTTTGAATGCCTCAATTAAAAAGGAATAGAGCAATTGCTTTAACCGTTCTCGAGATATGGAGTTAGAAAGATTTTCGCCGCTCGCTGTACTGTGCAGCGAAATCGGCTCGAAAAGTGGGTGGATCTGAAAATCATTTTTATCGAAATTGGTCTGCGGCTAGTGCTTAAAGTTTGTGATCGGCGGTCCTTTCACGAAAAATCCCAAATCGATCGGATCATATCTTCAGGCTGCGCTTTGTAGTCAAAATTGTAAATTTTTATGAAAAAGTTTTAAAAATTTGCTATTATTCCTGATTGTTTCTCTATGTTTCCGGAGTGATTTAATGGGAAAAAAGATATTGCTTGCATCTAGCTTAATATTAACGATTTAATGTGTTTGAATCAAGGAAAATGGTTTCGTTCGTCAAAATTCCTCAAAAACACCAAATATAGAGAAATATTATTAATGTTGGGTATGAAATTAGGGTGGGACGTTTTTCCACTTTTTTCCGATCGAAATGTAATACCCGGCAAAAGTGGCCTACCCACATGGACATCACAAATTTTTTTTTCGAAATCAAATAAAATCTTCTGTGAGAATTTTTTCCTCGAAGTTTCAAAAATTCAACAAAAAACGCCAAAATGCCATAAATTTTTGTTGGTCAAAATGACCATATTTTTGCCTAAAAAGATATCACTTCCAACGGACATTGATTATCAAGCCTCAATGTGCCACTAATATTCCTCTGGAGGATGTATAGATGCCTCCTATGGGACCAGAAAATTAGGAAAATTCCGTTAATTAAGCTGTTTTGTAACTCCTTCCATCCTCTTCTATTCCTTCATCTGGTGGCTCATAATAGTAGCAAAGCACTGACTATTTATCACCTTCAATAGCTTATTTCTTGTAGAAATATTATTATTATATATTTGAGTACATCATGACCCAACTTAAAGGTGATGAGATTGATGTTCTTGGTAGTGACTGAAGCAACACCAATACTATTTTGAAATATGGCATTCTTCAAATATTTGAGGAATAAACTAGAATACCTGTAAAATGGGCTGTAAGCCATTTACATTTCAATGAACGTTTCACTATCAGTGGGCAAAATTGGGCAGGTAAGGAACATTACTACATAACTGTAATTGAGCTTCTGGCCCCTGAAGATGCATGCATCCAGGAATCATCTGGGGTCAGTATTGAGTATTATCTCGAGGATTGATCGCAGTGGCAAGGTTTTGAGTAGGGTGGAGAGTTCAAACCGACAGCTGTGGCCTTTTTGTCGGGATTTAGGTGTGTACTTCGTTGACTTGCCCCTGACTCGTACATGGTACCCCTAGACCATTCTGGTGTCCTTTAAGTCTACATTATTTGGTCAATATTATCGAAGCAATATGTTAAAAAATGGGTACCCCTCACATGATTCAATAATATTGATCTACATGTATATTATGTTAGTGAGTACCTAGCTTCGAACAGCAATGTATTTGAAACAGGAGAACTTTGCACCTACCTAACTTCAAACATGCACTCAATTTTAAAACATTTGTTTAATTAATACTGTAGAAAACTGGGTATTCTGGGACCACCATGATTTTTTACGGGAAAGTACCTTGAAAACTTTTTCAAAAATCCATGCAATGTGTACTTATGAGAAAAATTGGGTTTCTTGGTGCCATCTGGTATTGTACTCATGTTAGCTTAAAAAGATTTTTCTTCTTTCCTTAGATCTCATACGTATATAATAGCCTAATAAAATTGATTCCACCCTTGAATTGACAAAAATGATTGACCAATATTGCTCAATATACCCATCACACAGTCAACATTATTGACATCCCCTCAATATATTGACAGAGCTTTTATAAAAATGAAATAACTTTAATTTTCTTCAATAATTTTTCATTAATATTAGTTTTCAGTATAGTTTCATTAATATTAGTGTTTCAGTATAGCCCTCAGACAATCAGTATTTTGAAGAATTTCAATATTGAGTCAAGTAGCTAAGTGAATTTGAAGCAAAATTACATTCAATGAAGTACTCAGATTAGGAAATAATAAACCCACGTAAATAGGTATGGTGAGTTGTGCAAGCCCTCCTCTTTAAAGAATTATGAATTAGGATTTGTATAATAACATAAGTGTAAAAATGGGATCAGCTAATACAAAACTGAAGCACAATTCAAAAAGGTACTCTTGTGGAAATAGCAAGGTGAAATATTTAGAAGTTGCATTATTAAATTGTAGAATCATATGCAATAAGCAGGCAGAGTTTCTTAGTATTGCAATATTCACTTTCATTTATGTCAATTTGGGAACTGCGAGCTGGTTCATCAAGTGACTATGCTGGAGGATATGTATACCAAAAAGATTATATAGACTATCTGGGATATCTGGAGACAAACGTGAGGTATATGCAGTAGTGCAGTAGTAGTTTTTGTGTGATGCTGTAGCAGGCCGACAAAATTGTTTAAAGTAGCTCAGTGTCACTTCTAATTACCCCTTTTTACAAAATTCTTCAACGCTCAGGCACAACTGCATTACAGATTTATTTTAAGTATAGATAAATACAGAAAATTGAGTGGATGATATTTACATTTTAAAATCTATTGATATTGGTAATTGCATTAGATGTTTCAGGGAAGTTTTTTTAGAAGTTTAATTTCTTGATTAAATGCTCAGGTATAAAATATATTTTGACCCTTTTCCTGACATAATAATTGCAAAAATACCCTATTAATTTACTGTACTTCTCCTAGACCTTTATAATCAAATACTAGTAAAGAACAGTTTAAAAAAATCATATTTAATGATCAACTGTAAATGTATGTCATAGTTTTCAAACAATGCTTTGAGCCAGAATATATAAAATCTTGATTAGTGTTTGTTTTCTTCATTTTTCAGGAAACAGATAGTCCAATAGATGCAGGGCTATCTGGTGGAGCAATGACAACATTGCCGGAAGAAAGCTCTATGGTAACTGATTCAATACACTCAACTTCCCCTCCAACCTCTGAATCGGATGAAAGCATCTCTTTGTCTTCGGTTGAGATAATCTCAGTGGATGGAAAAAATGTCTCAGACAAGGTTGGAAGAACAACAAAATCTGCCACTCATGAAGGCTTGGTAGATGGGACAGAAGGACATACCACAACTTCTGAGGAAGAGGTGTTGACTACAATCTCTTAACCATTCAAAGCTTGTGTTGGGTGTATGTTACACTAGGGTGGTCCTTATTTTCGAAAGTTTGAAATTCTTTTGGGACGCCCCCTAAAGTTGTTCCATTTGGTATGAAAATAAATTGTGTAAAACATTATTTAAATTGGAAAATGGAAAGACGTGCCACATCGCACTTAAAGCTTATAATTTTCAACATTTTTGGCCTATTTTCGATCATCACAGGAAATATCGGAGTCTTCCCATATTTCAACTGTTTTGATTTTTTTATCAATGCATCATGGCATGGGCCCCCACTCTTCCCTTTATTCCATTTGGGACCTCTTCCGAGAGGTAGGTAGAGAAAAAACTGATTGACCATACGTCATATACGTTTGGTTATACTCAATCCTTTCAAACACCACCATACTAGCCCCTTCTTCACAGACCTTTGCATATGCCACAGGAAATCCCCCTCCCACTCCACCCCCACACAATATAGACCCCACACATTGCCGGTTTTGCTTTGTATTTTATTACCATTGAGGACAGAGGCATTGCCTTTGAAAATTACATTGGGTACCATAAATGTGCGGCATTCCTTTTTTGCTCTCTCCAACTACTAGGAAGTAATAGGAGGAATGCCAACAATGCTTTTTGAGATTTTAAACCTCTAATACCCTTCTAGGGGCCCCAATTTTTGGCCCTGCTTGGAAGTCAAGTCAAGAAATTCAAGGGATGGACAAAAAAATAAAAGAAAACAGATAAGAAACCATCTCAATCCACATGGATGATTAGCATATAATAAAGAAAGTTGCTGAAAAATCAACTATCTTCCTTACCTCTTAGTCATTTTCCCATAATGTCTAATGGAAGTACCTGAATAGGGACCTGGTATCAAACCCTGTTGAATATACAGGGTGTTTACTAAGTCTTCATACAATTTCATAATTCATGCGGCTTAATTCGACTGTTGTGTCGATGTGTACTGTAATGATTGTAATTGTATGTTGATTGATGTGTAATGTAACCTTTTGTGCCAGCATTTCCAATGACAGTGACAATGAAATTTTGACAGTGTTTCCAAGACTTTACTTTCTATTCCCATCAATATATATATATGTGTATAAAATATCACATCCAAACTCACCCTGGTTTATATAATTCTAGGATACAGATACTGAAGGTGTGGATGATGATGGCTGGACCCCAGAATGTAAGGCGATCGCTTCTCAAATGCTCTCCTTGATGAACCACTCTGAAAAGCCATGCCATAACATTTACGAATTTGCATGTGGTGGAATGAGAGGTGAGGGGAGTGAATGGATTGCAGAAGATCCAAAGGAGGATAAACCCATGCAACGAATCAAAGGTAAGATTGATTTTCATTGATGCTTGAAAGTAACTCCAATTCATTGGTTCTTAAATTAAAAAGACTCTCCTGTCAAAGCAACCATTTCATCTTCATTTATTTCCATTTTGCTTTAAAGAACTACAATATTTTAAATTAATGAAAGAATAAATTAACTAAGACTATATTTCACAACAATAATACATAAAACACACGACCGGTTTCAATGCATAAGCGTCATCATCTGGTGTGAGAGAGTATAGGAAGCACAGGGTATATAATGAGATGTTCAAGGTTAAGAGGTGGGGTAAAAGAAGGGAGTTTTAGAGTTGTTTTCTGGAATGTGTTTTGCTATTCTGTAAAGGATGGTAAGAGTGGTTGAATTAGTGGAGAGGGAAAAGGAAAAATATGTTCATTGACGATGGATGAAGGGTTTAGTCGGTTTGCTTTGCAGATTTCAAATTTTTCTGAGTCCAACTTTTTGCCCTTGCTTCCTGAGTGTAAAATTGTGGGACGGAATTCGGAACTATGATTTCGGGTTATTATAAATGTTCTGCAAAGTGAGATTGGGAAGAAAGTGAGATTTGCAAAATTTGTATATTTTATAATACCAACATTTCTTATGTTTCTCAGAAAGAAGATATAATACAAAATATTGGAAGATGCATCATCAATGTCAAACAATAATATAATAATGAACTTTTCTTTTGTAGAAAATTTCAAACATTTAAGCTGAAAACCATTGTAAATAAAACATTAAGTATCTTCCTCAAATATATTTTCTAATGACCAGTTTCGTCAACGAGTTGACATCTTCAGGTACAAGTATAGAAAATTTCACGACATATATATATGAGAGAGAAAAGGGGGGGTTAGGAGGATGGAGAAGGGAGGGAGTTAAAAGGAAACAAAGTTGCTGGTAGGAAAAGGAGTGGGGAGGGGTTAGGAAACAAATATTCATTTGTGAGCATTTTCATACTGGTAATCTCGATGATTTCGAGAGCGTCGAGGCAGCCTCCTTTCTTCTACCAATGAAGAATGTCCTTTCCCTACCTGCAACTTTGTTTCCTTTTAGCTCCCTCCCTTCTCCATCCTCCTAACCCCCCTCCCTCTTTCCTCTCTGATATATATATGTCGTGAAATTTTCTATACTTGTACCTGAAGATGCAACTTGTGATGAAACTGGTCGCTGGAAAAAATATTTGTGGAAGTCACTTACTGTTTTTACGATGGTTTATACTGCATTCCACAAAGTGAGGATATAGCACATTAATTTTATTTAAGCTGTAATTACATATTTGCTTCTTCCCCTTTCTGCCTTTCAGCGTCTGGGAGGCTGCCTCAGCCCATCATCTCTTCTTCTCCACCCAGCCCCTACATTCCATCCGATTTCTCATCATTCTCCTCATCTCATTTGGTGTTTTGCCCCTCTGGTTTCCCATCCTCTCAATTCCATCTTCCGAGGTGATTCTCAGTCTACCTTCCCCTTTTTCCCTGAACTTTGACTTCCAGCACTTGTTTCACTTTCTTGTTGTCATCCATTCTGAAAGCATGTCCGTACCATTTTAGTTGCTTTTCTTCAATCCCTTTTCCAAGTCGCCTTTGTTTCACTTCTTCTCTTATTCTTTCATTTTGAATTTTATCTCTTCTGGTTTTGTTTATAGTTTTCCTCAGTAATTTCATCTCGCAAATATTTGCTTCAGTGCCAGGAAATGAATAATTTATTTTGTTTGATGTTGATGATGCTTTCTCACATGCATAAAATAATTTTGGTTTGGTAAAAGGGAGCTATTAATTACCCCAGAGGCCAAGTTTCACTATGTGGCGCAGAAGGAAAGGTCAGAAAACTCACTAGAAAAAGGTTCAGAAAGGTTATATTCGTTCACCCCAATCCTCGGCATCTGCATATACACATGTTTTATACCTGCATCTTCAATAAACAACAATAGTTCTTTATAATAGGAAATTCTCCATTGTCTGTACATGAAAAAAGTCTCAAGGGGGTTAATAGTAATATTTAGAAAACCAACCTCTCAAAATCAACCAACTATAGATATCCTTATGTCTGGTAAAAGGGGCATTTAAGGAGTATCTGCTGCATACAGTTGTCAGCTCAGTAAATGTAAAAATATAAATCTGTCTGTTTATTTATTACATTTAGGCCGGAAATTTGTTTACATTTATAGCCTGTTTCCCAGCTGAAGGCGGCTGAGGCAGTTGCGTGCCTTTCCCTTTTCTAGCCAATCACAGAAGAGGGTGAACATGAGGGTGGGGGGGAGGTCTCAGACTCTCTCTGACCGAGCAGTGCACCTTACTCTTCAGCCTTCAGCATTGCCAAAGTTCATAACTTACGCATAAGTACACTAAAACGCAAAAATATCTTAAATTTTATGTTTAGCGTGAAGAATAAGGTTAGGGATCCATAATTTAAGAAAAGGGTTCTGCCGCATATCTTGCAACACCGCCGCTCCGCCTTAAATACCGTTAAGGCTCCTTTGCACGCTGCCCTTGCACCTTGCGAGGTCTCGACGACCTACAGTTTAGAACTATCGCAGCCCATGGATATGCCTCTCTGCACAGAAAGAAGGGTCAAGGGTGGTCCGAAAGAAAACGATTTTTCGAGAATAGATTTCTAATAGCACTCATTATCCAGTACTGATTAGTGCGTTTTAAGTAATAGTCGGTATCAGAATATTTTCTCTTGACTATCCTACGACAAATTTGGAATGAGCATATGACTTCCTAATATAATTTTATAAGTTTCATACGTATGCGAAGGGTATTAAATTAAAATTTAGCATGATTAATCGTATTAATTAAATAATTCATAATAATGAACAATTTGCATACCCTGAATTATTTTATGTTTATAGACCAGTAACAAACTGATGACTGAACGGTAGATACTTATGACCTATTGAAGCCGCTTGTAATAAGAATTTTTCATAGCACAGGCCTGTATTTACATAACATCGATAAAATTAAAACTAAGAAGATATACGGAAACGGATAGTTTTAAATGACAATATAATACTGGCTTGTAATGTATCTTCTGTCATTAAATTACTTTTGTAGTAGTTATATCAAATTGAAAACCTTTCTACATTTTCCTTCATTTTTCATAACCTTTCGCTCCAAAGATAAGAATTTTTGAATGGTAGGGTTAAAATATTAACCGACGGCTGCATAACATTTTTTAAAACATGTGCATATTGTTTTCCATCATGGTAGCCATTGATATTCCAAAGACCCCAGGACCTTAAAAAGTGGATTGCACACGATGAGATAAACAATCGCTATAATTATTCTGTTCAATAAAGGATTTATCGAATTAATTTAATACATCCTATAATAACATACGAACCTTCGGAGGATATCCACCCCCAGACATGCACAGAAAATCGTCCACTTCTGCCCCTCTCTTTCACATATTGGAGGTCGAATCTGCAGTTTCGAGGTCTATACACACCGACAGGGCCATTCGAACATGACGGAAATGTTTTTTCGTCGCTTAGTCGCTGAAATCCTAATCCAAGAGCGCAAGTAACAAAAAGTAAGCGCCTCAAACTGTTCCTTCCCTCAAATCCTCAATTCATACAGGGCACAAAAATCCACAGGAGATCTACTAGGTTTTTCCAAACCCTTCCATTTCAGAGAGAGAGAGCCTACGCAGCGGGGGGCATAGGCGGCAAGGACTTCGTCTGCAAGAATGTCGGAAGCATGCAATATTTGATGCCTATAGAAATGCCCTTTTGGGAATAGGAGAAAGGGAAAGAAGGAATACCTGAAAATCCCCCTGAACCCCTGCTATGAAGATGTCCTTCTTGTCCTCCCCACGAGGTATTGTCTAACGCGGAAATAGTAGCCCAACCCGTGAAGGATATAATGAGAAGAGGACAATACCTTCGCCCTGTATACTTCCGCAGATCCTCCACAGAGCATCCTGGTGTCTTGGATGGAATGTATTATCTTATTCAACTTACCGATCTTGATTACAAGAAATGCTTCCTTAAAGACGGCCGTTAATCGTATTTGGTATGGAGTTATTTATACACGGAGTATAGGATTTTAGCAGCCGGTGAAACATACATCGCCTATATCATTCATCCTGTTAAAAGAAGCGTAAATAGTTATTTCCCAAGGGATATGATAGCTCACAAGTATCTACTGTTCAATCATCGGTTTGTTGCTGCTCCGGTACGGCCATTCAAAACAATACAATGAATGGAAAGTTAAGGGATATTCAAAGGGAGAAAAAAAATCAAAAATCGTTCTTAACTGTCAGGGGTTCGGAACCAGGAGGCCCTGAAATTGCATACTTTCCAATAGGAAGGCATTGCACTGATTTTCAGGATTATTTAAAAAGTTCTTACCAGGAAGATAGATTACTCTTATTTATGATACCTGGAGTAGTGAATATTTAACAGAAATTGTAGAGAATTCTTCAAAGATGATCTTAAGTTTGATGCTAGACCGGTGAAAATATGTCCAATTTAAAATACATTGGAGGTATTTTTTACGGAGAACTTACCTGTAAGATATAGCGTTCGAGCTTTTTATATTGATAGATATCCGTATAATTTATAAAACCATTAAATTGTTTCCTTAACTATCTTGCATTCGATGCCAGGGCACACAAGATATTATCCTATAAAGAATACATAGGAAAAGTAGGGCGTAGGTTGAGGCTGTCAAAGATGTGATCTCCATCATACATTTCGCACAACGAATACGATCATTTTATTGTATATGAAAGAAAATAACCCAAAACTCCCAGAGGTCGATGCCAGGCTTATCCTGATTCTTATGTAAGGTATACATTGTAGATATTTTAAAAGTTATTGTGAACTCCTAACCGATGAGATACACAATTATTTACCACAGTGATGATTAGTTTCTAAACTTTTTACTATAATTACTTGCTCAAAAATACCTCTCGTTTAGCATACCTTACTCGTTTATATCTATTATATATATTTCCTTCTTAGGATATATACATTCATACATCTATATATTATAGTTGACGCTTCTCCTGATTCACTGATTCATATATGTAGGAAGATACTAATTCAGGGGCCAAACTTTTGGAGGGATTGGGCCGCTTCTATTTTTTGTAAATGGCCCGAACTCAAAACCCCAGGAAAAATTAGATATCCTTCCTAACTATCATGGGTTCGAAATCAGGGGCCCCTAAAATCACAAATTTTGCCGTTAGAATGAGTTGCGCCAATTATTAGATAAAAAATACTTTCCGGAAAAGCAGAGGATACATATCCAAGGTGCCTAGAGATATATAGAGATTGAATTTCCTATTGACTACATCTCTAAGCACCTTGAAAGATAAATTTGCACCGGTATACATTTGAAATCAGGGTAATTTTTGAAAAACTCTCTTAAAGATTCAATAGACAATATTTTCATCTGTTAGATTCCTAAATTTTAACTCTCTGTCATTCCGAGAAGTTTTTTTTTTAAATCTCGAAATTTGGTGCAATATATGAAAGATAAGAATGAACTGCGCCGATTTTTGGAATAGAAAGAAAGATTTATTGGTAAGAAAGAACTCAAATTAAAGGAACTAAGAGACATTTTTCAGATCTAATAGAAACAGTAGAAACTACTGCATTAAGTATCCATTGTTCGATGCCAGACCGGTGCAAAAATCCCCCTGTAAAAATATAGATATAGAGGTGCCACTTTGCACGTGGATGATTTTTTATACTATGCTATAGAAAAAGATTAGTTTGTAACCATAGTTATCTTGGGTTCAATTCTAGGCCCCCTCAAATAATCTCCTATAATGAATAAATGGGAAATTAAGGACATTAAATGGCAGTTAAAGACATGATTCATATTTCAAATCTTGCACTTAGCTAAAAATTCATCTTCTGCAACGTTATTTAGAAGGATCAAGAGGTCCTGGATTGGGGAATTCGGAAATAAATTTTCCGTTTATTACCGCTAAGATGCATGATTGCTATCCATGCTTATAACCAATTACTATATTTTTACTTTAACTTTACCTTTTGCTTGCAGAATGCAAGCAGCATATAACTCGTGTATTCTAGCTGGAGTTGTGGTAAATAGACGTATTCGACGGCTTTTAGCCTTCGCTTAACAGGTATGAAGGATTCCTCGTGCTTGATTTAAGAAGAACGTGAAAAGGAACCTTGTGTTTATGACAGCAGGAAGGAGTGTGTTATTCTTGTTTCATTGAGGGATAAGAGGCTCAGGCCTAGGTAACGGTTCTAGGCTACGACGCTGTTGCAAGATTTGCGCCCAAACCCTTTCCTTAAATTATGTATCCCTAACCTTATATTTCACGCTAAACCAAAATTTAAGATACTTTTGCTGCGGAATGTACTCTCTAAGTTACTTCCAAGTTATGGCAACACTGGTCGACCGCATGGAGGGGGAGTGAGGGGGACTAAGGGGAAAGTTAAGGTGGCAGGGAAAACGCCTCTCATTGGCTACTCGCTCTCTCATGCCCAGCCGCCTTCAGTTGGGAAACAGACTATAGCTTGCAGGCAATTGTTCACCATCTTCATGATTCTCAACCCCCCAATGACAAATCCTGTTTGTGTCCCTGTTCTCAAAAACTATTGTAGTTGAGAGAAATTGCTGACTTATATTTGTTGCGTCATCTGATTTTTATAGTTGTGATAATGAGTTTTATCTTAAAAAGTTACTTGGTCATTTATGAGATTGATCTACCTCTAAAACAGCTTTTACAATAGGTTAATTACAGTAACTCATCAGTTACTGTCATTTACACTTGAAATTGTTTTACGCTTTGTTATGACATTGGGCTACCTCAAATTTAAAAAAAACAAATTTTCTTTCATATTTTTTATTCCTTTCACAGATATTCTTCATAAGCATAATCCAAGTGCATCCAACACTATAAAAAAATTCATAGGATTTTTTGAGAAATGCATCCATTATGAAGAAGAGGTTAGCATGGAAATGAGGTTACAGCAAGGTGAGTGTCAATGGTTAAGCTTGATTTAACTCCTCATTATGCCTTTCAACCATAATTCAATATAGAAGACCTTTGTATATGTTGAGATCTACAATAAATTTAAAGAGTATCCTAATCTAAGGAGTCTTGAAAATAACTCATTCTCGTGATATTATTTGACAATCATTAATAATTTTCCTGTGGTAATTTCACAAAGAAGAGAAGAAAATAAGTAAGTCATTCTCTGAAAAGGGGAAGATATCTAAATCAATTTAAGCCAGGTTTTAATGTGCTAGATAGGGTAAAATAAATACTAAACTTGTTTGATGATTTTTTGAGTTGGTTAAGTTATCAAGAATTGAATGAAGAATATTGAGTAAAACATTTTGTGATACGGAAGAATACTCATGTATGAGAAAATATTCAATAAATGAGTGGAATATTTTTAATATAAAAAAATTTCATTAGTTGCTGTGAATTTTTTTCCTAAACTATTTCATGGTTGATTTCTGACAAAGATTTTCCAAACATTCTTTAATTAGCAGAATAATAATAATAATCTCAATAGTTTATGCTCTCTGAGCTAATAATCAATAATTTGCCACTTAATGTTGTTATTTCTATATATTATTTTCTACAATTTCTTTCAGCCAAAGGTATCATAGACAACGTAGGAACATTCCTTTTAAGTACATCAGATAATGCAAGTATTCCTGATCTTCTTGCAAACCTACTTCTTCACAACTTGTAAGTATTTCATTCAACATCTTTTCTTTTATTTAATTAAATTATTAAAAATTACATTTTATAAGTTTTGTGGCTGACATGATCAAAAGTACATGATCATCAGGAAATTGCTGAACTGACACACTTAGCATTTCCCTTTTCATCACAAATATGTGTTCAAGCCCTAAAAAGATTATTATACATTTTAAATCAAATAATTTTAAGAAATGAGATTCAATCTTGCAAAAGAGAATAAAGTCACTCAAAATTATGTTTTAGAATATTTTTGTATTTTCCAGATCATTATTGTTTAGCCAATTATATTTAAGGGTATGTAAAAGTACATAGAATTTCATGGCAGTACTGGCTACTTACAAAACAAATAAATCAATCAATCGATAACTTTTCCTTAAGTCTACTCATTTCCATGATTTTTATGATCCATCTGTATAGTTAGAAGATATAATAATACTCTTAATGAAAACCCACAATCATTTAAAGTGTTACTTAAACAGAAATTGGGTTATTTGCAAGCTATAATATACTATCAATCATATATTTTTTTGTATCAACAACTGGATTTTTTCCTCTGCCTGTGATTCAGTCCTACCATTTTTGATATCCAGCTGGAGCCAGAAAATACTGATAGTTTTGTACTCAAGCTGTCACTGCCTGAATTAAAGTCTCCATTGGGGCATTCTAGTGAAGATGATGCGTTGTTAAATGGGTGGCAAAATGAAGCTTGTTTAAAGGTGGCCACAGAGAGGCCCAGAGATGGGAGAAAGGAAGACAATTTAAATACCAGATATAATGAATACACCCAATGCAAAGTAAGTTACACTTCTGAGCAAAACTGTGAAAAAATATTTTTCTCTATAATTATAGTTATATTAGTGGATGTAAATACATTAAACTGTAAATGAATAATAGGCAGATATCAAAGATAACATACGGTGAAATAAAAATAATTGAGACATAGAAGTAGTGTAAAGTAAAAAGTGTGATCTACATTTTAAAACATATTGAACACTTTGGTAAGAGAGTAAATTAATATACTGGAGAAGTCCATTATAACGAGAGCGGACCAAAATTGGAAATATACTCATTATAAAGCATACTCATTATTGCCGATTTCTAATATTAAATGTCTGTCATCTTGAATCCTAGGGCAGCGAGTGTAGCTGAATGGAACTGTATGGTTTTAATTCTCACGTAAATTATGAGGGAGGAATAAAACACTAATACACGACATGACAGAATAATAATATTCTGTGGTATTGCGTATAAGTGTTTTATTCCTCCTTCATCATGAAGAGCTTAAGTAGAGGCCGAAACAGTGGATTTACTTACCTAAATGCTTCAGAATGCGTAAAAAAGTATGTTTGCGTCAAAGATAACATTTCATTGTTTTATGAACCATAATCAAAATACTGCAAGGACCTAAGCCTAGTGATAAACTGAGGAAAGAGCGATTTTCGTGATGTGGAAACGGTACAAATCATATCAAATTGCTTTCTCAAGATATTTTTCATGCACAAGCTGCATAAGCAATGACTTGTGTTGTGGGGGGAGGGGAAGTGGTTACCCTTGGAATCCGAGTCAGCACTGACTTGATCTCCTCTATTCCCACCCATTCTGGATCAGATGATTTGGTGCCAAGTTTTGTGTGAAAACAAATCCCATGGATGCCAATATGAGAGGAACTCTATTAAAAATTCCCATGCTGACTCAATGAGTTGTCCCCAAAAAGGAACAAGACACAAGATGATAAGATGTACAGAGGGACAAAGGGGAGAGTGAAACTCGTGAGAAGTTTCTAATCAAAGTTCCCTGAAGCATTTTGCCGAGGATGGGTGAGGCGAGTTGTGGGCAGTAAATGCATGAATTAGGTGAAGATGGTTTTTCATTAATTTTTTTCTGCTCTTTGACGAGATGATGCATTTCAGATTACCGGACTTTGTCCCTCACTTCTATAGACAATTCCCAGTTTTGCCTCCTGCAAGTCAAATATAGAAACGTGGCACTTGTTATAACGATACTTCAGATATGACCATCTCGTTATAATGGACGTAGATCCCTATCCTTTTTGCTGTGAGATAGACATTGGCCAAACAATCACTTGCTACAATGCAACTCTCGTTATACGCCATATTTATTATAACAGACCTCTACTGTAATTAGGTTAAGTAAATCAGTATTACGTTTCTGTTTCGTAATGCTTTCTTCTTTGTGTAGCCTGAGTAATATAAATGAAAGAAACTTGTGCAATAGTTAAGCAGAGGCGAGAAGTGGGCATGACAGCTGAAAGAAACAATTCTAGCGTCTTAATCTTATGCGGCAAATATTCCTTATGCTATTGTATATTTATGGATACCTTAGTATTTCTTCCCATAAAATAATGCTGGGGAAGTGGTGTTGCTTTATTCTTTGGGTCGCCTTATATGCTAAACATAGGACAAAACCTGAAATTCATCTCAAATTTTAGGGGTCAACTTATATGCTGGCATATACGGTAAATATTTATGTACTATTTGATAATGTAAGACTCACTAAATATTGGTGTATTGTTTAATTTCAGAATAATACCTCTAGATATCTTAAGGAGGTTGAAATAGCTCTGAGAAATCTTAAATTATTCGAAAAGGAAGATGAGGCCAAAGCAACTTCATTCATAAAGGAAACAGTTGATTTTCTTGGGAAAGAGCTGTTAAAAGAAATACAGGTAAGAATCAAATTGGAGTATCAAAAGATACCTTTATTTCGGTGTAGCCATCTTGACTCAATCAAAGATGTTCATATCAATTTGAGGCAAAATTTAGGTAATGTCATGAAACAATTAACTCTAACTTTATCTGCAATGTTAAGTATAAGGGAAGTGGTGAAGGGAGAAAAATCTGCTAAAGTCAAGACTATAATCTAGGTTTACCTAGATATAATATAGTGCAATATATTGCACTTGCTAGACTCTTAATTAAGCTAATTTGTCTACCATGAAGACATATTACTTAAACTTTTTTTATTACTGGTGCTGTCAGACACTGTTCTCTCCAGTGATTTGGTTGTTTAACACACAAATGGAAATAAAACAAGTTACACCTATCGATTCTGTGCTACTCAATTTGAAATTGATGTTAAAATTTACCTATTAACTCTAGTTTTGAATTACTTGTAAGTTTGCTTTTTTTGCAAAATATCGAGTCCTATATTCTATAAGCAGTTGGCTGCACTGCCTGAAGAAAAAAATGAACCCTGTGTGTATGCTGCACTTGGTGTTTTCGTCCAACCATTAGGCAAAAATGAATTGAAAAGGATGTTATAAAAAAATAAAGACGAAATGTTGGCCTAAGAGGCAGTCATTAACTCCAGGAATGAAAAAAGTATTATATGAATCATTGATATAGCCATAATAATGTAAAACTACCAAAAACCACCAAACCAAAATGTCTCTGCATTCACATTGGCAAAAACCATTGCGTTTTTGAAGCATGTTCATGACAGCTCTACACATGCCAAGTTATGGATTTCTATCTTTTTGGGAAATACTTCAAAGAAGTGTTTGAAATCTGCAGCATTCATTTCAATAGGGAGAATTAAGATCACCTGGTGTTGAACCCAGAACCTTTTAGCAAGATATGATTAAATATAATGATCTGGTAGGGATAGAACCAATTCAAAGTTTGAAGTCTATATCATACTGGGTTGGTATGAAAATAAGATTCCCATTTACATACTTCAAAATGCAAGAATGAATGTAAATGGCGATCTGGTATCGAACCTAGGATCATTAGGGAAACAATTAACAGCATACATGAAATATATTTATGACCTATATTCATATACTGAGTTTTACTTTTCCACGTTATAGGGAAGTGATTAAAAAAATTCTGAAAAATCGCCACAATGTATTTCATATGGGAGGTTTGCACCCATCTGGCATCAAACTCACGGACATCTGGTGACATTTGTATGATTATTAATATAGAAGAGCGCCTCCTCTGGGATGTGATTCTGATTTCTCTATCCTACCGGGAAGTCCCTTAAATATTTTTAGAAATTTTGCGGAATGTAGCCAAAATAGCCAAGCTGTCTGGTGTCGAACTCAGGACCTTTTGGAAGATGTGATTACATATTATGCCCTGGTAGATATAAACTTATCATTCTGGGAAGGTCCTAAAATATGACTCCGTTATCCCCATTTGAAATGCCTAAAGGAATGTAAATGGCTCTCTGGGATCAAACCAAGGACCATCAGGGAAATGTTAAACAGTGTACATAAAATTTCTTTATCATCTTCTTTCACATACTGGGTTTCAAGTGTCCATGTTATCAGGGAGGTATTAAAAGAAATCATAAAAATCGCCACCATGCATTTTAAATAGGAGAATATCTGCCCTGACCTAGCATCAAACCAATGGTAATCTTTGAAAATATCTTTGTGGTTTTCATCTGATATGCACGGCTTCCAGCGAACCTTCAAATTTCAACTCTCTAATTTTCTGGAAAGTGCCACAAAAAATTTCCGAAAATCCTTGCAATGCATCCCTACGGAAAAATCTGGACTTCAGGGCTTTCTGGCATCGAACCCATGACACTGAGGTTCAAAGTCACTTTTTTCTGGTTGTTACACGTTATGGCCAGAACATCATAAACATTTCAAGCCAGTGACACTTGTGGAACATGGTTAGAATTTCGATCCCCTATGAATTTCAATGAAATTAAATTAAATTTTTACAACATACTGACCCTAGCGTTTAACCTCCTTAAAAAATGCAAATTTGAAATATGGCACTCATTATAACATTATACTTCAGAAATTATCACTCCTTATAATGGATGTAAATCTCTATCCTTTTTACAATGAGAAGGACAACTGCTGCAAAATCACTCACCATAACCCAACTCTCGTTATATGACGTACTCCTTATAACAGACTTCTACTGTACCATGAAAAAGTGATTAATAAAAGAGGTTTTAGGTCCACTAACATGTTTTATTATAAAGCTTTTGAACTTGATTAATTCAATAGAAATTGTTTCATTAGTTTTTGATGATTTGACAAGCTTAAATTTGCTGTGGAATTATATATTTCTAAGAATCTCCAAAGGTAAAATAACAAATAGACATTTTTAGATAGACATCATTGTAATTTTTCTTGCATCTTATTATTGAAACTGTTGAAATGTCTCTATGGTGTTAATTTAAAAATGTTGTTTAAAATTCTTGTCAATGGTTATTTATTGGCTTTAATTACTAATTATGCACAAAAATGTAATCACTAAGTACAATAATATTCATCCTTTGTCTATTTTTCAGGGAAACCTACCTAGTCAAACAGAAAGAAATATAAACATGACAGAAAGACCATTTAACTTGCTACATTTGAATCATTTAGAAGATATATGCTCAGTGGTAATGTAATAATGGTAGAATTTTTCTAAGTGTAACATATGGTATAGTGTTGGTAGATACATTATTAGGGGTATTTTATGAAGATTTCCAAGTTAATAAAGTTAAGTTCCAAGTTAATAATCTGTTCCATTTGAGAATAACTTAGTAAAATAACATGAAATGATTCAAAATGTTATATCTATTATTTGGGTTGTACTGCATTTTTTGTGATACTTTTCACTGTTAATCTGATTTTTTTTAATCAAGAGTAAGCTAAGAAAGAAATGCACGAAATCAAGATATTTTTATAAAATTTAAAATTATTATTTTCAAAATTATCAATTCAGTTTACATTTTTAATAGTTTATCATCTACAATTTCAGAAAGTCAGTGCTATTTCTCAAGTGTTTTGATTATTACGTATTCATTAACTGATAATTGTTCCATAATTATAAATGAGTTTTCCCAAGTACAAATGTATCAGATTTCCCATTGATGATCTTTTTACAGCCTAATTCAGTATATTTTCAACTAAATTGAGTGATTATTTTCTTGGAATTGAGTTTCATCGGAATTGATTTTGAACTCAGCTTTAATGCTGTCTATTTTAAGATTTTCCATGATATTGTATACATTCTCTAGATCAGAGGTGGTGAACCTGTGGCAGGGTTGTCCAAAGTGGCACACGAGAGATTTTTTTTGGCATGCAGAACTCTCACAACATTATCTTTATTATGTTAACTTCACTTAAAAAATGAAGCCCTACAGTAAATGAATGTGTATTATGTTCATTAGTAATGATAATTAATGATTATTTAAGCCTATGACAAGATCTTAATGGTATCATTGGTATTGTGTAATATGTATTACTATCTCCCTTTATGGTTTTGCACCACATTGTCACACAAGTTCTTTACCTTAAGAAAATATGACACTCTTGCTGCAAAAGTTTTTCCAAACCTGCTCGGGATAACATGTAGAAAAACATTGTTATCTCCATATGTCATTATATTCTTCCTCCATTAATTACGTCCAACAAGAGCTTGTTACAGCTTTTCACATTGATGTTGATATTTATGCTTCCTCTTATTTAAAACTATGAAATGTGTTTTTTCCTCTATACTAAAATATAATTCCTTTCACGCTTTTATATAATTCTTAATTCAAAGGAATACCCTCACAATTATATAAATTACATGAATGTACATTTATGTAATAATGTTTTTATTTTCAGGTGAAATGGGAAGACTTGATAAAGAAACTTTTTGGAGATTCCATACCAGAAATTGATGAAGTGCAAGTAAATCTTTATGATGAATCATACTTTATGTATATTTGTCCAGTTTTGGAAACATTGTCTGATAGGTATGTGAATGTAACATTAATGAGGAAAATTCACTTCATATTTATCTGTCTTACCTTCCAAACTTGTTACTGTTAAGACTACAGTTACGTTTTGCAGATTATATTACGGAGATTACATTTTGCATTAACATTCTTTGAATACCCAAATCCATAGAAATCAGAGAGCTTCTTAAACATTTAATTGTAATTTAATTTGAAAGGGTTGTTCAATATCAGTTGTGTATTTCTCCATAGAAGACATTTTCTCCTTTAATGCTTGTCAGTTGTTGATTCAAAAGAAATTGAACAATATAATTTATTGTTTTAAAGTAAAATAACTATTTCAACCAACATAAATAATCTGAAGTGCTGATGATATTTCTGATGAAGATCTTCCATACTTCACAGAATGGAAATTGAGAACATTCCCAGCGCTAAGTGCCATTTCAAGAAGAAACTTTTTGATAGGTATATGCTTCTAAATCTTCTACACAAAATGCACTTTTTTCTTTGCCCATTTGAATATAATAACAGAAAGTAATTGGTAAATAATTCATTGACATATCACAAGAATAAATAAAATTATGACCATCCGAAGTTACTACCAAAATATTTTGGAAAATGTAATTTCAAACTGCCATAAAAATTTAATAAATTCTCATTTGGAATGGCTCTTGTTAGAAGTTTTGAGCAATTATTTAAAACTTTATGACAGTGGCGGCTCGTAGCTAAAATTAGTGTAGGTGCTGCTCCAGAAAAAATTTTGCCTTTGTTTTGACCTTTGTCTGTCAGAATTAAATCCCCGCAGGCGGGGGTCCTGATTTGGCCATTTAAAAATCTTGTACACCTGTTAGTTAAAAATGATATATCTCACGAACCGTTGGTGATATTTATCCCAAATAAAAAGTATTTTGTTACTAATATATATATCTAAAGAGAGCAAAGTTATCATTTGCTAACAATATTAATGTTTAAGTGATTATAATTTAAAACAATTCCAAATTGTCACTGAATGTTTTTTCATGTTGTTAAATTAAAAATAATCTAATGCACTTTACAGTACATAACAACGTGTTTTGTTATATTACTCCTACAGAGTTCTGAGTGATTAATTGTAAGTGTATTCACAAAGTTTACAGAATTGAGCAATTGTTTTATTCTTCGAAACAAGGTTCAATGTGTAGTCAAATGTTACACACCTTGCACAATATTGTGTTCGCTGATAATTTTTACTTTCTCCATATACGAAGTATAGAGAAAGTATTGTTTTCATGAAAAAGTTCGACTTCGAGATTTCAACGGAAATACATGTTTTGGGGTCCCTAGAACACGTTTTGACTATTTTCGGAATGATGTCTGTGTGTATGTGTGTGTGTGTGTGTGTGAGAGTGTCTGTATGTGTGTGTGTGCTTGTGGGCGCTATAACGTAAAAACTATTAGTCGTATCAATACCAAACTTCATATATAGTACTGTGGTGTGTGCTGTCAGAGTTGAT
The DNA here is from genome assembly GCA_947579665.1 of Sympetrum striolatum. NCBI lineage: Eukaryota > Metazoa > Arthropoda > Insecta > Odonata > Libellulidae > Sympetrum > Sympetrum striolatum. The sequence continues at coordinate 105,929,013 of OX388342.1, forward strand.
TAGTTTTTGGAGTAAATCGGTTGACCGGAAGTCGAGCTTCATTCATTAAAGCTCATTTCCGGTTTTCAAAATATCTCCATAAATATGATATATAGGTACATTGTATACCTTATAAAATTTTTAGATAATGTGTTTTACTATAACTTTTGTATTTAACATATTTTTGTATCACCTGTTGATTAGGAGTTATTCGTGAAATACCGATAAACCGGAAGTAGCTGTTATGTACTTTGTGGGCGCTCTAACATTGAAATCATTCATTGTATCAACATCAAATTTCATATATAGTACTTTGGTTGATGTCATTAGAGTTGATTAGTTTTTGTAGTAAATCGGTTAACCGGAAATCGAGCTTCATTCTTCAAAGCTCATTTCCGGTTTTCAAAATATCTCCATAAATATGATATTTAGGTGTATACTATTATCAATAAAAGTTTTAGAAAATATTTAATACTATAACTTTTGTATGAAATATATTTTTGTATCACTGATTTTTTCGGAGTTGTTCATGAAATACTGATAAACCGGAAGTTGCTGATTATGTAACTTGTGGGCGCTCTGGGCTCTACGGGTGAAAGGCTAATTTCATCGTTTTTCATCAAGCATGTCCCAAAAAACATTATTCATAATGTTTGTAACGAAAAGATAATAATATATAAATTAATCACTCATCTTCAAAGTTTAGATAGAATATAGAGTTCGAAATTACTGTCGTAGGTAAATATTTACATCTTCTATATGGAGAAAGGCATGTGCTGGCCACATCAGATTTTTACTTTCTCCATATACGAAGTATAGAGAAAGTATTGTTTTCATGAAAAAAATCGACTTCGAGATTTCAACGGAAATACATGTTTTGGGGTCCCTAGAACACGTTTTGACCATTTTCGGAATGATGTCTGTGTGTATGTGTGTGTGTGTGTGTCTGTGATTGTGGGCGCTTTAACGTGAAAACTATTAGTCCTATCAATACCAAACTTCATATATAGTACTGTGGTGTGTGCTGTCAGAGTTGATTAGTTTTTGGAGTAAATCAATCAACCGGAAGTCGAGCTTTATTCATTAAAGCTCATTTCCGGTTTTCAAAATATCTCCATTAATATGATATTAAGGTACATTGTATACCTTATAAAAGTTTTAGATAATCTGTTTTACTATAACTTTTGTATTTAAGATATTTTTGTATCACCGGTTGATTAGGAGTTATTCGTGAAATACTGATAAACCGGAAGAAGATGATTATGTACTTTGTGGGCGCTCTAACATGAAAACTATTTGTCGGATCAACACAAAATTTCATATATAGTACTTTTATTACAGTCGTTAGAGTTGATTAGTTTTTGGAGAGAATCAATTAACCGGAAGTTGAGTTTCATTCCTCAAAGCTCATTTCCGGTTTTCAAAATATCTCCATAAATATGATATTTAGGCATATACTATTATTCATAAATGTTTTAGAAAATGTAATTTACTATAACTTTTGTATGAAACATATTTTTGTATCATTGATTTTTTTAGGAGTTATTCATGAAATACTGATAAACTGGAAGTTGCTGATTATGTACTTCGTGGGCGCTCTGGGCTCTATGGGCGAAAGGCCAAATTCATCGTTTTTCATCGAGCATGTCCCGAAAAACATTATTTATAGTGTTTGTGACGTAAAAGATAATAATATATAAATTAATCACTCATCTTCCAAGTTTAGATGGAATATAGAGTTCGAAATTACTGTCGTAGATAAATATTTACATCTTATGTATGGAGAAAGTCATGTGCTGGCCACATCAGATTTTTACTTTCTCCATATACGAAGTATAGAGAAAGTATTGTTTTCATGAAAAAATTCGACTTCGAGATTTCAACGGAAATACACGTTTTGGGGTCCCTAGAACACGTTTTGACCATTTTCGGAATGATGTCTGTGTGTATGTGTGTGTGTGTGTGTGTGTGTGTGTGTGTATGTGTGTGTGATAGTGGGCGCTCTAACGTGAAAACTATTTGTCGTATCAATACCAAACATCATATATAGTACTGTGGTGTGTGCTGTCAGAATTGATTAGTTTTTGGAGTAAATCGGTCAACCGGAAGTCGAGCTTTATTCATTAAAGCTCATTTCCGGTTTTCAAAATATCTCCATAAATATGATATATACGTATATTGTATACCTTATAAAAGTTTTAGATAATCTGTTTTACTATAACTTTTGTATTTAACATATTTTTGTATCACCGGTTGATTAGGAGTTATTCGTGAAACACTGATAAACCGGAAGAAGATGATTATGTACTTTGTGGGCGCTCTAACATGAAAACTATTTGGCTGATCAACACCAAATTTCATATGTAGCACTTCCATTACAGTGTTTAGAGTTGATTAGTTTTTGGAGTAAATCGGTTAACCGGAAGTTGAGCTTCATTCTTCAAAGCTCATTTCCGGTTTTCAAAATATCTCCATTAATATGATATTAAGGTACATTGTATACCTTATAAAAGTTTTAGATAATCTGTTTTACTATAACTTTTGTATTTAAGATATTTTTGTATCACCGGTTGATTAGGAGTTATTCGTGAAATACTGATAAACCGGAAGAAGATGATTATGTACTTTGTGGGCGCTCTAACATGAAAACTATTTGTCGGATCAACACCAAATTTCATATATAGTACTTTTATTACAGTCGTTAGAGTTGATTAGTTTTTGGAGAGAATCAATTAACCGGAAGTTGAGTTTCATTCCTCAAAGCTCATTTCCGGTTTTCAAAATATCTCCATAAATATGATATTTAGGCATATACTATTATTCATAAATGTTTTAGAAAATGTAATTTACTATAACTTTTGTATGAAACATATTTTTGTATCATTGATTTTTTTAGGAGTTATTCATGAAATACTGATAAACTGGAAGTTGCTGATTATGTACTTCGTGGGCGCTCTGGGCTCTATGGGCGAAAGGCCAAATTCATCGTTTTTCATCGAGCATGTCCCGAAAAACATTATTTATAGTGTTTGTGACGTAAAAGATAATAATATATAAATTAATCACTCATCTTCCAAGTTTAGATGGAATATAGAGTTCGAAATTACTGTCGTAGATAAATATTTACATCTTATGTATGGAGAAAGTCATGTGCTGGCCACATCAGATTTTTACTTTCTCCATATACGAAGTATAGAGAAAGTATTGTTTTCATGAAAAAATTCGACTTCGAGATTTCAACGGAAATACACGTTTTGGGGTCCCTAGAACACGTTTTGACCATTTTCGGAATGATGTCTGTGTGTATGTGTGTGTGTGTGTGTGTGTGTGTATGTGTGTGTGTGATAGTGGGCGCTCTAACGTGAAAACTATTTGTCGTATCAATACCAAACATCATATATAGTACTGTGGTGTGTGCTGTCAGAATTGATTAGTTTTTGGAGTAAATCGGTCAACCGGAAGTCGAGCTTTATTCATTAAAGCTCATTTCCGGTTTTCAAAATATCTCCATAAATATGATATATACGTATATTGTATACCTTATAAAAGTTTTAGATAATCTGTTTTACTATAACTTTTGTATTTAACATATTTTTGTATCACCGGTTGATTAGGAGTTATTCGTGAAACACTGATAAACCGGAAGAAGATGATTATGTACTTTGTGGGCGCTCTAACATGAAAACTATTTGGCTGATCAACACCAAATTTCATATGTAGCACTTCCATTACAGTGTTTAGAGTTGATTAGTTTTTGGAGTAAATCGGTTAACCGGAAGTTGAGCTTCATTCTTCAAAGCTCATTTCCGGTTTTCAAAATATCTCCATAAATATGATATTTAGGTAAATACTATTATTTATAAATGTTTTATAAAATAAAATTTAGTATAACTTTTGTATGAAACATATTTTCGTATCACTGATTGTTTAGGAGTTATTCCTGAAATACTGATAAACTGGAAGTTGCTGATTATGTACTTTGTGGGCGCTCTGGGCTCTATGGGCGAAAGGCCAGTTTCATCGTTTTTCATCCAGCATGTCCCGAACAACATTATTTATAATGTTTAGAGTTCGAAATTACTGTCGTAGATAAGTATTTACATCTTATATATGGAGAAAGTCATGTGCTGGCCACATCAGATTTTTTGTTTATAGGAACGGCCTCGGTGGCGTAGTGTTAGCGTCGCTAGCCTTGCAACGTCGGGGTCCCGGGTTCGAATCCCGGTTAGGCAGGGACGGATCCAGGGGGTGGTCCTGGGGGTCCGGACCCCCTCCCGAAGTATCACTTGTGCCTATTTTTCGAAAATGAAACTCGCATAACGCAAATAAAACACAATTTAATAAGCAATCACTAGCGAAAAAATTCGTGTTTGTCTAACACAATTTTAACGTCACGTTTTGTGAAAGCTGAAATATCTTCTATTTTGAAATTTTTCGATCGGACCCCCCCCAAAAATTTTTTCTAGATCCGCACCTACGGTTAGGACATGGTTGTGTTCTTGAAATGGTTAATTGTAAGAGTGGACATTATAGACTTAAATTCACCTAATAAAGTCGTCATTATTACATTACATATGACAGGGTGCTACAGTGCTTATTTCCTCTAGACAGAAATCCTTTCAGTTTTGTTTCGATAACTCCTCCCTCATTGAAGAGTCTGTGATGGAAGAGCAGCCTCCTCTATCAACAGCCTCTCAAGAAAAGGACGGAACCGACAATAGGAACCGAATTGAAAAAACCCTGAAAACGGATACGTACCAGTTTTATAAAGGCATCTAAATTCTTAGCATTAGGGAGGAAGAAATAAGACATGAATATGCCATGCGTAACATAAATTCAAACATGAAATGCAAAATGTAACCAGAATTATGACAAGAAAGATAAGATGCCATGATGTAAAGGAACGATAGAAAAACATACAGTTATATATTTAATAATTATACTGTCAAAATTACTTTCATAAATTACCCTGAAAGCAATTAAAGAACCTTTCGCACTCTCCCACATTTTTTTTAAACCGAAATATTTCTATAGCAAACTAGAATCATCGGGTAATTCTCAAAGCACAATATTCAATAGGAGAAACAAAGAAGTGGGGAAAGGGTGAATGAGTGGTTCAGGATGGTAAGATTTCACTGGTTAGGAAAGGAAGGGGCGAGGGATCGGGAAAAACGTGTTCATTTGTTAGGGTCCTATTCTTCGGACAGTATATTATCTCCATCTCCTGTGGGAGGTCCAGGCGGCGGACATTATGTTCTCAAAGAAGGCATTTTGGGTTGAAAGTACTATTTTGTGCTCCTTCCCGTAGGTGCATTGCAAACGTAAACAGCGGCGACCCCTTCCGAAGACGGAAATCCCGGTTGTGCTCTTAGGCTGTTAATCGGTTTTCCCGGTGTACTTCCCATAGCATGTATCACGGGATAGTTCACTGACTCCACTACATTCCGACGCTTCCCTTTCACCTTTGAAATTTTTCAAGTCTTTTTTATCGTTCATGGGGTTAAGTAACAATATTATTTGTGTAGTTGATGTTTATCATGTTATATGAATTTAAAATCGAAATAGGCGATTTTTCTCTCACGCCCGAGTTTAGGAGGAAACGCACTGTGGATCTGAGTCTCGCCGTGCGACCTAAAAGTCGCTACAAATTGCAAAGCTGCTACAATTTCCTACTTTAACTTTATTTACAAACATCACACCATCACCCTACGCTAATATCTCGACGTCGGGAAGCGTCGATATGAAAGATTTAGGACTTTGAATCAGAAAATGTATTGTATTTTGTAACAAAAGCTTAGAATGAATATTTAGAGTATAAATACATTTTATGATATCATTAAAATTGTATTCTGTTAGTCTAATAGTTTCGAATCAAATTGTTATATACTTAACATTACAAATTAACGCTCAAAAGATGCACATTTCAGGCATGGAAGCGAGAAAAAGGATCGCTAGCTGTAACTGTTCTATTTTGCTAACTTTGACTGCTTGCTGTTTCCAAAATATGAACTTGAGAGATTCAAATCATAGTGGATTTGATAGCCCTCAGCAAGTATAACAATAATATAGCTACAAAAAATCCTGGAAAAAAGTCGAAAAACTGAGTTATGGCCAGCTTTTTTCGATTTCCGACCACTGTGTTCCGACCCGTCGTCACTGCGGGATCGACAGCTTAGTATTGGTGTTCTGTGATCGACAGTGCCGACAGTGATCTCTCTCCCTCACAGCTCTCGCTGCCTCGCGTGAAGCTTTCCCATCTGTGAATGCGCACAAAAGTGAAACGGGACGCCGCTGGAACTGTGAAACGCACAGTTCCATACGAAGATTTTTGTATCTTTTTCATCAGCTGGGGGTTGGCTATTGACATTAAGCTTAAGAATTATATATTGTACAAGTATAAAGAAAGAATTAAAGAAAAACGTCCACAGTGCCTATAAGCGATAAGCGAGCCGCCGCTGCATTGTGACAGTATGCGATAATTTGATATTTACAGTAGAAGTCCGTTAATATGATAGCTGACAAAAATTAGAAAAGTATCCGTTATAAAGCATTATAGCTGATTTCTAATGCGAAATGTCCATCCTCTTGAATCCAAGGGCAGCCAGTGCAGCAGAATGGAACTGTAGGGTTTTTAATTCTTATGCAAATGCTTTTAAAAGTAATTTTGCGTCAATTATATTATTTTATCGATTCATAAACCATAATCAAAATGCCTCCTTTAATATAAATACTTCATAACTTTTAGTATTGAGTTTAAAATTGGAAGCCAGTCATGTACCACTTGCTCATTTACTTGACTGGATTCACCGCTAATTATGTTGAGTGAATTCCTCTTCTTCCTTTCATCCAACCACACGTGCAACAAAAATTGTCCAGTTTTGTGCAAAGTTTGCTCCTCAGCTTTCGCTTTTATCATTGTTCCACTGATTGGAATTCCTAGAGATTGCTGCTAGGTCAACCATTCAAATATTTCAACTCTGTATTCTCCGCTGGTTGTAGTTTTTTTGCACCCTCCTAGAGTGTTTTACATCATGAATTCAGACTTGATTTTTACTTTGTTCTTCAAAATTGTAAATAGAGTTGATGATGACTGGCCATACCATCTGCTGATTTTGGATTTACTAGTGGTTTCTCTTTTGCACAACTGCACAATTTCAAACTTATTTGCTAAATCTAAAGCCTTTCTTTTACTCTCCATCACAGAACTGTCACGCTAGACTCAGTTATTAGAAAGTTCTCCTGCACAGACTCATATCTAATGATCAACTGGTAAAAGAGCAATGTACATAATGTAAAAAAGGTACCTCTAATTCATATAAAATTGCTTCATAAGCAATGACAGTGCAGCAAGGGAGTGGGAGAGGTTAGCCTGAAAATCTGAATCAGCACTGCTTTTATCTCCTGTATTTTCACCCACCCTGGATCTGACAATTTGGTTCCAAGTTTCATATGAAAACAAATCCCAAATGTGGATGACCATATGAAGGGAAACTGAATTAAAAATTCCGGTGCTGACTAGAGGGATTTTCACCAAAAATAAAGTAGAGACAAGGTGATAGGATGTATGGAGTAACAAAGGAGAGAGAGAAACTCAAGAGAAGTCTCTGATCAAAATTCCCTGAAGCTTTTGCCAAGGAAGGGTGAGACAAATTGTGGGAAACAAATGCATGAATTATATGCAAATAATTTTTGCATTCAATTTTTTTCTGCGCTTTGAATAGATAAATTATCTCAGATTGCCAATTGATTGTCGGACTTTGCCTCTTGCGTAAATTGAGGATTCCGAGATATGCCTCTTGCAAGACAAATATAGAAACGTGGCACCTGTTATACAGATATTTCAGAAATAACCATTTGTTAACGTGTTTGTAAGTAAATTTATAATGTTGAGGAAACTGAGGAATGTAAGTTGCTTGTTAAAGAGCAGTGATTGGCCACTCAATGTTGATGTGAAAGGTGCAACTAGGATTGTATATATTTGCAGTCTTAGACTTGCAGTAGTTGGTATTACTTTCTTATCATAACTAAAATTTTAAGTTTCTTATAAAGATGGTATACTGGAAACAGGTTAATTTCAAGAAACTGATTAATTTATTGATAAGCTGTTAGTCTCCTATTTGTGAATATCTGTATGTATAAGTAAAAGCACTGATTTCTCTTATGGTATGAAAAATGATATTTGTTGATTTTCTAGGGCACTGCACAATGGACTTTTAGCCATGTTTGCCCACGACATATACTATGGATTGGTAGTGAACCGCAATTCATGCCTTCGAGAGAAATATTGCTTGGATGTTGCAGCAAATTTAATGCCAGAGGCAACCTCGTCACTTTTCCTCAGTTCTTTTCGTGAAGATGAGCTGGATGAATTCAAGTCACAGGTTTGGAATTTTATTTTTTCTACAAAGCAGATCAGTAGAAAAGTAATAAAAAGGTGGGATATCGATAAAATCATTAGCTAAAGAGAAAAGAGGCTTTTCCTTCTTAGAAACTGCCATTTCAATTTCTGATGAAACTTCATCTGAGCAATTGAAGATAGACTCAATTTTATCATTTGGTGTACATATGGAAATCAAGCCTAAATGATGTCAAATTTTGATAATTTTTTATCAACAGTATAATTATAGATACAGTAGAACTCCAACTATCTGAACTCAGACTATCCAAATCGCTTTAGGACACCATCTCATATAGCAGTTCTAAATTCGCTGACGTGGTAAGCATAATGCTAGAAACCGAATAGACCTACATGAAAAAAAAACAAGCACCTGCCACTGGGCTGAGTATACTGATTAAAAATGTTTTATAAAAAATATTTAATAATGTAAATACTACATTAGTTTTATTTAGTTAAAGTATTTTCATTAGTACTTAGAAGTGATGCACGCTTAACATGCCAAAGTGTTACCATTTTTTAAATTAATTAATACATAGCTCTTTTTTTATACTAAATATGTAGTTTTTTCTCCTATTTTCAATGTACATACAGAAGTTAATTAATTCTTCGAATTTTTGATTATCCGAATGGGGTCTGGAACCAATTGATTCGAATAATTGGAGTGCTACTGTATTTATTTTCTCTTTACAATAATTGTTGACTTCTTGGCTGACAAATATGAAAAATAAATTCAGTCTCAAAGATATCTAATTCTTATAATGTAACCTATTCTAACCCTAGTTGTATTTTATTTTCTAGATGAATTATTTGTTCACAAAATTGAAGTCTCAAATGCTATCAGAAGTAGAAGCAATAATCTGGTTGAATGAGAATTCAAGACTTAAGATGCTAAAAAAGGTGAGCAATACAATAGCAATCATTACTCATTTTCTGATTAATATGAAAGATTAAGATCTAATTTAAATTAAGAAGTATTCAAAAGATAAAATCAGATTCATTTTAAGGAGTCTATTCCATTCTATCTTAGTTACTTCCTGAAAGAAAGACCAATAATGTCAATTAATTGATTAAACAAGACAATGTTAAAATAAATTTGTATTCCAATGTTTCTAATTAAAACTTGTAAAAAATGTTCACTAGCAGTTTGAGAAGGAAATGGATTTGTTTTCTCAAATAAAGTACCGTATTTGACGGCATATATATATAAGACGCACCGGCGTATAAGACGCACCCTCATTAAGTTGGCCACTCACAAGGAAAAATAATTTTTATAGTCTGTGCAAAAGCGCGGTACCACAATAACTTAAAATGTAGTTTCTTTTAGTTGTCACGTTTCGTAAAAGCCAAATATTAACACAATCATTGAATGCAATTATGAAATAGGTAGTATAGACCATCTGGGCTAAAAATAGCATTCAGTATTGAAAGTTAACCTGTGGAGGTTGAAACTTTACATATAAGACGCAGGGAAATTTTATGAGACATAATTTAGGAAAAAAGGTGCGTCTTATATGCCGTCAAATACGGTAACTGTTTATAATTACATATTTGAATGGAAGTGACATGATTGGCCTGATGGATTAGACTGAATGTTAAACGTGGCCTTCAAGTGCGAAAGGTTCTCCACTGCTGGTCTATCCCATTCTATTAATTGTTAGGGATGGATTCATAGAAACAGTGATAAGAAGCACCAATTGAATAATGGAACAAACTTAAAAACAATTTCTAGATTTAGAATATTATAATTATTCTTTCATGTGCAGAGAGTATAACTATTGGCATTTTCCAAAATCTACCTAATTTTCATTTCACAATATACAATATAACCCTAAATTCATTAAATAATAAATAAAAATAGTAAATCCATTTTTAGTCTTTAAATATGCATAGATATAATTTTTGAGTAAGTGCCCTTTTAGCATTAAATTCTCAAGGGTAAAATATATAATTTTGGCACTGTATATCAAAGCCACAACCTCCTGAGAGCCTAGTGGGTGGCACATCTGCTCTTGGTGAAAGCAGGCCGGGGCTTATAATTAACAAGCATCATTGACAGCCTTTTCATGTTGTATGGGCCCCAATAGAAAATCTCCAGAAAAAGTGAGGTATAAATCCCATCTATCATTGGTTCAATCCTAGAAGTCTGCGAACTCCCAAATTTTTCCTGAAGGATGCACTGTACGGCTTTTTGGAATTTTTTTGTAGTACTTACTGGAATGGAAAAGATGTTAGAGAAGAAATGAAGGATAAAAAGTGTGCTGCATCTAACCTGGATCCCTCACTTGCTGGGCAGATGCTGTAGCCAATTGAAGGGGAGAATGTTCTGTCGCGGTAGCTTAATTGGCTAAAGCATCCACCTTACAAGTGGGAGATGCGGCAGACTTTTTCTCCTTCATTTCTTCTCTAGATTCAAGCATGTGAATCATGCATTTCTCATCACTTATTCATCTAGATGTCGTCAATAGATGTGTTTTTCTATCAAAGATTTCTTCCAATATGCTCTTCAGTTTGACACCAAACCCATACAAAATTGTCCATAAGAGTGAATTTTGGAGAAATTTAGAATATATTTTATAGCAGATACCAATATGTTAGATATTTGTCCTTCAATATTACAATTTTGGATTGTTTACTTGTATATGCAACTCAGATTTTCCAAAATATCCTTTGGTTCAACTCAAAGATGCTATTAATGTCTCTAAAATGAGAAATACATAGGATTCCGGTCAGAAATAATGCTGTTCATTTTTTTTATTTTTGCTTAATACATTATTATTAAATTATTTTAGCTGAATATGAAAATATCTTATCTTTGAAGACCTTATTGTGTTACCACAAATTGAAATGGACATTCACACATATAGTCCCTTATAACATCAAACAACTTAAACTATGTAATTGAGGATTAACCCATTCAGATCGGCTAGCGATTTTAATACTTTCGTCAGAAACTGAATCTAATTTTTCTGTTTTCTAGTAGATTTATAAACTTTATAGTGAATAACAACAAAGAAAAATTAAAAATAAATACCTAGATCCCGAGCAACTCATATTGAGAGAAATTAAAAATCGTTCTACCAACTGCTACGCAAAGTAAAGAAAAAAGTTAGGAAGTCAGAAACGGCTTAACGCCTCAGCTGCACAAACATTACTGATAAGCTGGGCAAAATTTAAGCTCTCTCAAAGAAGTCTGAGGTAGGAGGAAAGCATATAATCCCTTCAAGTGGAGGCTGCCCATAGGTGTCCTCCGCTCCTGGGTACCATCGGCTAGGCCGCCGATCGGCGGCCTCCGATCCGAATGGGTTAAGAGAAACTTATCTTTCTAGGAAGTCAGAGTTGAATCTGTCATTATTATCACTGAGCAGAGGTATGGAGTTTGTTCTATCTGGTCAGTGACTTTCTTTGATAGTTGTGCTATAATTGGCTTTTAAAGCCTCAAATCCTTAAAGTTAACTTTTAAAGGATGTCATGTCCTTACCAACTAGAGAAAACCACACAAACCACATAAATCTCATCGATTATTAATGCTATGCTATCAGTAATCCTCACATTAAAGATATTTGTTCAATTCCTAAAAAAGTAAGGTTAATTTCCACTCAAATATATTTTTAAAGGCAAAAGAGAGAATGTTTACTTGGTAAAATATTTTTTCTTTGCAACTTGACCTAAGATGTCTATTTATTATTTGTTTCTTAGGTATGCTCCAGTGCAATGCCTCAATTATTCTAATATCTTCATTTGTCTGTGCACGTGTAGGTTATGGTAGACTGTGTATATAGTTATGCAGATTTTATGAATGATCCTTATACAAGTAGAACCTTTTTGTTTCTGGTCATTATATTTTGGGTTTATTTATGCAAAATAATTATTCTCAATACCTCATTACAAATGAATATTTTATTTTTATCACTCTTTTCAGTTTTTTTCTCAGAGTTATAATAAAAAATTAGTGTGGCATCACAACCAATTATTTCATGGATGCTAAGCACTCATTTTCATTGGTCTTGCATGGATAAGAGGGCATTCAAATCTATAGTGATGATATAGTTAACAGTGGAGAATTGTAAATGTTAAAGTTTAAAATGATGTGAAAGAACTAAGATTATAATTATTAAGCCAAAAAATTCTATATAAATTGCATAACATTATTTAGTATTTAATTTATATTGATAAAGTTATAGATTAACTTACATAGGTTTTATGCATAGATTACAGATATGAAATTAATTGATGATGGAGGACGTCATCTATTTCTTGATGACAAGTACTTGGACAAGCAGTTTAATGAGGTAAGTATTCTCTAATTCTCTGTATTAATTAAGATTAATAAAGATAGCTGTAGAAGGAAATGAATCATAGTAATAATTACATGCTTTGAATTGTTTTTGCTGGTTCTTTAGAATTGCACACTTCAATTTCTGTGGTAATTGTCATATTTGCAGAGTGAATAAGATATAATGTGAATGCCAACTCATATTACATGAAAAATAAACTAGGAAGATTTTTTTCATCAGGGGGAAAAACATATTTAAAATTGCACTAAGTCTGCTGTGAGTAATCTTTATTTACAATTTATAGAGAGCAAATGCAGACAATTTTGGTTTTTTATTCATCTTCTGATTGCTGTATGTAGGATGAGATTGTTATATTGGTAAATAATTTTATCACACAGTTCTTTTTTACTCAAAATCTCTATATGCTGGAGCATGAACAGAAAACCAATGTGACAAAATATTTATTTATCAATAGAGGTATAAGGGAATATAATGGATCAATTATCATTGTAATGCTGGAGAATGTTAAAAAAAATTTTAAATAAGTTTTAAAATTATGAAATATAAAAATGTTTATATGTACGATTCGTAATTTCAAATCACCTTATAATCTTGAGCATATTATAATATTTTTCTGGTAGTACAATGTATTAAGTTATGTAGTTTAAATTATTTCAATTAACTGTTCCTATGTTTGGTGGAGGGTTTATATATTTGTATGTTCATTGACTTATTCTACAGCTAGTACAAACAATTTACCACGGACATCTACGGCCAACCTTCTACATTAATTTATTCTTGAAGCAATTTCTTTGAAATGATAAGGACTCCATTGGTGTATTTTTTAAGCCAGTAGTAAATCAATTGACTTGATTAAGGATCATTATTCAATCTACATTAGATAATATCAAATCTCATAAGTTAAGGGCAAAAAACATGCAAATATTTCTAAACTGATTCCCTCCAGACCCACTTTGTGAAAAATTTATGGTTACCTAGTACTATTACCAAATTGTAGCAATACAATTAAATAAATAAACGCATGGATACATGTTTAACCTTTTGTGGATAGGAGCCTATCTTCGTAAGAAACTGTACACTCATATTTGGAATAGTTTTATCAGTTTTAAAGTTGTAAATCCATGCTAAAATCATACTTTCATTACAATATTGACCCATTCTTTCTTACAAAATATACACAAATGAGAATATCACTTTCAACAATATAATGAGTATATCTCTTCTTTTTAAATTGATTTCTACTATATTAATTTACTATACAGGTTTATTAACTCTCAATTTTTATAACTCTCATTACAAACAAAGGTATTTTTCCATATTTCTGGGCTTACTTTTGTATTGCATTTCAAACTTTCATGTTTTGTTAACATATCTCTAAATTTTCATTCATTTCCTTCTACTTATTCTAGAGCTTATTTCCCTGAAGGATAAACTCAATACTCGAGCAAGGAATAAAACCTTAATTTGCCTAGACTTTTTCTAAAATTGCAAATGAATTTTATCAGATAAGAAATATTTATCAATAATTAATGAGACTTCTTAAAGTACACTCCTAACTTCTTAAAGTACACTCTTAAAATTAACGCAGCACCTCCCTAGCGATCCTTACGGCCGGTGCTGCGTTAATTTTGGCCAGGACTGTACAATTAGTATGATGGAGAATTTATCAATTACACTATTTTTCCAAAATGACAAACTAAGAGTGGAATCACAATTGGTAAAGACAATAATTTTGTTAAATATAAGTGAATTAAATGCATAGGAAATATTAACAAGTTCATCATTATGACTGGTGCCGTTATTGTAATTAAAAGAATCTTTTTCTTCAAGTGTAATATAATCAACCTCCTTATAATGTTCTTTTGATATAAAAATTGAGTTTACCCTTTAAAAAACAAGGACTACCAGATGATTAAAATTACTTGGCAATGAAAGACAGAGACAATCATATGGTTTTATAACTTATTGTCCTAATTGCGATTCATAACTGATTAAAATGATTCTGATTAGAAAGATGTATTCTAATTTCAATATTTACGATTACTTATCTTCCCTACAGTACCCATTAAATTCGACATATTTAGAAGATGCTGCCTCCTTGATGCAGAGGCTGCGGAAGAAGATGTATGGTGCATACAATGAGAAGCCATTCAATGAAACGTAATACTAGTTTAGTTTCAGCTAGTCATTAAGATTTAGACGTTGAGATCTTTCTTGATTGGCATATAGCATATCATACAATATGATCTTATAAAGGAAGTTTTATTCTTACTATTTCTTATATCAATATTTTTGTCTTATGCCCATGAAATTTTTGTAATGCAATTAAATTTGTACACAAAAGATGAAGCAGATTTAACTCCTGCTTGTAAAAATGAAGGGAATCTACTTTTGAAAATATATAAAGAGACAAAGACAGAAAAGGGAGAGAATTCTCATAATATGTATTCTTGTAAGATCTGTGAAATTTAGACAGCTTTATTGGCTTATTTAAGAAGTTTTTGTATGGCAAACTAACTTCATTCTGCCAATGATTCAAAGAAATGCTTTAACTAGACAAAATATGTAGGACCTGATATGTGTACCATGATTTTCAGTACTGGCCATCAGGCCATCTTAATTCAGTATATTTTGTAATGCAATTAAATATATAATGGTTTCAATAATTCATCATTAGGCTGGATATTTTTATGAGCAATAGATTCAGGGCATTGATTTGGTTTGTGATAGAAATGAAGGTTGACTTGCTGTGAAAGTAGATCAACCTTAAATATTTCAATACTATATTTTAATTTAATATTTAAATTGAAATTTTTAAGTTTTTTATATGAATCTTTTTAATAAACAAGGATTGAATTAAATATGTATAATTTACTCATATAATACATTTTAATGTAGGCATATGATAATGTTTTTGCAATTGCATTCAGATTTGATTGCTAACTTAAATTTTGTTCACATGCCACTAATAAAAAAAAATAATTTTCAGATGGTCCCTTTTTGTACCCTCCTACAGTACAAAGGCAAAGGCATTCTATGAAATGAATACTATAGGTAAGGATACTCTTTCAATTAATTATTTTTATATTTCAATTTAAGAATCAATTAATGGTAATAAACACTTAAGTGTATCATAATTT
The DNA here is from genome assembly GCA_947579665.1 of Sympetrum striolatum. Taxonomy (NCBI): domain Eukaryota; kingdom Metazoa; phylum Arthropoda; class Insecta; order Odonata; family Libellulidae; genus Sympetrum; species Sympetrum striolatum. Next base: position 105,944,825 of record OX388342.1, read on the forward strand.
TATGATGATGACTATACACACACATACACAAGTCACCATCAGCAATATTTCATCCAGTCTCTCACATTGTTATCCAAAATGGATTTACATGAAAGTCTTTGGTAGACGTCATCAGGACTGAGGTACGCTCATTACCCTGTTATGGAAGCAACTCAAAGATATAGATGACTATTGAAGAACCCCTAAGGCTGCCTACTCCTAATGAGCAATTCTCATAGAATCGCATAAAGTTATCTGTGGAGTTTTAATCCAGATGCCCTGTGTGGGCACCACAAAAAATAAAAAGAGCAACAAACCATCACAACCACTTGGGTCGCAAGAAGACATTTAAGGATAGGCAATGACATGCAATTTTTAGTCGCACAATTATTTGATTGGCCCTTCATCATGCTGAGCTCACCAAGACAACTAATTATTCGGTCGACAGGGATGTTATATGTGTGAGCCATTGAGTTGCTTTCAGTTTGAGGTAACAGTTGAATGTGAGCACAGTCTCATAAGAACCCTTAGGAGTCACTGAGGTAATCAAACGGCACCCAACTAAAAATAGTGGCCAAAATACCTCACCTCTTTGCTATTTCATCATTAGTTTCTCATATCTCATCTGTGGTAAGTTTCCTTCCTGTTGTACGTAGAGCCTTGCTAACAGGCTCTTGAAATTCTCTTCCCACCCATCAGATCAATAATTTCTATTTGGGTACTCATTTTGCTTGAAGGATCTTTTTAAATTAAAGTCAATTGTGTCGAAGGACTCTTGATAAACCTAACAAAACAATGGTATACTATAATTCTACTGCCACACATGAACCAGTAAAACATCAAGAGGAACCTCTTGATATCAGCTCAGAATACACATACGAAGGATCACTGGTAACAAAAAGAAAGTACAATGGAAATAATGAAGTCAACCTAAGAATTAACTTGGCTTGAGTATCTTCAGAACGAACCTGCACATCGTGCCAATGACATTGAAGTGGAAGGTCTTCCACCAATGTATATTACCAGTCTTGACCTATTGAAGTGAAAATTGAGTGGTAAATCTATCATTAACCTGGTGACTTCCAGCCATGCAATGACGTATAGAGCTCTGTATGATTGAAATAACAAGAAGAGACAGAAAATGAAACACCTGGATGAGGATGATGACTGGAGTGATTGACATAATTAATAAAATAAGATCACTGAGATGGATGTGGGCTATCAATGCGGAAATAAGAAAAGATTACTGGTTTATGTTTCTCAATTAGATACCACCTGATGTGAAGAGTCTAAGAAGAACACCAAAAGACAGGTGGTACATGAAAAAAAAGTTTTAATAGTACTACTAGCGATTGTAATGATTAGCTTATATTATACTAAACAAGTATATTACATGTAATTACAAATATTATATAATACTTATTTATAATTATGAATACAATTTCATTACTCTATTATTTTAATTAGAATAGAGTACATTTTATTTGTTACATTTTCGTATTTACATGTTAGAATCAGAGCAACAAAATATTTTTTTCTTATCCTGGAACTTTACATGTCAGTTTAGAAGTTATAAATTAACTGCCATTAATTAAATTGAAATTATTGGTTCTACTGAAAGACCTGCAATTGTATCTATGTAGTGTGATGGTGAGGAGACATATTTATAAGAGATTTCAGTTTAAAAATAGAATGGGCAGAGTGAAATTTAAGCATGTCTCAGGAATATGTTGTTGAAAAAATTTTTTTCTCTTTTAAATACCTTTTCAAACTACTAACTTTACGCTATATTATCTTGTGCTACAGAATCTTCTCTACTCTAGTCAATAAAAGTAGCTCTGGGTGTGCATATTTGGAGGCTCCAAGATATGGATCATAGATTCACCTGAGTGAGAAAGAATGCAATAGAAATGCATTAATTGTCATTAAAAAAAGTTTGAGAGATAAGATGTGTCTATATGTATCAGACATGGCCAGAGCAATTTTTTAAAGTTTTCTGATCAAACATTCATAGACTAAATGTTTATTATTCATTAGCAAGTACAATTTGCATGGATTTGTCATGAAAAATATAAGTTATAAAGATATTTAAATGATACAATATTAAAAGTGATATTACAAATAAGAATAATATAATAAAACATTATCATAAAAAAATACATTTTCAGTGATGCACAAATATAAAAGACATACCATATTATAAATCCATTCTTATTTTTATTGTATAATTTAACAATAAGTACTCATTTACAGAATTGAAAGACTGCTCAATAAAAAATTGTTTCAAATTTATTTTGAATACTTTTATGTCTGCTATACATTAGTTTATATACCGGCGTTGTTTTATAATTTTGTAACTAATGTCATCTTGGGCATTTTATTTCAAAGCAATCCGATATACCGAGTTGAAGGCCTTCTGAGGAATTATTTCTGTATAACATTTGCTTTTCCAATGAAAAATTTATATCTCTCACTTAAGATACAAAAGATATGAATAAAAATAGGTACAAAAATTAGAAAAGTAATGTAAAGAAATTTTAGGAATTCATCAACTGTTGTTAGACATAAATGCAGTTGATAAAGTTGTATTTATTCCTCCTAGGAGAACCCCCTGAAATTCTTTTCATATTTCAATGATGTATATGAAACAATATACATTGATGACATTTAAATGCCTTTCTCTCTATCTTTATTAGTTGTTCCTTATGGAGTCATGCCTCATCAATTTATGATGTCAAACTGTTCAAGATACTTACGAATGGCAACTGTGGGCAGCGAGATAGCCAAAGTTATGTGGCATCATTTTGATATAACTGGTGAGTGAATGGCATCTTTGTAAAGTTATTTCCATGAAAAAAGAACAAGTGATTTGTTGGACTCTGGTGAGTTTAGAGCAGCTATGAAATACTTCTTGACAGGACCTGGTAATTCGATACTTTTATAAAATTAATGAAATTTAGTTTAATTTCATTTTTTGAAATTGAAAAAGAGATACGATGTTAAGTTTCCACAGAAATTTATTAGAGTGACCATGGTTTTGGAGCAAGTTTACACCATTATCAAGCACCTAGGCTTTGATACAACAGCTTTAATACTATAGTATATAATACTATAGTATCCCTCTCTGGTTATAACCAGAGAGGAAGGGGAGGGGAAGAAGAGTTACAAAGTAAGAGCGCCAATTTGCTATTCATAATAGGTTGTAAAGCAGAGGGGTTAATTATTGGAAAAGACTGGTAAAAAATGTAGAAGAATGACAAAATTAATTTATTTTTATAAGTAAAAATAAAATAAAAGAAACTGATACACATCCACAAGTTTAAAAACACACTAAAAACAAATACCGGTTTCGGTTAGCTGATTTTATTGTGTTTTTAACTTGTGGATGTGAATCAGTTCCTTTTACTTTATTTTTACTTGTAAAAATAAATTAATTTGATCATGGAAATGAACTCAGTGAAGCCTGAAAGTATTGATTTTAAATGTAGAAGAATTCTCGGTAAAAATGAGTTCAATGGCAAACTTGCACCAAAACCATGGTTGCTCTAATAAATTTCTGTGGCAATTAACCATCTTATTTCTTTTTCATTTTTTCATACTTGTATGTCTCATGCTTCATTTCTTATCCTCAAATCGGAGCAATTTTGTTCAGTTTCCATTTAATCCTCATTTCATTTGTTTGTTTTTAAGTGAAGTATTCGGCCAAAATATTTGGTCTGTCTGTTGAAAAAACCAACCATGAGGAAGCTCTGTATGCTGTTCACAATATAAATATCGCATATAAATATTTGACGTACATTCAATGAGTTGAGATGAGATTCAATTGATGAGACTATTTAAAAGAAATCAAATGAAGGTTTTCAATCATTCCAAATCTCTTCCTCTAATGCCATAGTAGTCAGCAATCTATCAAATCTTCTAACTTCCTTATCTCAGATGTGGTCAAGAGAGTATTTGGTTGATTGCATTATAATGTTAACCATAAATTTAATTCACTTTAATGTTACAACTATTTTTGATTGTGTATCTCGCCTACTATCAGTTATTTCTATTATTTACATATTCAAGTAACTTAGTAAACGTCTCATCTTCACTCTACAAAGTTTACCACAAGATATTGCTTCATAACTTAAAACCTATATTACAAAAGACTAAATACATAAATGGAATTGGCTTTTATTTAGTTTGTATTTCATTCACTAAACATGATTTATTTTTTTGCAATGGGCAATGTTTGTAATATAAATAACAAAGACATAATGATAAGCAAACATAGATTTCAACGATTTCATACTCATTGGGATTTAGGGGGGATATTTATTTTTTCACTGATAGAAGGCAGTGGTATGAACAAACCACTGTTTGTTTCTGCATTTGTAATCTACCTATCATTGCCTAACTTTTCAAAAAATATTCCTGGCACTAAATCACTCCTATTTGTATTATTCTGAGGCCTAGGGATCGGCTGTAAATTTTTAAAGAAAGAGGATTGGATGCAATGATGAAATCATAAATACTGATATGAGGGGTTACAACGTAAAATTAAAATGTCATACCAAACAAAGTCAGTACTTGTATGTAACCCAGAAATCAACCCAAATAGTGGATGAGATATACTCCATCTCATATCATTTATCTGATTTAGATGTACTGAATGTAATATGTTGGTAAGTTAGAGTGTGTCTGTAAATATGTTAGCTCTTATATTTGTTCTTAGGTTGCTTTCTTCCAATAAATGCCTTCCATGAAATGTCTCTTTGTAATAGGAGATTGCACAATTCAGCAAAATCTTTAAACTATAGGTATCTCATAACTATCTGGTGAGATCCAGTTTGTTTTCAGCTGATAATTGATTAGAAAAATTCATTCTTTAACCCTTCAGCTGTGGGAGGCATATATTTCAAGACAACTGAGTGGGGGAAATATATTAAAGGAGCATGTCTCCTTTTTAAAGGTGCAGGAAAGACCCAGCAGTTATTTAACTCTTATATTCTGGGTAGGTAATTTTGCTTAGGGTGCAGTCGGTGATTTTTCTTAAAAGTTTGGTTATATATTTAGTGGAGGAGCAATTATCAATGTATATATTGTAAATTTTATAAGAAACTCTTAACAATTTACATATTAAAGCACTTTACTTAGCAAAGTTCTATTTGGTTTGAAAATTTAGGATAAAGGAACCAAAATTTCTTTATGTAAAAATCAATTCTGCATCCAAGTGACTTGGTGTCGAACTCAAGAATTATTAAAGATGAGATTGCGCTAAACTATTTGCTTTGAGATAATCTGATGATTCAAAATTTCCAAGTCGATTATGGGGAATATCTTCAAATGTAATTCTGTATTTGCATTTAACACTAGGAGGACGGCAGTTTCGGCCTACCTAGAAGGACGGGAGGTGGTCATTTTACCACCTACTTTTAAAATTCGTAATTATATACTTTTATGATTTTCAAATACTTGAATTTTGCATAACTGCTAAGTTTGACCATTACACAAATGCTGATAAGGTGTTTTACCTAGTATTTTGTTTGAATTTTAATTAATTAAACAAAATGTTGACCGATGTCCTAAATCTGCAGAATTTCATATTCTAGAATATTTTATCTATTCATACTGGACCAATGAAACTCATATTTTTGGAATAAGTGGAAAAAAGTCCGAATTGTTGATAAAAGTCAGTCACGTCAGCCAAGATTGTTATGCTATCTGACGGGAACCATATAAAACCACTCGTTCATGCCTCGGAAAAAACCTCCATCAAATGCGTTGGCGGAAGATTTTTTCGAATTTCGTCGTGAAAATTTCCAATCTGTGGTTTTCGTCAATGCCAAATTGTTCTATAACATTTAAAAATTCATAAAAAAATTTTCATCAGGGTTGCCAGCATATTAGTTTAATCATTATAAAATGTTCTTCCAATGTTTACCTCAGGTAAATCTCAAACTGATATCTCAAGTTTACATTCAATTACCTTTCTTGAACAATAAATTAATGTCAAGGGTACTAACTTTATAAATCAGGGCTACCAACCGTAAGAACGGATCTCTAAGCAGAGTGTTATGCGTTCGCAGAATAAATAACTAAAGGGATATTTTGAGCACAGATGTGTTTCATGTGATTTGTCGAAACTCTTGGGGATCCCGAATAAGTTTATAAGCTATAAAGAAGCAGGGTTACTAAAATTTTTGGTTGTAAAGTGAAGGCAGTGATCAGACCTTCATGGAAAACCTAGCAATTAATCATGCATTTATCAAGAATGGCCTTTTCTTACTCATATCTCATTCTGTGCTTATCCACTCTGGTGCTAGTTTTATTACGTTGATTTTTATTTTAGACTTACCTTAATACTTACATCATTCTTAAAATGTTATTTCCTTCCATCATTTGCTAGTTTACAATAAATTCAAGTCATTATAGTAACACATCATCTTCACAATGTAAGGTTTGAAATCATAATAATTCTTCTCTATTGTTCTTACAAATTAATATTTATTTTTTATTAAGTAATGGATTAACATTTTTACATGTTTTTTACAGCAGATTCTGCACATTGCCACTTTTACAGAGCATATTCCACTGTATATTTTCCTACATTTTAGGCACAAATTACTGGATTTGTTATAACATCCAGGTGAGATCTGACACTTTCTTCTTTTCTGCGGTCTTATTGGCGCACTCGCTTCCCCTGATGAGATTCCCGACATTGCAAAGGAACATGAGGGAGGTGGCTCTATTATTATTATTAGGGGTCCTTATTAGGCGAGATTGAGGATTGAGACTAAAAAGTCTTCTCTTCCATCTAACCTGTAAAGTAAACCTCTATCTATAATGAGGTTCCAATAATTTCTAATACAAGTCTTTGAATTTACTACTTCCGGCTGAGTTTATGCCCAGTGGTTTCTTTGAATAGAACCCAGCTGTTTATATAGGCCAGGTCCAATATGTTAAAAAATACATGCACTGGCCATCTCCTTGCAGCCGAATGAGTTACATATTTCCGGCTCATGCTATCCATTATATCTACTCCTACTTTGTTGTAGTTGTAAAACAAAACTGTATCCGGTTTCTTTTTCTGAGTCAGAAATCATCACGTCCTGATGTATTGTACTGATTAAAAGCAAATTTTTATATTTTTTGCTTGGTAATTTGTCAAGCTATGGCCTAGTCTATTTTTATAAACTCTAGTTGAGTATATTTGATCGCTGTGATGACCGAAAGAGGTAATTCTCTTCTATTTTTTCTTATCATTCCAACCAATGAGATTTTGTTTTTTTTTTTAGTTTTTCAGCGAGGCTGATTGAAGAGAAGTAATTGTTAGACTATGATGATAAAAAAATTGATGTGATTCCGAACACCGAGGAAAAGTATATTTCATTCGCAAAGTCAATCGAAAATAATTTCACCATTAGATTTCTCGACACATGTCGCTTCATGCCAGCGTCATTAGCTTCACTCGTAACAAATTTAAAACCATTTAAATATACTATTACTAATCGTATGTCATAGTCGAAAACTGCTAAACTGGAAGTTTCATAAAAAAATCGAAAAATTATTTATGCGCTATATTTTGACTTTTTTTCGAAAGGAATGAAATTATTTTTCATTATTTTCCTACGGCATTTGAAACATAGAGTGACTTCGTTATTAAAAATCAATATAATAATCCCTTTTTACATACTCCAAAAGTTTGAAACTGTGAGGTTACTTATAAATAGGAAAAATATCTAAGTTAATGCAACATTGGTACATAAATTTTTAAACATTTTTTAATTATTATAAATAGAAAAAGATATTTGGTTAAAAAAGTTAACGTTTATTTTTTTAACCCGCCTTCCTAGGTAAAGTCGACTTTTGCTAAATATAGTATAAGTATGATACTGAATTATATCTCAACTTATGGTAATGTTACAGTTTACTTAGGGATATTTTTATTTTTTAGTTAAAAAAAGTTAACATTTTTCTTGAGATGCAGCATTAATGTCAATGTTTAATAATAATATACGAAAGTACCAATTTTCCTCGAGAGATGGCATTAGAGTGACATTCGCTTTACTTCGTATCAATAAAACACACTGAAGACTTCGATTCAAATTTTTTGTACTGTGTTCTCATTCAAATGGCCATAACTCACTTGCAAAGAATTGTAGGAAAAATCTCAAAAAAGCATTGTAAAGCTGAGAAAACTTTCCATCTTTTCCATTATTTTGATTTATTTTCAAAAATTTTCCAAACCCCCTACAACTTGATAAAAAAAACACTTTTTTCTCAAAAAAATTTCTTTTTCCTTCAAAGGAACGCCATTGCTCCCTTAGAAGTCAAAACACCAATTTAAAGCAAGCATCTTAAACTAGACATCAATACAAACAATTTGATGGGTCGGGAGCCAAAAAAGGCCTAACCAGCTCAGAGATACGGTCATTTTAAAATGGGGTTTTTTTTTCGAAAATTTTAGGTGTCCCTGTAATTTTAGTGCGTAGTATATTTTGATAATCCCCACAATACATCCTTATGGAAAAAATCGGGACTTTGGGACCTTCTGGCATCAAAGCCATGACACTGAGGTTCAAAGTGTTATTTTTTTCTGGCAGTTAAATGCTACGGCCAGTATGTTGTAAAAATTCCAAGTCAGTGACACTAGTGGAACATGGTTAGAATTTTGATTCCCTATAGGCATATCCGGAGAAGTAGCTATGTACAGGGAGTCCCAAAAAGTAGTGATAGTGCAGAGGTTGAGCTCCTAGGCTACCGAAACATCTCACTTAGGGTGTCTGCTTTTTAAACTTTCGAGTTATGATTTTTTTGTGTTTTTTGAAAAAGCCATGACATTCAGGAGTAGTTTAGTGCTGTCAAAGAAAACTTAAGTAAGAAACAGTAAAGCATATAAACTCGGATAAAGTTTTTTTCCACGATGAAATTATGTTTATTAGATAATCATGTGCTCCTATAATAGAATCCAGGAGAGCATTGAAATAATAATAATGATGATGATGGCTGGGATGATTTATTTCAGGTTTGAGGTTCAACAGTAAAGGTTCAACATCTGAGCATGATACTTTGAGTGCTAATGTGGTATCTTCAATGGTGGCAGTGGGAAATTGCATGATGAATCAGTTTCAAGCACAGAAATTCGTACAAGATGAAGGCGTCACAGTAAGATATGAGGTAATCATACGGTCACTAAACAGAAAAATGTCCTTCAATGAGGAAAGTTTTTAAAAAGGTTTATTAATTCTGGACCCTGATTCTCTTCCTGTAATTATTCTTCTTATGTTCATCCACTCTTCATCTCTCTCTTTGTGTTAATCATACATATTTCTGAGATACTGTACTTACTATGAGAATTAATCAAAAAACTTCATTTCAGTTTAGGAATTAACTTCTTCTAGCTATCAAGAAATTAAACCATGAATAGTTTGAAATTTGCATTATTTAATTTTATAAATAATAAATATGAAGTGAATTCCTGAAAATTACAAATTATCTGAATGTCTTATAAAATAAAATGCTTTATAAAAAATGTTTCTTCTCTAGCGATATAATATTTATAATAATAATTTTTAGCCTGAGAACCATACATTTAAGGTGCAATACATCGTCACATGTAAATGAAAGTATTGCATTTCACAGGATTGCTAATCACAGAAACAGCCATTAAATTCATCTAAAGAATACAGAGTTTAAATAGTTTAAAGAGTGGAAACAACAGACATTAACTTATTGAAAAAAAGATTGTGAATACCATATATTAGGTGGTAATCCATTCTTCAATAAAACTAGCAATAGATAGTTTCCACTGATAGTTTCCACAGGACTTTTTCTAACAGACCTCATATATTCAATACTTCATGGGTCTGCCAAACAACAGTAATTACAGAATAAGCTCCTTTGGGTCTTTGCTTTCTTTTTTTGTAATTTCTGTTCTAACTCAGTTAAATTCCATCTCTATATAACCATCTTTTTTCTTTATTTTATCATTTTTTCCATCATCTGCCAAAAACCCTCATTCAACCTGGAAATATTTATTAATCTCATCCTTCCATTCAATCCATATGATCATTCATTTCTTCTTTTACCTATAAACCTATTTGATAATGGCTATAGTGATTTTCACTTCTCATTCCATCCAAAAAAGATTTTTTATAAGGGTCTCCAAAGAATTTTCAATTTTGTAACTCCTAGAGCTTTGTTTGTTTTATTTGTCTCAGGCTTTCTCTCTGTAGTATGTCTAACCAACAGACATACTGTAGCAGTAACATTCATAATTGAGGAATAACCTCCTTTTCCATAATATTTTCAATGGTTCAAGGTATTAGAGAGCCCATTTTAATCATGTAAAGAATGTTTTGGAATTTACATAGTAATTATTTTGGTATTCATAAATTATTTTACTATCAAACATGATTTAATGTTTACATAATTGTTTATAGTCGGCATGAAACTCACACTGATTTCTCTCGCTCTGTTTGTTTTCTCTGTATGCCTCTTCTGGAAATTTTACTTAATTTATTTAAACTTCTATCTTTTCATAAGCTGCCAGTGTCCCTCTCAGTTAACAGTCGCCTAGCTGACATTGGAGGGATTCATTTGGCATTCAATGCATTGTTCAGGAATGAGTCAGTTGTCAGTCTTCCATGGCTGAATTTGTACAAAGAGCAACTTTATTTTCTTACAATTGCACAGGTGAGTTGTGTTCCTACATTTTTTCCAAGAAAGTTTTAACCTTCTACAAATTTTCTGTAACTTTTAGTTTGCATAACCAATTATTCACACTCTTTATTGAATTAATAATAATAATAATGCCATATTTTTTTTCTGGGCAAATTTAAGCCTTTGAAGGCTATTCTTCCAATTAACCCCATTTCTTTGCAATTTCCTTTATGAATAAACACAACATAAACTGACAACCATACCCTAACCAGAAAAATCTGATTAGCCAGGATTCGAACCCAGGACCGTGAGGTTGGATGGTTAATGTGCTAGCACACTAACCACTCCACCACCATGGCCAGTATACTACGGAATTCAGTAAGCTATGAAAACAAGAATGGTCATGGACATTACATTATAACATTTAAAATATGTAAATTTTGTAGAACAAATTCTCTTAGGTTTAGAATGATAATTTTAAGAAATAGTAATCATTTTGGTCTAATTATTGCATCAAACTTGTGATGCTAATTGAACCTGTAAATTATTTGCTGTTGATACATGGAAATTTAAATAATATTTTTGTAGGTCTCTAAAGTAATGATTAAAGTTTTGAATACCATTTGTAGAAACATTAACAGATTTATTCATATTAATCAACAGTTTTCACTTAATCTTATGAAAGATACAGCATTTAAATTATTTCTAAGAAATTACTCAACTATGTATCTTACAGCCTGCCCCTGGTCAAATCTTTATCTTTCAACAACAGTTTTAAAAGCATTTCCATTCCAAATATTAATTCACATCTACTTGTATAAGAGACAGCTGTTTACACTTTCTTTATTTTGTCATTTTTTATTTCTATTTCTTATTTGAGTATCAATGTGCAAATGGGCCCTAGTACATTTTTAATCAATACAGCAAGATATTACAGTGAGATATTGGAGAGTATTTTCAATCAGATATTTTTTCTGGCAAAATATATGGTTACCTTTATAAATTGGAAGCCTCATCATAGGGAATGTGTATTTCTTTTCTTCAAAACCAAGATCATATTGATAACACTTACTTCAATTCAAACTAAATTTTGATGATATAAACTCTAAGTAAACTGACCTTATACTCATACTGCAATTGTTATTCCTGTAAGCTTTTTTCAATACACATACGTTTTAAGTTAGAGTATGCAATGCTAACAACCAAAGCTATTTCATATTTCACTGTCACTATTTACTATACTGGTTGTGTCTATCTTCTATCAAAACAAACAGCAGAAAAATTTATATGATTTTTAATAGAAAATTTTCTAAAAAGCATATGTACTGTAAGCTAAATAAATTTTACTCAACAAGTAAATGATTTATTGTTAAATATTACCTCTTTCTCACTTAATTATTTTTCAAATGCAGCAAAGCCCCTCATGCGAAATTATTGAAGCCTTTACAATTACATTGCTTCATTTATGGGTCATTCAGTATGATTATAATGAACAACTTACATGAAGTTTTCTGGGTGTTGTATGGAAATGGAGGAAAGGATAAGGAGGATCATCTTCTGAAAGATAAGAAATAGTGAAGGAGTGTGGTGTAGGATAGTCATGCTAAGTTTTGCAACAAGGAGTTGAAGAAGTGGAGATAAGTGCAGAAAATTATCTTAAAAAATGCTGAATTGAACTGGAAGAAAGTTGGTTATTTTTAAAATGACCCATTCTCTGTAGAATTAAAAATATCTGAAAACTTGCACTCAACATTAATATCAGTATTATAAATTAAATCCTAAAATGATAATGTATCTTTTTTAGGCTGAAAAAGAAACTATATTAAAATGAATGGCTTTGTCTATGTAATTTCTTCTTCAGCATTAGAAAACCACTTCAAAAACTGCAAATCTGAAATGAAACATGTGCTTCCCTCATTTTCTGCTATTAGAGAAACTACCATATATGCCATCATATATGTCTACCTTTGAAGCCTAAAAAAAAACTCTCAAAAACCAGGGGATTCTACGCGGAGTATAAAATTTAATCCTTTACCACCAAGGTATAAATAAGTGAGACTGCCTGTAGTACACAAACTCTCGCAACTTACCACGATTATTTCTTACTGAAACTAAATTTTGACAAGTCTAATTAACGTACATATTATATAAAAAAATTTCATCTCTAAATACAATTGTGGCCAAAAGTATTATTATTATTATTAGGGGTCTTTATTAGGTGAGATTGAGACTAAAAAGTCTCCTCTTCCATCTAACCTGTAAATCTAAAAATTTATGTTATGACATGTTTTCATAATAGAAGAGTTAAATTAATAAACCATTTTCATATCTTTAAATGTATTTGATGCATATTTATTCTTTGCAATTTATATTCATTTCTTCACATGTATATTTATTTTACAAAAATTTAATATTTATTTCGATGCTTTCTTCTTACAAATGAAGATCAATAAGCACCTCATGGTTTTTTTTGCTTTTGTAATCATTATGATTTGACTTGATGCTAGGAGTTAATGGAAGTTGTTTTAGCAGTGTCGTGATTTGATATTACCATTATTTCTGTAATAAATTTTTAATACCATTGTGTTTCTGTTTCATAACACATTTTAAATTGTAAAGCCCGAGTGAAACCAATGAAAGAAACTTGTGTAATAGTTAAGCAGAGGCGAGAAGTTGACATGTCAGCTGAAAGAAACGATTCTAGCATCTTAATCTTATGCTGTAAATATTCCTTAAGCTATCATACATTTATGAATATGGTTGTTTCTTTCCAATAAAACTAAGCTGTGGAAGAGGTGTTGCCTTATTTTTTGGGTCAACCTGTACACTGAACATAGGCTAAAACCTGAAATTCAACTCCAAATTTTAGGGGTCGACTTATACGCCGGTATATACAGTATTTTATAATAAATATACATAAATGACTCATAAAGTTTTATTTTACCATTGTTAGTGTCTCGTCAGTGAACTTTTTGTTTCTTTCAGAGTATGTGCACTAAAGCCAGTGTTAACCATTATGCTGTGTCTATGTTCGAGGACGAGGACCTACCACCATTCCTAAGGTGAGATGTTTGAAAAATGGTTGAAAGATCAACGAGTTGGTAATAGTAGCTATATAGATGATAACATCAGTCTGAGAAATGTATTTAAGAATCTATATTTCAAGCAATTTCACTGATAATGTATCACTATATTTAAACTTGTTTTATTTTGTAATTACGTTTCTTTTCCGGTATTTAGTACAAGTGAAAGCTGCTTATCGATAATATATTTCGACCTGCCTCTATGAATTGTGTAAAGCAATGAAGTTTGCATAGGTCTCTGTTTCTAAAATTTCCAGTCGACATTTTGAGAATGTAATCAAACGAAATTCTGCATTCCCCTTTAATGAAATGGTAGAATGCATATGGTGCCCTGGCTTCAAACCAATGATCATAAGTTAAAAGATAAACTCTGTTTATGAAACTCAGTTCTATTTGCATGCATGGTCATTGACTTCCACATTCTCGATGAATAAATCATACAAAAATTTGAAATTTCGGCCTCACATTTCTAATGGTTCAGCCGCCTGGTGTCAAACCCAGAACCGTTTTGCAAGATGTGAATACATAAAACGACCTGGTAGAAATAATACTTATTTATCCCAAAGTTTGAAGTTTATATCATACTGTGAACGTCCTAAACTCACGCACATTTGGTGACAGTTCTATGACCTGACTTCCGTATGGTCATGTGGACAGCTCGTTTGCTTTTGGTGATTCTGGGTTTGATTCCCAGTGAGAGCCAATGTGCAAAATGACCTAAGCTTTCAAAGCACTTTTAAAAATACTACTGTTCTATAATATAGAAGAGCACATCTTCTGGGACGTTTGTGATTTTGAATTCTCTATCCTGATGGGAAATGCCTTAAAAATATTTTTTAAATCCACACAATATATCCTGAAGCCGTATTTTGTCCTTACTATTTACATATCATAGTTTACATATATTGACATCTCAGTAAATTGCCTCCTTTTACCATAACTTTTGACATTAGCCCCTACCATTAATCCTACCTTAAAATTCCATTGGATGGACTTAAAATCCCTGTGTATTCTAATGAGAAAATGCATGAGCTTGGATTCTTCAATTGCCTTGATCACCTCTTTGTTTTATTGATTGACTCTTAGTTTACTACGAAGAATTTTTACAAAATATGTTTATTTTGCCATAGTTCTCATAACTTAGAATCAAAACCAATATACCACGACCAAAATAAGAATCTTCATTTAATTTCCCTTCTTTTGGTACTGATCTTACCTTTGTGACACCATTATTTCCTATTTAATTCTTTAAATGGTAAAAAAAACTTTAAATGCATCTCTTACGTAGAATATTTGCCCTGACCTAGCATTGAATCAAGGATAATCTTCGGAGTTATCTAAGTTGTTTTGAATGGATAAGCAAGACTTCCAGTGATTACTAGTATTTCAACTGTCTAATTTGCCAGGAGGTGCCTCAAAAAATTTCAGAAAATCACTGCAATTCATTTGATACGGGAAAAAATCAGGATTTTGGGACCTTCTGACATCGAACTCATGGTAGTTATGGGTTGAAGTCTGAATTCTTGTAGTGGTTAAACGCTGTGGCCAGTAAATTGTGAGAATTTTAAGTCAATGACACTTGTGGAATATGGTTAGAAGTTGTATCCCCTATAGGTATATCTGGAGAAGTTGCTATGTACAGTAGGGTGGCCAAAAAAGTAGTAATAAATGGGAAGTACAGAGGTTGAGCTCCTCATAAGCTACCTGAATCATCCCACTATACATGTCAGTGATGTGATTGAGACAGTCAAAAGATGTATCCAAAGCTATTAGAAAAAATGGAATTGAATGAAACTTTTTGATGAAAGCATATCATAAGCATATGATTCAGCCTGAATTATTCCTTTACAAATATAGCACTCACGGAAACTTAAGCCCTATCTCTCCGTTGCTGTGTTTCTTGTATGTACAGCTATGTAAAAAACTTTAATCCTTACCCTTATATAGCCCAGGAAGTTTAAAGTTTTTTTTTGCACATTGCTCTACATGCATACACCATTTGACTTCCGCTATCACCTGAATGTGAATAACGTTTCCTGTGATCTTTTACCCATTTAGGGCCGAAGACATGGCACGGAATTCCAAAGAGTTCATCAAGGCATTCTCTTGCGATGCGAAGAAGGTTACAGAGCCCCCCTGTGTGCCGTTCACCTTGGCTGAGGAGACAAAGTACAATGCCACCGTAATAAGCTATTGAGGGATCAACTTTTGGAATCTGCGAAAAAAAAAAGAAATGAGTGATCATCAATCAGTAATCTTTCATTTCCTCATTTTGTGGTACATCAGCTACTTCCAGAGAGTGGTGGTACTGTTTACATGGTGGATCTTAATGAGAGCCAAACTCCAGCCAAAGCCACCAGTATTTCAATAGACTTTTGAACATCAGTGAATATGATTTTGTTGGGACCAGGAATAAATCTCAATAGCATTTAGTTCATGTGAAAAACTTGGGCTGAAAATATTCTTACTTATGAATTTCCTATCGTAAGGAATTGTCTACGATTAAAAAATTGCAGTTTATTTTACTGCTGAACTCACATATTTGTTGTAGAGCCTCAGCATTAAGTTCATGGTGATAAATATTGAAATTCATCATTTCTAACTAATGGTAATGATGAGATAACAGGTTGTGTAAGGCTTGCACTAAAGTATTTTTGTGAAATGAAAATATTCATATGATAATCCAAAATATTGGGCATCACAAGCCTCTAGATTTTTTTATGAGGCCTAAATTTCTTCACACCTCTCCATCTACTGTATCTTCAGATGGATACCATCCAATTTGTTATCATTAGACATCGTATTTCTCTAACCTTCAACAAACCTTACTAGGGTTGTCCGAACTACCTTGTCTGGAGGGCCGAAATAGAATATTCATCGAACAAATGGGTCAATGGAATCTCCCTAAATTTGTCTTCTATTCTCTTACACTTGTTAAATAATTTCCTCTATCATTCTCTAAAATTTTCCAGACATTTCTTAATTAAATTTAACCCTATGCCATAGGAAACAACTATCTATTATATATAACAACAACTATCCCTTGGAATAACTTCAGTTGCATTTCTGTTAAGCTTGTCTAGCCCTAAAGGTACCATCTGATTGAGCTATTTTTTGTGGAAACCAATTAAATTCATGAAAACCTCACTAAGTCACTTTCTTGAACAAAATTTCCTGCAGAATTGATGAATAAAGTTTCACTGATTTACCACACATTCCTCATACGCTCAACCTGAAAATAATCAATCAGCTCTGGTTCATTGTTTTTTAATCTTTCATAACCTCAAGCTACCATCCTTTTCTCTTTTTTTACTTTCCTCACTATCTAAATCCTTGCAGGTTTCATTAGTTTTGTATAGAATTCTCCTGATTCCCTTTTTATCTTGCCATCTTTGAATCATGTAAAATATTTTAAATTCTATCTCAAATAATTATTACCTATGCATTTTATTTTATGAAAATTTATTTTTTTAAGACAGAAATCGACCATCTTCACATTACTGCTAAAGACTTTGTCTGCATACCATTTTAGTTTATGATTGATTTTTTTGTACACATCTTTTTGCACAAACTCAGTGTTTATATCATTACCGTCTCTCAACAAAGAGTAATATTTGGAATTTTTTGGAGTTGTAAAACATTGAATTCAGAATAGGATGTAGAACTTTGAAGAAATGATTTATCTTCATTAAAACAACTGTGTTGTTAATGTGTTTGCGACTGGCATTGTATTATAGAAATATATTGTTGGAATATAACTTAAAGAAAAAATTCACTTCTTTTTACTCATAATTGATCTCACACAAATGGTTTCAGCAAAGGATCACCGTCATGAGGTATTGTGTTCAAATTTTTTAACTCATGTTTGACGAGTCAAGGCAATTGATTGCTGTAAATTGTCCAAATGTGAAGTATGTGTAAACAATTGTGTCAGTGTTTATTTGCCTTAGATATCATTGTTACCCAAATGTGCTTAAAGTCAACACAAATACCACATATGATGTTGTT
This sequence comes from Sympetrum striolatum, assembly GCA_947579665.1. Classification (NCBI taxonomy): domain Eukaryota; kingdom Metazoa; phylum Arthropoda; class Insecta; order Odonata; family Libellulidae; genus Sympetrum; species Sympetrum striolatum. The sequence goes on from OX388342.1 coordinate 105,962,542, forward strand.
AATGAACAAGATGGGAGAAGAAGATAAATAATTTATTTAGAAGGAACACTAATGTTAGTATCCATGAAATGCACACATTAAATTACAACCAACAGCCTGTAAATAAATGAAACTTTGCCATGGAAATAAAGTCTTTGAAAAACTAAGAATGATGAATTCAATCCACAGTATGATTCTACCAAATCCTTCCTATGTGATCTTTGAAGTTGCTAACCTTCCACTTCTTTGGTAACCTCTGGATGGAGAGGCAGTGATTGGAGCTGCTAAGTTAAAGATGTCCACCTCTTGCTTGATCAAAGAAGTATTTTAAAAATACGGAGTGAGACAGCTCTGAACCCTTGGCTCCACTGTATGTGACTAGTGAGTAGCTTTGAGACTAGAGGGTGGAGGCTGGTGGGTGAATATACTGTGGCCACACTGCACGTTGGAATACTCTCAACTTAGAATTGTAGATACAAGGTAGGGGTTGAGGTGACTTTGCACATAAGGGCACCCGGGAAAATTCCCAAGGAGAAACGAACTTGAAAAAAGTCAGACGGGGCTGGGAATCGAACCCGGGATCTTCCTCTATCCGGGAGGCTGCCTTAACCATCTAGGCTACCTAGCCAGAACATTGTACCAAGCCATTTTAGGGACTCTGTGTGCATGGGCAAGTGTAGTTTCGTTCGACTATGCGGCATCATCTATGGCAATGGCCTCATAGAGGCACCGGCAACACAAAGAGGTGTAAGAAGGAACCCACCTTAAGGAAATGCATACAAGGAAGGGGTGGAGGTGACTTTGTACATAAGAGCATACACCTAGGAAAATTCCCAAGAAAAACAACAACATCCCTTCTCTTTACCAGAGAGAAGCTTCAGCAGATTGTATTGCCTGATGAAGCTTTTGGCACAAAGCCTTATCAAAGAGCTTCGTCCACAAATGGCTGCTACTCAAAGAGTAACAGGTGTGCCCATTGAAATTAAGGTACGATAACAGTTTGTTCTTTATCAGTAAATCATTACATATTATAAAGTTTTTGAATGTGCATATTAATGATTTAAATATTTACTTTACAGGTACTATGCGCCTCACATTTCTTTTGGCTAGGAAGCTATCAGCTCTCTGCTAGTAGTGACTGAAGTGTTTCTTTGAGTCAGCCAACGGAAGGGCTCAATTCCCCACAAATTTTGGGGAGGAGGATAAAATTTCCAGAAGGACCAAACAAAAGGGAAGAGACTATTTATAAGTAAGTAACATCCATTATATAGCTTCAAAAAATATTTATTTTTCACAAAAAGAATCAAATGTATAAGCATACAAGCATACATAAAAAATATTAAAAAACATAAAAATATAAATAATCTTCATCTTCTAATGAATAAAAAGAATGAATATTACTTCTGCCTCTGCAGCTGGGTAATCCTCAAATCAGAAGATACCATTATTACTATAACGTTTTATTATTTTCAGATATTACCAAGCCGCGGGAATACCGGGAGTTTTGGGATATGTGGATGGTACGCACATAGCCATAAAGGCTCCAAAGAAAGAGGAGCATCTCTTTTAATAGGAAGAGCTATCACTCAATGAATACTCAAATTGTAAGTTATCCTTGAGTTGATTTCCATCAATTGCCCAAGTATATTATAACAAAAACATTCCTTCCTTTCATATTCCCAACTCTTATCTCAACATTTCAAATGTCCTTCCTAAATACTCTGGGAGCATTTAATGTACAATATGGGAGATTCATTCATGTGGACCAACTGAGATATTCGCCAAAGGGTTGTGCGAGCTTGGTTAGGGGGTGAAAGATGTTGGCTGCTAGGTAAATGGATGTTTTTTCTTTGAAATTCACTGCCTCAAGGTTTTTACTTGAACATCTCTATTTAGCGATTAAAAAAATTATATATGAATGAATTTATTTGCTCTAAATGTTGAATACAAAAATTAATACAATACAATTTACATAGTTTTATCACATATTAGAGCTTTACCTCGTAACGAATAAAGAGGAATCTGTTTCTAACTTACAGCCACTGCCCTTTTCAAAATATAATACCCTACTATTTAATCGCTGGTATAACATTCCCTCAGACCTCACGATAAGAGCCAACCTTATATTTTGGCCATACGGTGTTGCCAAGCCCTGTATTTAAAAGCCCCTCAATCTTGCAGCTACGACTACGCCATTCGTTTTTTTTGTGGGGAACTGTACTTTGGGCACCTTATTAAAAAATTTATCGGAATCTCCTGGAAATTTTACCTCCAGAATTGAAAATCTCCCAGAATGAACATTTCGTAAAGCGGCAACGCTATCCTTGATTCTATTTAAGAGCTAATGGATTTCTGAGGTTTTGGAGAATCATCTGTTTTTCTATCTTGATTCTATAAGAAGACTATGTAGCTAATCTTTCAAATCTTTTTCATAGAAGTATTTAATTACATTTCATGTTATAATATCTCTATAATAGTGAAAACTAACAAAGCATTATATCATATAAGAGGGTTATCTCTTGTTCCTCTATGTTCAAAATGCAATACTACTTTGAGGGGGAAAAGTACAGGAAAAGACAAAACAAAACTGGCTTGGTCATTTTCGAGGAGGGAATGTTTGCTACAGTGTGGAAGGGAAAATATAGGAGGAAAAAGGAAAACAAAGATACTTGGTAAAATAAAAAGAGTGGGAGGGAGCACGATAATAGGAATCACTTGTTCTTTCCATGGAAGGATCTCGTCTAACGCTTTAACGCGATCCAAATTCGAGAAGGTTATCACGATTTCTGAGGAAGTTATTACAAAAAATTATATTTTTGGAAGAAATGTCAAGTTTTTGTAAATTTTGGTGTCTAATGCACAATAAAAATAAACATTTCTTCGTAACCTGGACGGATCTCGCCAAACGCTTTAGTATGAGTTCATATTCGAGAAGGTTTTCTCAATTTTTATGCAAATTATGCCCAAAATAACTGAAATTGATGACCGAAATTCGAGTTTTCGCTGATTTCCTCGTAAACTGCATCATAAAAGGGAATAAATGCTCGATGCGTGTACGGATATTGCAGATAGCTTTAGATCGAATCAAAAATAGACTCTGTTTTATCGAAATTAGAGCAAATTTAGGGCTAATAAACTGACATTCTTGAACGAAACTTTGAGTATTTGCTGATTTCTCCGTTAACTGCAAGAAAAAAGCTAACATTTCTTCGTCAGAATTATCTCGTTGAAAGATTTTAACGAGTGCAAATACGACTAGGCTATCTCTTATTTTGAGCAAGTAAGGACTAAAAAACTGAATTCATTTTCGAAAGGTCAACAGCCAGAATAGACGGATGTTGTAAGAAGCAATGAAGTGAGTCCAAACTCGACTTGTCTCGAATTATGAGCAACATAACCTTCATCCGGGTGCGCGGACGGTAGTTTACCGTCACATTCATAAAAGCGCGTGCAATTTTTGCCTGGAGGTATACGGCGCGCCCGGATGAGGGTTAAGGCCAAATAGCTTAACCTTTTGAATTAAAAGGGTCTCCTAGGAGAATGTGATATATCTATGGTGTTTATTGATATTTCAAAATTGTGAAATCATTAATATTTTTTGCAAAAGTTACTTTTGATGTTAATGCGTAACTCTATCCAGTTAAGTCTAAGTTTAAAGGTTTATTTTACTAATTGAAGTGACTGTAATGGGACTATGCAGAAATTTTTGCATTGTGGGTTATAAAAATGTAGAAATATTTTAAAAAAATTGCATTATCTATATATTATCTAAAAATCTCATTATGTATATCATAATTATTCTTGTGCATTAGTTTCAGATAACTTAATATATTGCTAAAAGAGTTAAAAGAATTAACATTTGGATAAAAGAAAGTAAACAAGCTCAACAACAACTTCAAAAGATATCCAATCTGAAATCTCAGGTTGATACATTGTGCTTTTTTTTCAATTTTGTAACTAACTATCATTTAACTAATGAGCACTTGTAATTAGGCATTTATTAGCAGCTGCTCAAATATTTTAGAGAAATTTGATATCAGTAGTTTTGGGCAGTAATTTTTTAGTACTTTGCTTGGCTCACTTTTGTGCAATGGTTTTACAACAGCATAATTGGGTTTTTTTGGAGAATCACCACTTTGAAATTATTGATTAAATAATGTACACAGTGGATCTTTTAAGTAATCTTCAAAATCTCTGATTTAGTAGTGATGGCATTTCATCCCATCCGCATGATCTTCTATTATTTAGTCTTGAAATAAAATATGAAACCTTAGCTTTTGTCTCAGGATATAATAAACACTCATGCTACTACAACATTTCCATGAATTGAGTTTAAGTTACCTCTTTGCCAATGTTTGTAAGCTAGTTGCTGAAACATCTCATTAATGTTCTTTAATTATCTATTATACTTCGATTTAATAAGACCACTTTGGCATATTTTGCTTTAGGGGTAACTGATCTTTCGCTGCAAGCCTTTAGGCATAGCTTCTATTATTAGAATTTTCAATTTATTTTGACTTAAGCTATCTGTTTTGATATTTCATTGCTATACTTGATATTTTATTCTTGCATTTCTTATAATGGTTAATCAGAAGGACATTTCCAGAGTGTTTTGATTCCTTATGTTAAAGTCTCTTTATTTACTAGATGTAATTATACTAGGTTTAAAACGATTTATGTGAAAAGATTTGTTTTTACTTTTATCTTGGCCACAAAGAAATACAATAATTGAAGATGTTTGATAATTTCCTGATGAAATATATTTATAATTTTCATCAACACATTTTATATTGTCAAGTGGCCATTCTTCATTCATAACTAGGTCAACAGACTTCAACCTATTCTCTAGGCTTAAATTATGTTACAGAATATTACTTTTCTTATTTATATTCTGTTGATGCAAATGTCATTGGAAGTTACATGAATATATGTTCAGATTGTGCTAGATCCACAAAGAAAGGCTCCTTTGTTCCATATGACATGTTTGTTGATTTATTGTCAATGCATGTTGTTGTTTTAGCAGTTACTCTTGTTGGTTCATTGAAATTTATGATTTAACCATGGGACTTAGCTAAACAACAGAATTTCCTTGAGACAGAGGTTTATAGACATATTTTCTGCAAGCCTTTTCTTGCAGTTTAAATTCAGTAAATACATTACTATTACAGTCATTGGCAATTAATATCTTCTATTATTTATTTTGAAATCCAATGGCTCAATATCTTTTAATAACATGATCTGCCTCTTGAAGGGTTTTCGCTTGAAGAACTGTCACCAACTTTGTAACTCTCTGTTCTACAAGAATGTTTATTTGATCTGAGGTGACCCAGAGTTCATTAAGACCAATAAATGAAGGGTTTATGTATTCAATGTGTTTTATATTCAGTGATGCTCAATTAAAAGATGAATTAAAGTTATGAAACCATGTAATTTTTTAATGGAACTATGAGAACTCACTACTTCAATATCTGCAATCATTATAATTTTCACTAGCATTAAAAAAGCTAATACCACGAGTATGTCTCATACAAAATTTTCAATGATAATTTTAAGCAAGATATTTAATTCTATAAACAATATTTTTTCAATACCAATAACAATGTGAAAACTTCACTATAATTCAATTAAAGTCACTTTTGTAGAGGACCGCTTTGCCTTTTCGAAATTAGAGTTAGCGATATAGTAAAATATTTTAACATAACTGAATAATTTTGTTAACAAATCTCAATTGAGATTTGTTTACAATATCCTAAAGGACATTTCGACATAGAATTGCAAATCCTTCTGGAATACACTAACCAAAAGGTTTTGTAAAAAATGCTTTTTATCTGTGAGTGTAAACAGCATCAATGTAAATGCAAATAGTATATCTCTCTATTTGTAAATTTACAACAAAATCTGTCGGAATGAAACTTGAAACAGCTGTATGATCATTGTATAATTATAAAATTAGGAAAATAGGATTCAATCCAAATAAAAATTAACAAATCAACTAAGTTGTGGCATAAAGTTAGCATCACAATTTAATTTAGCTAGGATTAATTCTTTGATTATGAAAATATCCCAATTGGAATTATCAAAACATATGAGTGGGTAGGAGAAGGATATGCTGTCTCAAAGAAAAAAACTGAAGTTTCATCAATAGAATTTATATTTCATAAAAAATGCATCTTCATTACACAATCTCGTTAATGATACATGAATGATTAAAGCAATCATATAAAAGATACAATAATAATGAAAAAACATAACATTAAAAATAAACTGCTAAAGATTTTTTCTCAACCGGTGCAAAACACATCTTCATAAGCTGCAACCAGCAGGGTATAAACAAGATATCGTTGAATGAATGCATTTGAAGCTTCTTATAAACCTGGAAAATACTGAAAACTTCTTTGAGCGACATAGGCTGAAAGAAATTTTGAAAAATATATATGCCAACTTTTTTGAAACCTCTACAAGTAATGCAAAATTGTGGGCCACTGAAAATTTAACAAAGATTAAAAAAATGAGTTTGATATGATTAGTAACAAGCTAAGATATTGCAGGTGTTTAGAGGAATTTAATTCCAGTGTCAACCAAATTCCGTACAATTATTATCGAGATTAATATAATACATTATAAGCTCCGAGGCATAGAAATATTTTATCTCTAATATGAAATATTAAAATTCTCTTATACCATTCAAGAGATATCATTGTAAAGCTACTCTAATAAACTTTAGGATCGGAATGGTTTTCTCACAGATTCTACACTTTAATATTTCATAGGGTAAATAAGTCTACTTATCGACAAAGGTCAGAATATATATTTTCAGCAATTTGTTGAAATCTTAACGAACTCTTGTCATGTTTGTATCAAATTAAATTTAAAAAATTAATCACTAAAGATCCATTGCTCCCATTCAACATATATTCCCGAAACAAACAAAGTGGATTTCAATATTATCTAAACTTCATTGCGACAAGTTTATTACGCTAATTAAAAAATGTCCCGGATGAAAAACTCAGCCTTTCATTCAATTTCCGCTCGCATCATTAATATTACTGCAATAGCAGATCTTTACTGTTGATAAAGTAATTTTTATTCGAAAACTCGAAAAATAGAGTTTACATTAGTAGCTTTTAAACAGCAACGCTCGAAATATTAATAATCTCGTCTCTCAAAGACCAACGCTAAGCGTATCCAATCTTAAGGCATTTTCAATTAATTTTATGTTGTACACAGGGCCGTTCTCACAATTTTGGGGGCCCTACTCAACATTATTGTACGGGGCCCTATAGACCCCATTGCCAGGCTGCCCCTCTATAATAATTTAATAGAATACTTATTACATTCATTGTAAAAATTGATTTTCAAATCCCATTAAAAAAATGATTTTATAGCTCAAAAAAGTGAATTTACAATATGCTTCATTATGCTTTTAATCATTGAAATGTTTTATGACCTTTTTGTGGCTTGGCGGCGTGGTTCCTAAGTTGACGGGGGCTTACGCGACCGCGTATGCCTAAAAACGGCCCAGATGGGAGTTAAAAAAATATATCGCGGGTAATTTTTCACTTTCTTTCAATATCCACTATGCATTTTCATTACTACAATAGCAAAACTGTCTTTGCTTTTGATTAAGAATTGTTATACGAATATTAAAAATTTAATTGACATCAATAGCTTTGAACAGTCTTAACTTAGGCCGTTCGAATCTGAAACTTCCCGTAAAAAAAGACTTAGTATACCATGCATTAAATTGTTTACACATTCTCGTGTTAGCCTGACAAGCAATTTCCGGGATAGGTAAAGTGAGATAGCGAGAACGCTTCGATTCACGATCACAGAGTCGGATAAGCCTAAAATTAGTTTAAATCTTAATTTGCAATGAAAGTAAAAGTCTAGAATTTCGGAAATTCGACAACATTGGAAAAATCTGATAACTACTACTATTTAATTTAAAGCAAAGAACGAATCGACCGTCGAGATCTTAGGCCTTAATAGTTCACTCACTTTTAACTTTTCCTAAATTCTCCAAAATACCAACGCTAGGCTCTCTCGGTAAAGTTAGTTTCTCTGGAAGGATAGCTGGAAACGACGGCGCTGCAGGATGACGTCCTCTGAGAAGATTTGCCTTGCTCCTGGATTCCGGGAATCATGGGTTGCAACTTTTCCGCTGTTACTGTAAATTAAAAGAAACCAAATTATTCACTCTCACCTAGATACTCTAATATCTAGAAATTAGTTTGAAAATTGACGTGAATCCATCTCTTAGGCAGAGAAACCGCATAAAAACCAAATCCGAACGAGTTTAAAAGTTGCAGTTCTCAGGCAAAAATCTTACAGCAAAATAATTTACAATAATTAAGCTTTCTACATAGAAATACTTTGCACAGGTTTCCAAATCACGCAAAGGCGTACTGTGCTCGACTCGTATCCCTTTTTACAGTGGAAGGGTTCGCCTACCAAGTGGAACTGGAACCAGATTTTTCGGGGACGGTCGCGTCATCAGTTCCATTTAGCAAGCCCTATAAAACCACAGTGTGGCTGTAGCATGAAAACCACAGCCACGGAAAAGATAGAAGAGAGACTTTTAGAAGACTAATTAAGTTTAATTCTTTAATGGCTAAAGAGCCGGTGTGTGGGAGTGTGTGTAATACCTATTACCTTAATTTCCCCTCTCCCCCCAAATCGTAGACCTGTTCTCTAATGCCCGTTGGATGGGCCCGTTCCTAAGAAACCTGCCGCCTGAGCTGAAAAACGACGAATCCTTACCTTTAGCAGAGGAATTCCTCCTGCGGCGGTAGAGCTCTGCTTTCCATCGGCGTACTGAACCTCCTCTTGCAGTCACTTTCACTAATTCACTAGAATGACCATATCACATAACACACACAACACACACAACACTAATTCCCGATCTTCTTCACCGGACCGCTGCGTCAAGCGCTCCGCCAAGGTTGCCTTTCTCCAAGCGCTTCTCTCAACGTCGCTCGGCTGTCTTCTCTGCCTTGGATTTCTGTGGCCATAGTGCTGCAATCTGCATCGCTGAACCGTACATTCTCGAAAAAAAAAACTCGAGACCCGCCCGTCGTACAATGCGTAATTTCAACTGCTAAAGATCAGTCCCTTTACGAAGAAGATAGGAGCTCAAAGCGGTCTTCGGGGATCAACTGCGGCTAACTGTTGAACTCGGGATCTCCTCTTAGTCGTAGCGGTTTCATCAGTGGTAGTCAAATAGAAGTTAGAATTCCTTGTACGTCAGAAGGAGCGCCTCCGCCCGGTTGTTAAGGAAACTACCCAAGTATCTTCTGGAGCCATGAAGGTACGTTAAACGAAAGACTCCAGCTACCAGATATGCTGCCCCAATAACTTCAGCCAGACGAACTGTCTCATTCTCCCTCGGGGCGATCTATATTCCGGTGGATGAGATAGATCTCGTACAGCGACCGCAGCTTTGCACAATAACGACTTGCAATGGAAAATTGTAGCTGTCGGAGAAGTTCTCGATAGCCTCGATAAGTCTCCAGACGAGACACTCCCATTCGCTGAAATTAACTTCGGAGATTTCAACTGTCGAGAGAATTTCGTCGGTCGAAGCTATCGCGTCAGGCGCTGGCCGAGGACTGGAAAGAGCGGTGAATTCTCGGGGAATATATTCTAGTAGTTGGGGGTGGAGGGGCGATGGGAGGAGGGAGGGTTAAGGGAAGAAAAAGTTGAAGAAGGTTTTCGCGTAACGAAACCTCTTCGCGAATGACTTCAAATGGATATTGGTAGTTAATCTAATTTCTTTTTCTTCCTTATTTAAATGTCACTGTCGACACTTGGTGGTAATGATTTAATCGGATTTTTTTCTCGCCACCGGGCGATTGGCCGCAAATGAAGCATTGCAATAACCAACTATTTCGCGGCAGCCACCACGAATTACGAACGCACGAATTCCAATCACGAATATTCCTTTTGACCACATGGTCTCTTTTTTGCTTCGGATGACATTAATGTGATACAATTCGACTTTCGTTGTATGACTGCGTCCAATCTCATCTGAAAGAGTTTCGCGAAATTTTCTGGAATTGCTGACGCTTAGTTTTCATCCCACAGGAATTCTCTCCTTCTCCAGACCGAATAACTCTAAATAGAAGACTTATAAGAGGAACCTTATCGTAACTAAGAAATTTGTTTTAAAATCATTTGCCCTCCGATGAGGGCCTCTACTACCTTCCGGAATCTTTTTTAACTCCGTGATTCTTCCGATCTTTTTCGTTTCTCCCCACGAAATCGAAATTGAGTAGTCAATTCGTTGTCACGCCCGCTCTCAAACGCCTCCTCATGCGCTGTGCAAACTGCTTGTGCAGATACGCTTGGCCGTGCGCAGGATCTGCTCGTGGGGGGGGGGTTTCTCATTAAAAATAGTAACTATATTAATACAACTATCAATAATTAACGTACACGAGAACGTATAGGAGTCCTGACAGACGTTAACATGAAAGTTGAAAGAGGCACTAAATTTGGAAGAAAAAGTTTACTAAATGAAACATTAAATAAAATAATTTCATTTTATCATATCTTCATTTCATCATTCGTGGAACTTTTTGTATGAAGGATCCTCATTGGGGGGGGTTCGAACCCCCAACACCCCCCCGTGCGCACGGGCCTGTAGATACGTCAACTTACGCGTTTCAGACGCGGTTTTTGGGAGTGTAAAATGCCTCCGTTTTTTGACAGATTGATAAAGACGCCGAATCATCTCACAGCAGCGGAATATTAGATTTCTTATTAGAGAAAGTGAAAAAAACTGTGTTATCGTAATCTTAATATTTCTTCAAAAGACCTCTGATAATATTCACCATCATACTTGTTGGATTGAGAGGCCTATAATAATAAATGCATGAGGAGGAAGGAAAAAGATTTTTGTTTTCAAAGATGTAACCATTCTGAGAAGTAATGCCTGTAATTTTTACTTGCACTTTTAGAAACATATAAGTATTAACAATCTGTATAGTCATTTTGAATTCTACGAGCAGACTAGTTTTCAGAATTCAAAAATTACTTCCATACCAAATTCCTTACCAACACAGATTTAGAGAAGCGACAGTAAATCGCATTAAAGCAATGAAATTCATTTCATGTATGGATGTTTGTAATGGAAAACTTCGTCCTAGTGTTCCTTGGGATTGAAAATTGCGAATGTAATGGTCCGTGAGGTGAAACAATATCGCCTGCTGATCAAGTGTATATGAGGTTCAAGAATAATCCCATAAAACTAACGTGGATGTCTTCACTTTTACTCCGTCAAATTAGGCTCGCAGTATGACGCAATGCCACACCGATGATCGAATCTCCATTCTTCGAGAAGAGTGCCTTTAACGACCTCAGGTTCTGCAATATGTCAGCCCACAAGCAGTCCTTCCACCGAATTCTTTTCCTTACGTTACCATCGCTTCACCGAGCGAAAAAGGTGGATTATCATTGGATTCAGTTGTGGATAAATATTCCGCGATTTCAATTCATTATTTGAAACAATTGCCCAGCTAAAAAAGTATGGTTGAGCGTGCCGCTAAGTCCAATTTAATGCGTGTGCGGGGTAAGGTCGGTTTACCTTTCTCTGCGATCCGGTACCAAATCCGATCGCGCTTGGCAGTGCGGGAGAACAGCTGATAATTTGCCTCGGAGTCGTTTCTTTCCAAGAGAGCGTTAACGCTAAATCTTTTTTCAATTCTTTCTGGAATATTTGAAGGGACGTGTAAATTCATATATCCAATCATCATCTCAACTAGCATTTCCTTCTCTGGTCATTTTACTTACGCCTCATTTAAACCTTTTAAGATCGACATTATGTGTCCTTTGAAGCCTCTTTCAAATTATCGATCTATCTTTTATTTCGCTCGTCTTCAGCTCAACACCTATACGATTTTTATGTTAAGGTTTATTGTGTTTCTTATGCAAGTATTCGTATTTCGTGTAATTGGCTTTGTGATCGCCTTCGTATGTAAAAATTGGTAGATAAAATATTCACCTGCAATTTTATTCCATTCTCAAATATTTTTGAATCATTCTAGCTGTATTTTATTTGATAGTCGTTTACTACTATTTTTGCGCTATTCTTTTTAAGTCCTCATCTGGACGATGGAATCACTTCATATGTTCTTTGATTATTCTTACACGTATGCTAATTTATTTCTTCATTAAATTGCACCAAATTGTCCAGATGAGATTTGATCGCGCGCGTGACGCCTTCAATGCACGTTCGTGCTCCGCTGTGAGTATTTCACCGCAATGAAACCACCTGTTCTTTATTCATGGGAAATAAATCGAAAATCTCTAAGAATCTTTTATTACTCTTTTATTCTACTACCATTTATCCTTCCTATGATAACATCGAGACCATGGAAGAGGCACGTCTAATCAGATGTTCAAATTCCCTTAACCTCTCTATCCTTTACTGCACTGTTCGGACGAGCCACCCTTCTCCGAGAGAGGCCCGCAGTCGGTCGAATGCAGCCAAGAGACCGAGCGAGGGAGCATTCCACGCGCCTTCCACACCAGAGAACACCTGCACCGCGTCACTCGTACACAACTTGCCACCCGCTGCGTAGATGGAAGTTGCCTAAAGGCAAGAGAATTTCCAACTGGGAAAACAAACTTTAATGAAGGTAATGAGACTTTTAGACTAGGTAAAAGAAAATGTAGCGCTAGGTCTCGAATTAAGGTGAAAATATATAAAACGCCAAAAACAGACGTGAAGAAGAATAAGTCGCGATAAAAAAGGCGTCTCAGATATTCAAACGTCATTTGCCGACTACTGACGTTTCGGTGGCCAAGTCACTCTAGGGGTCCTGCACACCTCGGATGTCAAATCGCTGCCATCCTTCTGCAGAGTCTCATTATTAGCTATTCGTAGTGGTTTGTGGTTCCTCATACCATTTTATGATGAATGAAATATATTAATTTGTCATTTGGTACATGATAGAGAAAACTGTGTCTTTCATTTACTTTTGTTCCAGTCTTCTGATGAAACGAAACCCATTGAGGGCTCTTATCAAGGTCTCTCCTTAGAGAAGTGTCACTCATTGTGCTTCACTTGCGTTCTCACAGCATTCTGGCTCATGGTCAGTGAGAAAGCAAGGTATGTCATTCTGCCTAGTAATCCTCATTCCTCTCTTCAAGTCTGTATAAAATTATGAAGAGACTATGTAATTCTTATGGTCCAGTGTATTTCTTACGAGAAAATGTTCCGACTTGCATAACAAAGTATAGTTGGCGAGAATTGATTTTGAAAATACTCAGCACTGAGTAAAAGTGACTCCGGTAGCATAGAGTTACTTAGACAAGATTTAATACTATCAAAATGAAAATGGAAATAAGAACGTAATGCTTTCAAAGAGATTATGAATAAGATGGGATATTCTTTGAACCAATGTTTTTCGGACCATCTTTCGAGTTACGCATTTGTTTCTGGCATCAAATTTTATTTTATTTCTTGTGCTTGCTAACTGTGCTATCAATTTAACTGTACAGAAGGTTTTGGAGACAATCGTCCATGGGTAATAAATGGGAATGTCTACAGTTTTCGGTAAAATGCATTGAGAAATGTGGCCTCCTCCTACTTTTCGTTCTATTTCGGTGGAAGAGAGAGAAAGTTTCTGAGGAAATGCTGAATTTATTTCGTGCAGCATTCGAAGGTACGAGTTCTCGATCTTTCTTTTCTAAACGAATACGAATAAAGAAAATATTTAGTGTCTATGATAGACAAATGTGAGTCGAAGAAATTTATCTTTAAATTTATCTTAAAAGCTCACTCTTTACGAATGAAGTTGGCTCAAATGAATCTGCTACCTATTCTTCTAAGGAGTTTTAAACAGAATAGCTAGATTTTTTGCGGAAAGTTGTGCCAGTCTTTGACGAAGTGCACATGAAGTAGAGATGCGGTGGGGACTTGAAATAAAACAATGCATTTCTGTCAGGAACCCCGAGCAAACTCGCAAGAGGAACTTAATGAGAGAAAGGATAGAAGAAACTTAGAATAAAGGAAAGCACTTATTTAATTTTAAACCAATAATTCATTGTAGCAGCAGCCACAGTTCATGTTCTGCCTTAGGATGTATCTGCATCAAAAGGATTGAAGATATTGGAACAAATATTTTTATTTATTTAAGAGACATGGCAGACAACGATTTTGCATGTAGAAACTATTCCCAAATATATTACGGATTTGTGTACTCCATGATAAATTAATCGCGAGGGTTACTCCAAGATATTTCTCAGATTTTACTGTCTACTATTTTACTATTAAGCTTATTCCAAGGAGGCTGTACGAATAAAAATTTATTATATATTTCTTTCGAAGAAGTTAACTACTGAAGCTACATTTAGCTATTATTGCCAATCGTCGCACCTGTTCGTAATTCTATCTGAGTCATTATCCGGTGACCTAAACTTCCGTCTATTTCTTACCTAATTACTTGTAAATATATAACTATTTGTTCTTTTTGTTTTTGTGTAATATTTATGTTATTGGTTTCTCTTTTTTATTTGTATGACTCTATTTTATTTATAGGTTCTTCTCTTTTATTTATATGACGAAGAGTTGAGGCATTTTAGTCTCGATCTGAATAAAATCCTTTATTATTATTATAAATGACTAGATGACCCGGCGAACTTCGCATCACTTACAATTTATTTGATTATAACTTTTGACCAGCGATTGTTAATCCTAATCAACTTTCCAACTTCAGTTCATTGAGATCAATAATACTGGCTGCATCCTGTACGGTTGAATTTCGTTTCTTAAAGAAACTTACTTGCAATTCAAATTCATTCAATGCCTTTCATTCACATGAAAGTTAAAAACAGTTATTCAATGTAAACCTTAATGATAATCTACATTTTTTGTAAAACATGCAAAGATGATGGCTTCCATGCGCGAAACACGGAAACTCCAAGTTGATACCACAAAATAGTGGTGACTCAAATGGTGAATTTCCTAGTTACTTAAAAAAGGCAGTGGTAATGCCCCTATTTAAAAAAGGCGATAAAACTTAATTTCAAAATTACAGGCTCATTTTGCTTCTGCCAATATATTCCTAGATCATAGAAAAATTATTTAAGAAAAGATTATCGAGTTTTTGGATAAAAACGGATTTCTAAGCTCACGCCAGTTTGTATTTAGGTGTGGAATGCTTTAGAAAATCACTTATTTCACATTTATAAAGCTATAAACTTAAGTGCACATAATGTGGGATTATATATTGACATTAAAAAGGCTTTTGACACTCTTGGTCATAACATATTATATTGTTAAAATAAAACAGATAGGAATTCGGGGAGTTCTATTATGTTGGATAAAAAACTACTTATCCCTACGATATCCGTTTGTAAAAATAGGAAATAGTTATAATGATTATAAACTTACAGATCCTCGAGTACCGCTAATGGAGTAATTATTGTATCTGTGTCAGCGCCAGTCACCCTCTTTATGTTTATAATGAGTTTTGATAGTAATACCGACTCAGGATATACCAATGGGGTACCTATTTCCATCTTAATATTAAGTTTTTCATGTTGTTTTTATTCCTCGCAAGATGGATTTACTTTACTTTGCTTCCAACGACTGGCCTTGTGATATGTTTATGGTCATCGCAAAGGGCAGACTCACAGGGATTTGCAGCCGCTTAAAATCGACTGTCCCTAAATTAAATTTTGAATGGTCGCGTTGGGATCATCGACACATTTGATTTCGAGCAATATTACTAGTTCGCTCAGCCAATTTTGGTTTTGGAATTGCTGTTCTACGTCTGAAAAAACACGCTGAATGAGCTACTCTTTCGATTCGGACATCTAACTGAAATCTGTGGGTAATGTGATGAATCCGGACGAAGTGTCAACTGCTACTTTCCTAATACCAATGTCCAACCTTTGCTTCGGAATGACATCTGCACTTTGATCTTGCTGCAAAAACATTCGCATGTTAGTCGTCAATCGGAGTGTCCCTAGCTCCGTATTAATTGCCTCATTTTCATCCATCATTCTATAAGATTATTCTTCTCTTCATCTCTTTGAAAATGTTACAACACCCAGCGTGCATAGCGCCTACGAGTGCACATCGTTCCCTAGGATTTTCTGATGTCTCTGATTGGCTGAGGTTTACGTTCACGTTCTGACTGTGTCCACTAGTACTAACAAGTTGTAAGTTCCAAGTTTGACGCAAAAGTGTCACGCTTGCGTACACGTCGATTGTGTCCTCGCCTTAAACCCTAATAACTTTTAAGGTAATTACCTCATCTATTTTAATAATATTTTTTTATACAGAATGTTCTTTTTTTAAATTTAATTATTTCGCAATGCATTTTATTTCGAGGAATTTCGTATCAGCAAGACGTTGAATTTAAGACTGTATTGGAAGAATTCTTTACTGATATTGATACAGAAACAGATCTAAAGAAATATGTAGTACCCAAAAATAAATCCGAAAATTCGCACAATGCATTTTTATGGAAAATGTCCGAAATTCGTGATTTTCTAGGACGGAGCCTTTGATACGTATGATCAATATCTCACTTTTTCTGTGGATATCCTGTTTGGGTCCGTAAGTATTGAGAAGGATGAGCCAATGACACATGTGGTTTAAGCTGAGAGCTTTAAAGCATCTACAATGTTAAAAATGTGTATGGTGGAATGCCTAGCGCCTTGATTTGCATATGTAACATTTATATTAACAAAATGGAGATGGCACTAATTTTTATGCTCGTATTCATTATATTTGAACAGGGCTTGAGACTTAGGAGGTCTCAAACAAATCCGTATTACCAACGCCAGGTGTCCCTTTTGTCAGTCTAGGGGTGCTACACAATATTGCAGGGTAAGCATGTTGATAATTGTTTGTTCAAGTGTCCTCTGTGAAGTCTCACTTCAAGAACATTGAATAACTCATTTACGAGTATTTTAAGTTACATTACTCAACCTAGAGTTTTTTTTGGAGAAACTGTTAATAAAATAAATATGGTTGCAAAAAATACAATTGTCATATATTGGTCCCCGCACTTGTCCCCGTAAATACTTAGTACAAGGAAATGCTAAACAATCATTAAATATCTTCCTTTTCACCTGAAATCTAGTTTTAATTCCAAGCGTTATTTTAACTAGGCCTTAAGTGTTAACGTACTTATACTTTCATGCTTTAGGATTTTACATGAACCGCACAAGGAAGCAGTGGCGTATGAAAAGTGTAATTGTTACTACTTACCTAATCTAACTTAATAACTACGCTAATAGACTGCAGAAAGACAACCAGAAGTATGTATTTTTTTTAGGAAACAGTGGTATCGGTATTTCAACATGAAAATTCATCCAGAATTTCCATGAAGTTTGCTAAATCATTCAACTAAAAGCATATTTATCACAAATGAGAAACATAAATAGTTAAGGGGTCCTCCCGCGATGACCTAGCCAAGGGTCCTCCCTAGTCGCACCAGACGGTGTCCTCCCTCGGATGCTACCGCGTAGCATCCGACGGGGTCCTCCCTCGCTGCCTTTGCCAGGGTCCTACCTCACTGGCTTCGCTGGGGTCAACCCACAAAGCCCTCGCCGGGTTCCTCCCTCGTTGCCCCCGCAGGGTTCATCACTCGTTGCCCCCGCCGGGGTACTCCCTCGTTGCCCCCGCCGGGGTCTTCCCTCGTGGCCCTCGCTGGGGTCCTCCCGCGTTGCCCCCGCCGGGGTCTTTCCTCGTTGCCCCCGCCGTGGTCCTCCTCTTTAGACCATTCGCAGTATTCAGGACGTTGTATCCAGACGTTCTCTCCCGGGTTGTCCTTCCTCATCTCTTCTGATAGATGCCCCTTTCCATGGTGCACCAGTGACACATGAAAGAGAAATGGGTTTACATTGAAATGAGTGTTTAAGAAACGGAAATGTCAAAGTATTTAGGCATCATGAATTACAACATTTTAACTTTTATCTCAAAGAAGACATTTGTTTTGAGAAATACATTATTATTACGAAGTAATCCTTAATCTCCCTAGTACACGAATATGACCTCTACAAATGAAAGAAAGGTATTATGTTTATAAATAAGGTTTAGAATTTAAATTTAAATTATACTGAAAATTAATAATATAACGCGATAAAGTAATCGATCCGACTCTGGAGTAAGATATACTAAGCTTTTGATTTATAGTATTGAAAATTGAAAGGTGAATATTAAATGAAGCAATAATCGATAAAGAATTTTATCACCGCAAATAACGATCTAGTTTCTCCAAATCCCAACCAATTCTTAGAAAAATGACAAATATTTCCTAAATTGTTCGAAAATGGTACTTAATTACTTTCTGACGATAATACTCGCACAATGAAGTCATTCAATGTGAAGGGGAAAATTTATGTCATTATGCGTGTATAATGAAAATCAATTTAGTATTATGGCGATAAAGGAAATCGCATCTTAGTGTCATACCAATTAATTAACTAAATTTCATGTTGATTGATAAAAACGGAAAAGAAAATAAACTCTACAAGATATTCAGCATTAAAAGTCTCACATCCACTAAGGTTTGTTTATTCCATAATGCATTAAATGGAATAGCATTTATTTTAATAATAATTCATTTAAATTTTATATTTAAAAAAGAAGATCTTTACTTTAAACTGTATGTTCTCATTGGCATGTTCCTACTTTTACGTCCAAATTAAAACACACAAAACTACGATAAACGGAGCTGAAGAGGGAATATTTTCGAATTAACGCAAACAATGAATTGCGTAAAATGGAACTTCGTGAACCGTTGCAGCCAAGAAATTTGACTTAACTTAGCAACAAACATTCAGAGAATTAGAAAATATGGCCTTGGCTCTGATAATATTGAATGCTTTGGCAGTGTATAGTTTCACGTACACAGGGGATGCTCGTTTCTATCGAAAGAGAAC
The DNA here is from genome assembly GCA_947579665.1 of Sympetrum striolatum. NCBI lineage: Eukaryota > Metazoa > Arthropoda > Insecta > Odonata > Libellulidae > Sympetrum > Sympetrum striolatum. Next base: position 105,981,421 of record OX388342.1, read on the forward strand.
GTAGTCGACTGAATGATATGATAATGCCTACAATTGTGAACCAAAAGGATTAGTTTTCCATTTTATCGTAACTTATTATGGTAAACTCACAAGGAAAAAAAATTATTGAATGTTTGCCAAGGCTTAGCGAGATAGTTACGATTCTTAGCTGTTCAGAATTCTTGCCAGACAAATAAGGATTTGAAATATAAGGTGTCTTGATAATACTATATATTTTTATAAATGCGTAATGTTGTTTTATTAAAGTAATCGAAAATTTGAAAAATAAATAATTTTTGCACCTGCAGCTGTGAGCCTCTGCAGAGTGTTTTTTGTCATTGAACTTCAATATTTATTTATAAGTGCCAATATAAATCTATCCCTTAAAATATTTTAACTTTTGAATAAAAAACAGAATGAAGACAACTGAATATCAATCGCCTTCATTGAAAGAAAAGACTGCGAATGGTCTGTATTGATCTGAATTGACATTTCTAGTTAACAAGTAATGCTAATTGCATAGAGGTATTCATTTTTAACTCTGAATTTCCAACTTAACATTTCTGGTTTTACTATTTATGCGATTTGAATAGATATGTGCCTTTTTAACTGTTAATTTCGCAAAAAGCCACCGCCCACTGATCCTTTTTTCTCCTTACTTTATTAAAATACAATGTATTTATAAACAATTCACTTGTTAGATCTGAGCAATATGCATGTGGTAATCAGTAAAGACGTTAGCATTGACAGCTAATATGGCAACAAGCATTTGTGATATAAATAAGGTTAATGGCAAGGTATGGCTGCAGATCTTTATGAGTTGTAGGATAAAATCAAGTTACGGAAAAGAACGTAATGCGACAGCTCTTCGCGATATCCTCAATACTTTGGTGCAAAGGTTTAAATACATTAGGAGGTGGTTTGTATGATTAGCAGGATATTTTAATCCCAGCCCAAAAAAATCGTATAAATGGGATTATTAAAAATTCATGCAAATGAGATTTGTAATTCAAATTTAGTGGTTTCTTAGATAATGCTTTGCATAATATAGGAGAATTGTATTCTGATGAAAGTATGAATTAAGAAAACGAATATACCTGTGAGTGACATCACGCAGGTAGAATCTATAAGAATGAAGAAGAAATTGAATTTGGAAATACACACCAACAATTCTGGCTCTGAAACTAACGTCCTCATACTTCAAAAGCATAAATGAATCTGACGTAGACCACCCATACAAATACTAGTACAATGTTATTTGCAAATTCCAAGCATATCTAAAACAAATTATACATTAAAAAGTAGTTGCCGAAAGGTTTCTTCTCCTAGTTTCGAAAATCTTTATCCCAAAACACCTTAATACTGACTGTAATACATCCTTAGAATCGAGCCCGGGGTTCGCTTTTGAATGAGTGAAATGCATATAATCACGGAATTATGTCTTTAATCATTATACCAGATAATAATGCTCTATCTTTTTAGGAAGTTTAAAATTTATCCAGTTAATCAGAATATATTCTTTGCAGTAGATTTTGATAGACCGTTGTCGAACCAAGGATCATCTTGGGCGATGAGTTTCCACGAACTGTAGCGCAAACGCAAAATCAAACTGTTCATAGAATTTCAGGTCGATATGCACTCGAGATTTTGCTGAAAAATCATTCTGAATATATATTGGTTGCTTGTAAAAGGAAATGTAGCTTTCATTTCAATACTATATAATAATATTGAGGTTTCCCTTGAATATTAAAATATATCAAATCAAATATATAAAATAACATGCTACTTAAACGGAATGCGTTAGGGAGCTACCGTACAAATGTTTGTTGTAAGAGGAGAGCATGTATTTTATGTGTATACATTAACTATTCATTAGCTAGGATATATCAAATAAATTCATAATTTAGGTACCAAAGGGTTGTCACTTGAGATCTCATAAGTTATGAATTGTTAGAAAAATCAAGTAATTGGAACGGAAGAGCATATTGCAAAACGTTATCACCTTCAGATATGGCATAGTTAATTTCAAATGAACCGAATCGTATTTAGGGGTGTATAGTGTTAATCTCCTTTTCAAAGGAAACACCATGGGTTTTGGAATTGTCATGTGGACAGCGCGTTTGCCTTTGGTGAAAGCGGTCTCCTGGGTTCAATTCCCGTTTGGAGCCAATTTCTGAAATGACCTAAGCTGTCGAAGCACTTTTGAAAATACTACTACTACTAGGAAACATAGTTTTAATGAGGAAAAAACACCGATTCCCTACATGCCTTGCAACACCTACTATAGAAGGGATGACTAGTTGAAACCGAAATAAGTTATCAAGGAAATGACTATGTGAAATTAATTCGAGGTTACGAATTTAGACCTTAAAAAAGTCTATTCTTCGGGAAAACTCATGAATTCTTCTTTTATCAAATCTATGTCCACCAACTTCTAAAACACAACACTCGTTTTCACTATACATCGCAAGGAACCTTTGGCATGCATTTTAGTTGCTAAGGGAGTGAAAATTCAAGTACCATTTCATAATTATATGCAATGATGCATTTAATGATATCAAATTAATGCTAATATGTGCTAATATATCACTTTGGATGCCTTGGTTGTTCCGAAGTAAATAAAAGATCACCTTGAATTTGAAAACCGAGGCAAAAGCAATGAAGGCCGCTTTAGGGTCCCCTTTTACTACTACCCTATTTAGGGTCCAAATAAAAATGTCTCGAATATTTTGAGAGCAATTTTACCGAGGAATCAATCGAAAGAGAAACCCAAAACAAGAATTAGCTACTTCGTAGTCCCATTCTGTGTATGTAAACACTTTTTTCATGCCTACACAGATTAAGATTAAAGAGGGAAAGCGAAAGTGCGTGTTAGTGGAACACGCATAAAAGCACCGAAGTAAATGAGTAAAGAACGAAAGTAAAACTAAACTTTAATAGAAGTTTGTAATTATGAAAGTCTTACAACTTTAAAAGTACTGAGTGAGGTTTTGAGATCTCGAAATCAGAAAGGAGTTAACGGTGCAAAAGAAAGTGCATCTTTGTGACTCACCAAAGAATATGCTAGTATGTAAGGAAGGAAACGGGAATTAATTCTATAAGCAGTTTAGTATAATTAAAATTTACAACTTGGGTATGTAATATTCCAGAACGGAATCCCCTGAACAAATTTCGTAATTTAGATATCTAAATATTCAAATTATAATATAATATTCAAATACAGATGGCCGGCCAAGTTTAAATTATGTAAGTTTTTGGCTATCTCAAGCATTATACATACTGTGATATGAAAATAAACCGCAGACTTTGTATTTTCCACAAAATGTATTAATACTCGACCGGTTTCGGCCATACAGCCATCATCAGCTTTTTCATAAATGGCGTTCCACCAAGTAAAGTCAGTTCATATCGATTTTATACTGTGATATGTTTATTTTATATTTAAATGTTATTTGTATGTTATACGAGTAAAATGTTGCTTGCATACTGCAAGCAGATCGACAACACTAATTTCATATCGGCATCATATCGGGACGGACATAAAAAGAAAAAAAAATTCAAAATATTCGTAGAATTCGCTGCAATTTAATCGCCTGGCAGCGAACCCCGGTCTTCCTGGTGTACTTACTATGCAGCAAAATAGAAGATTACCATATCAAACTATGTGTGAAAATTAAAGCAAAACTATTAGGTGCAACTACCTCAAACGACGTCCTACTATTCACATACACTCCTTATTTGAGAAATTATAATGTGCTCTGGCATCGAACCCAGAAACAGCATGGTCTTATCTATTTTTTTTCTTAAACAAAGTGTTAATATACATCTTCCATCTAAGCAAGAGCTCCCTTACATATCGATAAATGCATAAAAAAATTATGAAAAGATACCCCATAGTATTATATATGGGGGATATTTTTACCGCCCGGCATCGAACCCGGGTCTTTCAGGCAATACTTTCTATGCAGTACAATAGAAAAACACCATCTTTAACCGCGTATGCAAATTCAAGCAGAAATATTGGTTACAACTGCCTCAAATGACGTCCTACTTTTCCTTTATATTCCTTATGAGAGAAACGTTATTGTGCTCTGGCTTCGAACCCAGGAACAGTACGGTCTTATGAACATTTTTTTCTAAAACTTATTCGTACCATACATCTTCCAGCCAAGCACGAACATCCTATCATTTCGATAAGTGCATCTAAAAAAATAATGAAAAACGGCTCCCATGTATTTTAAAGGGCAGATCTTTGCATCGTCCTAGCATCGAACCTAGGATAACTTTTGTAAAAGTCGTTGATGTTTTCGAAAGTCCAAGACCATAAATATAGGCACCTCGAGTTTTACTTCTCTACCTATCCGGAAAGTATTTTTTTTAATTCCCGAAAATCACGGCAATGCATTCAAAGGGGAAAAATCGGGACTTTGGGGCCCTCTGGAATCGAACCTATGACACTGAGGATCAAAGTCTCTTTTTTCCTGGGGGTTTCACGTTATGGCCAATATGTCATAAAAATTTCAGATCAATGACGCTTGTAGTTTAGGCTGTGAATTTGTATCCTATCTATCTATCTATCTATCTATATAGGTATATCCATGAATGAATCCGGAGAAGCATCTATATATAATAGATAATTGAAATATATTGAAAAATAGAGATGATTCTTGATGAAGTATATCAGTGCATGTTTCGATATAGGAGTAATAATTAATGTCATCTCGATTGTGGAGGTGCAATTACAAAAGCTGACATTATACATTCGTATAATGTCATTGGTGTCTACTTTAATTTTCACGTAAATTCAAACCGAGTAACGGAAGAGAAGATGGTATGATGAAGTTTAATGGACCATTACAAGGTAAAGAATTGATCAACGCGCAAAAACTGAGCAGAGATGAGAAGAAATGGCCTTGGCTCCAATACTAATGTATAATGCTCGAAATCTATTCAGTTACTCTTACGATAAGATAAGATTTTTTTTCGTAATAATACGTAATACGCTCGGTAGGAACCAGGGGTGGGAATAGTTCTATTGAATGCGTTTGTCGTTTACTACATGATATGATGAACCATACACTAACTATGCTATCACACTACTAAGTTGTTATAGTGCACATACAAAGAAGCATAACCTTTGATTTTTTCCTTAAGTGTAAATAGGTGTTCGGTACAACGCACAGTGGGACAAAATGCCTAAAAGTTGGACATTATAAGTAAATCTCATCTGATCGGTTTGAAATCCGGTATGAAATAGTTTTTGAGGTCACTAATTCCGAATATGACATTGAAATTATTTTGAAATTATTATTTCGCAAACAAATTCACATTTTTTGGCAAAAAATACAATATTCTTATATCATGCCCATAAAAAAACGTGACTATAGGTTTCGTGATCACCGATTATGCATATGAAACTGATTTTTGTAAACTATTCTTTCGTGAAATCATTTCAGTTTTTATCAATGATGTGGATTAATAATTTTATATTATTTTTAAAATCCATAATTACAATTTTATGCGTACTTTTATTTTAAAATCATTCCAAAGAAGTTATTTAAATATGTTATTACATACATAATATCACAAATACATTATACAAATATAAACACAAATATACATATAGTATATAATATAAACAATCATTAAAAACAGGCTCTGATCCGTCCAAAGAATCATCTTAGCACACAAACACTATACCATTGTACATAATTATCGTTTCCAATTTTGATAGAGCATATGTAAAGTTAACAAACACATTTATGTAAAACATTACTATATCACAGCTTATTTACTTATAATTTGAAAAGGCACGCGCACACACACTCATACACACGCAAACACTAATTACTCTCCGATTCCGATCCGTCCGAAGAATCATCTTTCGATCCAGATTCTGCTGGGTAAGATACATACAATATTTGCAAGGCCTCGGAAGATAAAGCTTTCGATGGCTTGGAACGCATTACAACCTGGCTGGAAATGATAGGGTCTGAATGCAACATCATTCGCACAAACAAGTCCTCCATAGTCTTCTTCCTAGAGCACTTTCGCGTAAAATCTTCCCTAAATTTTCTTAACAATTTATTGCATGCTTCCTGTGCTTCCTCGGACATTTATCCGATTGGCAGCAATGCATTTTGTATAACATCTCTTCCATGCAATAGTATTTTATGCACAGTTGTTGGCATGCAGAACCAGGGATATAACTGTACAAAAAGCCGTGCGGTTCTGATGGCATACTCTTCGTAGATATCTACATTTATTCTGTATCCAGAAGACAGAACTTGCAAAATTGTGTGAAATCTCCGAAGAAGCTCCAAATTTAGGCCTGTAATACTGGCGGAAATTTCCAGATGCTCGAAAAAGCGGCGAGCTGTGTTGCCATCATTACTGCTACCATACACCTGCTTTGGCCGGTCAACTATCAAACTAAGCTGTCTTTTAAACTCTTCTCGGATTTTATTCCTGCGCGCCTCCACTAGTTCTTTATCCATCGGATTACGTATCTGCCACGTTTCAATTTCCAGTCGGTATGCTACTTGCAAGCAGCATTCAAAGAGACGAATCCATGCGTGCAACGTGCTTAATCCATACTGGAGATTATCATCCTTTATTGGACGAGAGATGTTCTCATCAATATCGTTGAACTCAGTGGATGTAGCGTTGCAGATGTAGCACCGTTGTGTTGACGTTGTGTCCGTGATAGCATTGCAGATCTTTCCGTCTATCATAGTTAGTTGCAACTTGTAGTTAATGTTGATTTTGTTACCATTAATTACAGTCTCCAATGGTGTAAGTCCCTTCTCCTGGCCGCGCACGTTTTCAACTTGCAATTGTGCATGCTGTTTTGATTCCTTCTTGAACTCGATCTTCAGAGGACGGCAAAATCGAGGAGATGCAGGTCTACTGTTGTGCCAAACAATTTTCCTCAGAGTCCCTGTGGTCACGAGTTGTAGTGGAACCACAGAAGTGAAAAAGATGTTGCTGTCGTCGAATTCTTCACCATCTTCGCTCAACACCGACTGCTTATAATTGCTGTGCCCTGAACTCCCATCACAGCCCCACTTGCAAATTAGCTCCAGACCTAACAGTTCTTCCGCTGAGAAAGAAGCTATCATCTCCGTTTCCAACAATAAAATACGCTGGGCTATACGGTCCAATAATGACTGCAGACTAAGTTCCACGCTATAGTCGGTGATGGTCATTAAAAGTACGCTCGGATAGCACGCTCGTTTTGCTTCAGAAACTTTATTATAGGAGGGGTATAATCTGCAGTTATTTGCTACTGAGACATTGCGCATTATCTGGTACTCTGATTTTGATTGGCTGAGCAGCACCATTACAACTAATGCATACTCCGCTGTCAAAGTGCTTTCTAAACAGTAATTAATACGACCACGGTACTTTCGCGCTCTAGTTGGCGTTGTTGTGGTCATTTGCTTCAAGACAACAGCAGCGTCTACATTACCACTTGCACGAAGGCTCATTTGTGCTGCGTAAGAGAGTTCATCAGAACTGTGATCTGCTCTGAGACGTTCAGTTCTTCTTCGCTTAGAACGATCAGTAACTGACAAAAAATCAGACGGAAGCCTTCTTGGAGTCTGCTCACTGCTGCAACTGGGATCCTCTTGTGACATACCGAAGCAGAGCCCAGTGTCCAACCATATTTTTTGGTTCGCCAGAAACCGAGATTCAGTATTGCTGCTTTTTTTCCACCTCTTCTTAAAATTCGACAAGAGCCGTCTCACTTGCATCTTTTCTTGATCAGTCAAAATGTGTTTTACATTGTATTTTGACAATATTGCCTGCTCTAACAGTTCGTAATGTGCTGAGGACTCCACTGTCCACTGGGTCCGTGACAATATAAATACGTCCTGACGAGTGAAAGTAAAACCTGAAAAAATTTACAGCGGTTTTACAGATTAGGAAAACCTAAAATTAAACTTAAAAAATTAAACGCACAGCTCGAAAATTAAAATTATTAAATTAATTGTGAAATGAAATGTTGAAATATTCCAGAAATGCACCCTTAACCATTTCATCAACAAAATTGTATCTGTGAATAAGCAGAAATTTGTTAAGATACACCCGATAATGCAAAAAGTGACTTACCAGTTCCGTCCATTTCCTCGGCTACGGGATCCTAAGCTCGTTGCTGCACACAAAGATCACCGAATTTTGTTGATATAAAATCGTACACACAATTATACAGTAGTACGTTTTACTACGAATGTTCCTTTGTACGAGTGTTCCACACTACGAGCTGGCACTCAGCCGAAATATTGACTCTTAAGACGAGCGAAATTTCTTGCTACGAGCGTGCGGGTACAATCGTATACTGCTTGTTGGCGCTGTCTAATAATTTCGCGGACGAGCTACCAGGGCTACCAAGGACCCGATGGTAAGCTCGAAACAAAATCCCTTTTATAAGTTGGTTACGTTGGTCACTTTGGTAAACGAGCCAAAACAGAGCGGGATGAGGAGCTCAATGCTGATAACACCAAATCAAAATTCTTCTTGGATCACCCTGCCGTCGCTCACTCATTTCATTAACACTCATCACTAACGCCTCCAACAAGAGAGGAAAGGACGTCGTTATTACGTCTTAGAAACGATCGAAATCGTCATTTTTTCCGCAGACAAAAGGATTCCTTACTAACGACCACACCTTCCCCCAAACCCATTTTTTAGTGATTTAGTATTTCATATGTTAGTAACTTTTATATTTTTTGTCACTTAATGTTTATATCTATGTTTTATTTAAGGGTTAAATGGAGGAAGATACGTTTTAGTCCCAATTGCGCACAATAAAGTCGTCAATAATAATAATACCACCACATTATCTCACAAAAAGGTATTTTCGTAACTCTCTACTTCCCCTCCAATCCTTCATGGCTATTTAAGTGTGCAAAATATTTTTTCTGTAGTAGAAGATGCTATTCTTTGCGATAGAACTCATTTTGTTTCGATGATAAGTAAGCAAGTGCCATACGTGTTGCCTGCAACGCGTCAACAAGCTGCGCGCATCGGCTACTTTACGGATACTGAGGTTACTCACGTATTTCATCAATTACTCGCGGAGGGGTGGTTCGGGGTGGCCAATTATTTTTGGGTTTCATAGCTGAGATATGTGCCTACAATAATATATGTATATCAACGCAGGACTCGGCGGGACACTATAACTTTATGAAGTTTGTATTTTTGTTTTTGAACGAAATTAGTGCAAATCAGTGGTTACTTTTTATGTTAATAACATTGTTAATTTTGTTTCGGAGCTATTGTAAAACAGCATTTCAAATCCGCTAACATTGCTAAGTCAATTACATTTAAGGAGTTTCAAATTGCGATAATGGGGTAGCTGCAGAGGAATTTTGAAGATGAGGCTATTTCGAAGCGAAGGCACGGTTAGGCGTCCGAGCAGCAAACCTTTCACTTTGTTATTGATTTTTGCAAACATGTGCATACTTACCTGCATTTCGAATGCATTTCTCGGCGGCTCAAACATTTTACTTGCCAACCATGTAAAAAGAAATCATATCCCCGAACTTTTTTTTTTCTCATAATGACCACCTTTTTGGGATTTCGTCCCACTGTGCAACGCCTCGAACTTCGGATGAAGCAGTATGGGGGCTGAAGGCCGCCTCGGGCCCTGACAACACTTCCTTCGATACCAACTGTTTATCCCTCTCTTTTGCTAAACGTTACTCTTTCTCAATTATGTTGAATTAAATTAAAGTTAAATGGCCTCTGCATGATAACTTCCAATGTTAGAACTAGCACATAGTTTTTGAATACGTAAAGTGTATTATATCGCAGAGATCAATGCTAAGCAAAGAACTAATCTGCTAACTTTACAAATAATGCAGTACGTTAATAAAAATAGATGGTACCAGAGCTAATCCTCAAGAAAGGATTGCAATAAGCGATAAGAGTGAAAAAGTATGGAAGTAAGGAGCAAGGATAGGAAGTTACTTAGCACGTGAAGTCGTGCGATTGAAACGCTATGATAAACAGAGGTGAAAAATAGCGACATGACTGGGACTCGAAGCCAGGTCTCCCACTTTCTGGGCAGGTTTTCTAACCACTAAACTACCATGCCGCAATGCGAGTATGGAATGTTGTATGCCATGTTTTTAAATCGAGACGCTGTACGTTCCTTGAAAATAGCAATTCACAACGAATACTTAAGGAATTTTTTTATTTAGATACCAAAGTTTTGTCACTTGAGATCTCATGGCCTTTCTCCGTATATTAATTGTACTTAATAAGAACGGGTTACCTAGAATTTTGTTCAGTTTTTAATGGGATCGATTTTAAGACATGGATTATTCTTAATTGAGTGTGATATGTATATTGACACTAAATTCCATTTCGGAACCTTCCCTATTCATTTAAGTAAGAAAAAATGGTAAGAATTAAATTGATTATTAACTAATAAATCTCTGTGATTCACGTCACAAAGCGAACGTTTCTTTCACTTTCCTAAGAGTAAATTTTAAGTTCATATCTACGTTACAACTCCAGGCGATCCCAAAAGTCATCTAGTTTATAAAATCTGCGGAAGTCTGATATCTTGTGAAAATAAATTGCAAATAATTGAAGAGATCTGAACTTTTTTGCATTTTTTATCATTAAGACTTGTTAAGCGGACGCGACGTAAAGTTGACATCGTCAGGTCTTAACTCAAATGGCCACTGAATACCGAAACCGATTTTCAAATTTAAATAATAATAACGTTATGGAGAATTACTTTTCTCTTCAATTAGTTGTCATGTAATTTTTTTAAATACACACTGTTCTTTTCACACATTGGGAACGTACGAGTTAATTTTAGCCTAATCATCATTGATTTTAATAACTAGATGACAATGATTTCGAAATATTATTCCCTAACGAAATCGAATAAAATAAGAAAGAAAATTGAATAAAAGAGAATATACTACTCACTTGTTTAGAAGAACGTTGGTCGGACGTTGTCTCCCTCTACTCTTTGGCGGCGGTTGCTTCCATTCGAGTTTGGAATGGATAACTCATCGTACATCATGACGTCATCGAAACGAGGTGAGATTTTCTTTCATGAGATTAGGAAAAATCGGAATTACAAATTAATACATAATCAGCTAATTTCAATAACATGCAGACTGTTATGTCTGGCTATGGGGCTATGTAGCATGAACTTGTACTATAATTCTCAAATTAGGATTTCTGTAACGTAAAACTACTATTCGCATTGACCCCACACACTTCATTCCAACAGGATGATAGTAATTTAAGTAATTGAATTCCGATTACCAAGACAAATAATTCGGAAAGCCATCATTCTATGTTCTTAAAGTAGAATAACGGCGATTTATTTTGAGGGTCAAAAAGAAAAAGATCATATTAATAATATTTAATGTAGTATTGAAGAAGGATGGATTCTTATAGAATATATTAGGAAAAAATGAACATGGATCTGATATCAGACTAAACTGCACTAAATGTAGATGGCATGAAGACTAGAAGTTGATACTACACAACGATGGCAGGTAAAGTATCTGAAATATCAGACAGCAAAAGTAATTTTAAAATAGTGTTTAGGAATGCAGAATAGCACTGCATTCCGGCAATTCTTAGCCCAGGGTTTCCGTTAATTTAAAGATCGATTTCCAATGAGTCCCAAAATTAAAATATCTGTTAATATATACTCTTATAACTAAAGATGGAAACAGGTAATCAAGATTAAATCGTTAACATAATCACGTAACAAAGGATTTCGAAAATGGTACTCGAAGCCAAATTCCTAACTTTCCCAAGGACGCATAGAACAACCGGAGGGAAGAAAATATTCCAAGTCCCACTTACATCAGACGGTTCTTCTCCGTTACTTATAATATAATCATGCATGAGAGGAGAATTGTTTCAGTTATTAATTTTAATTTTCTTAGATTTACGATTGCCAATCACCTACTCAACACAAGAACATACTTTTAAAATACGTTAATTGATAAATGAGACTAAATTCGCAAAATATTTTAAAAATACGTTTTATGCGAATACGCTATGAATGCAAGCAAAGATGTTAAAAATTTAATCTATGACCGAGGGCAAACAACACAATAACGCGAACGTCATGCACGAATATTGAACAGTGAAAACTTTTAAAATATCGGATATGTATTTGCTCGCGCAAGCAATCACTCCTTTTAAACAAGAATGAATAATTCGATGAAGACATTTTACACCACTTACCGGACAAACCTTGGTTCCGATCACGGACATCTTGATACGAAAACTGCAATCCTAACGGCTTTTTTAAACTAAATTGACACAAGAAGTTCACTCGCAGAAATCTCGACAGGAACTGGAGAAATAACCGTTTGGATATGCTATGAACAGAAATGCAGTCATCTGATTGGTCCAGTCCAAATTTTCTGTCGACGGTCCTGCCCCCTTCTTTTGTTAAACAAAATCATTATTAATAATTTATTAAAGTTCAATTTTATGAACTACCATCTTAATCGAAATTTCAATATATTTGCATTTTTGAATTTTCTTAAAATTATTTGTTTACAGTTGACGTTAATTTGACCATTTCCTCGTGATATTGTAAAATATTAACATTCTAATTGTTTATTTTTTAGAAACAAAAATTGGTTTGTGATAACTACTTAAAGACGTTAACGCTCCATATAAATATTACAAATATAACATTCCATATAAATATTACAAATATAACATATACATCGGCTAACTTAGATATAATTATTAAATTTCTGAGTAAGGGCATTAAAAATTTATGAAAAAATACATTGATTAAGCAGTTTCGATAATCGAGTAATACAATTCATTCAAACGATTCAGGAGAATAGAAATCAATGCCCCCGTAAAAAATTCTGTATCACGTTGTCCCACTTGTCCCTTACGCCACAATATATTTTCTGCAAGGAAATAAATTACACGCCACCATTACAGTATATCGATTGAAATGATTTACAATATTGTTACCTATACAAGAACCCTTAAATAAGATAATAAGAACCGCTAATAAAGTTACTATACCCAAAGCATTTATCAAACATAAACTACTTACTTTAAATCATGCTTCCCTGGTATGAATACATCTTTGAAGAGTATGCATTTCGAAAGATTAATTGCAGATTCAGCAGAAAAAGTCATTCATATTTGCGGCCTTTTCTCGTGGACGATTCTTTTAGCACTGATTGGATAGCACTTTTGCCATCTTGACACTCGGCATATTCGCACTTACGGAAATCACAAAATAAATAACTGAGTTTCAACTGATGACAATTAATTCCACAAAAGCACATGCCACTAACTCAGTAAGAATTCACAAGATAAGAGAAACGGTGTTTACAGTTCCACTTCGAGAAATTTAGAGGCAAAACTATTCGTCAGAGGTCTTGAATATGAATAGAACATCTACAAGAGAACGTAGCAAATACTTTTTGGAGTTCATGATGACAGCCATTGTGAGAAACCAAACGAATAACATCAGTGCGATCCGCATTACTCAGCTACTCAAAAGCTACTTACGTAATTCAGATTTTTCTAGACGAACGAAAATTGCCAAAAGGGCGGTAAGAGGCCAAGTAAACGCCTCGTGGTTATAATGAAATGGCGTTTGGGACGAAGATCTGATATTAATTGCTTTAAAATGTGTAACAAATATCTTCCGATGTGGAGTGAGTATGTTAAGTGTGTTCATGATCGTGATTTCTGTGATATATCTTCTAACGTGCGTGTGTAAGCCATTGTACGTGATAATCCACTTGTGGAAAGTTCAATGTTCGACGAAAGTTGAAATTTAGCTCTTCATTCAGTGCTTCTGAGGTGAATGTGAAAAAGGTGTGCTTTATGCTTTCTCCAGGAAGTGTTTTAGAACCCTGATATTCTTCAAAGTTAAATTCACAGCCACCGCACGATTTGAAGTAAGTACAGCATGTCTAAGGAACTTATTTGCTCTTTTTCGGCCTTTTCTGGGTGAAAATAACATATATGTCTAATGGACGCGCTAGAAGTAGAGAAATGTATATCATTTAATATAATTTCATTAATGTTTGAGCCTTTTATGGACACCAATCTGCAATAATGACTTTTTTAAGCAAAGGCTTCTGTCAGGAATATATTAACCATAATCTCTAATTGCAATGGAACAGTTTGAGATAGGAGTGAATTGTGAAGAATCAATGGCTGCGAACAAAAATCGATTTAATGATTAAAATTCATGTCTTAAGTTTGAAGAGTTAATATTATAATCACGAACTCATAAACTACAAGTTTTCAATGAACATAGTTGCATCAAATAATACGTGTACATTAAGGAGTGGGACACGGAGCACTGTTTTCTTTTAATATGCCTTGCTATTTATAAAGGTTTTATACCTTTGAACTCGGTATGTCGATACACATTGTCCATCATTTTTTTAATTTTCCTAACAACAGTTTCGAATTATTTAGAAAAAGGAAATTTAAGTGAAGACTACCACATTAGAATCTTAGTTATAACTTCTTCTTCTTCTTCCTTGCGTCTCATCTCCTCTAAGAAGGTTTGAAATCATCGTAGTGATTTCTGTTTTGTGAGCTGTTTATCTAAATAGATCTATGAAATTGAATATACGCCAATAATTCCAATTGTCCATCTTAGAATTCCTTCTTCTTCTTTGTGCATTTCCCTGTATTATTATGTAAAATAGTACATATATGTATATATTTCCAGATAATATGTTTAAAATATTGTAGGTACCTTGATTTAATACTGTATTGTTAGCCCGTGAAATGTCTTTATTTCTTTCTTCATCCTTCTCATTTTTCTAACTCTATCTTTGTAACCAACTTATTGTTAGAATTCCTTTACACGGCCATAATTTCAAGGACTCTTGCTTATTTGAATCAATTTTCTTAAACTTCCAAGATTCACTGTAATACATTATCATAAAAAAGATCTTGCTTATCCTATTCTTGGCTTTATTTCTTCAGAGCAGTTGTTTGTTTGTCTGTCTGTTTGTTGGTCTCAAGATACTTACACCTCTGTATTCTTTGCACTTCTGTTTTATGAAACATTCATTTTTCATTTTGCTGAGGTGTCTTTGAAATGACCCTAAATTTAGACTTTTTCAATGGTAAACACAGCCCGTTTCCTAATTACTTTTACATCTTGTCTCTGTAGATAATCTTCATGTGTTTGAACTGTACCGTCTGCATTTCTTATGTAGTTAACAGATCTTCCATTTTTCTTATACAAATATTGTCGTTGCTGTTGCTTCTTGAATTATATCTTCTAAATATCAATTGATGTATGTTTATGTACCCTTGACGGACTCCTTCCATGCATCCTCTTCGACTACCCAATCCCCGATATTTGTTATTATTTGTACTACCGGGATAATGCTTAGATTCACTATATATTCATAATGATGCATTTTTGGTTGAGTCATTGTAAAGAAAAATGTGTAATCAGATGAAAAACATTCAGAAATTTCATTTCGCTTTAACGTGTTTTATAGCAGCAAACATCATATGCAGATGAGAGAAAAATAAATCGTGATAAATATAGTCCGAAGAACAAAAGTAATAATCATTCTGTTGAAAGGTAAATATGAAAGGTGGTATTGTAATAATTTTTATTTGGCATAATATTATTCCTGTATAAAACAATAAGTTGAACCGATTACCTATACTCCTTCTTTTGTTTATCGTTAGAAATCTTATGAACCATGATAAATAGAAAAGGATGCTTGATAATAATTTTACAAGATTAAAATATGTTCAGAAGTTTTCAAAAACTAATGAGCATATTTTAAAAATAATAAATATTTAACACTTTGACATTTCTGTAGTGCGTACTTGGAATCACTGCTTTGGCGTAACCACCACGTAAATACCAAAATATAGAAATAAAATAATTCAAGAATAATTAATATTAAAAAAAAATAAATTTATTTAAAAAATTATAGATACTAAAATTTAATTTTGATATATTAATAAGAATTAAAAATTTATTAAATGACGTTGGGGGCGTTGCCACCGACGGAAAAATCAAATTCGACCAATCAGATCGCAGCAATTTGTGCGTTACTTATTCTGAAGACGGGAAGCTCAGTCGCTGTCGTATTTTCGTCTAGTGAGGTTGTTATAACAATTGCTTTCAAGAAAACCGTTAAATTTTGAATTTGGGGCCTTTCGATTGTCAAGATGTTGCAGCTACCTTCCAGGACTTCCAATATATGGTAAGTTATTTAGACTCCTTAAGTCTAATATCTCTCTTTAATATTTATAATTCCTGCAGTGCGCTGATAATTATGATATTATGAATGTTCTTTTCGCGCATAATTAGTGAATATAGTTTGTGTCCCAAATGTATCTGAATAATCTTCAGTCATACCTTATTCAAAATGAATCATACTAAGTCTCATACTGCACCGAATTAGAATCGTGCTTAAATTACTTCGATAATCTCATTCGATTTAGTAATAATTATATTTAATGATATATATAATGAGATCGTCTCGTCTTCAGATAGTGCAAGATTTTCGTTAACTTATCGAACAGAATGCAATGGCAAGTTGGATAACCAATGTGCAAAGCATAGTTCATTTGCTGAATTTTGGAGACGGATGCGAGGCAGAAGAAAAGTGTGAGGTTCGTGGGACTCGAATTCCTCCCAAATACCGGCACTTTGTCTAACCTTTGTTCCTTTGGGGAAAGGTCGAGGTTTGCGTTAATTCTTCGTAAAGTAACTTTACTTCTTAGTTCAACAAAACTCCGGTGGATTGGTCACTCGTGTTCTACATAACTGAACTGTGCCATGAACATCGATGGACCGGATCTTCAAGTTAAGGTAAGTGGAATATATGTTATTACATTTGTTCATATTTTTTAATTTTTTTCGTAATTCCTAACCCATTATCATTTTATATAAATATGTATAAAATTGATTATGATTACTTTCAATTCCACCAGTTGTTTCTTATGCCTCTAATTTTCCGTTGCTATCAGAATAAGGATGATTCTGCAGAATTATGAATTTCATATTTCAGGGTGAATTTCCAGGGGTCAATCGGCTTTTAAGTCTCTTTTTTCCTGAGCTCAAAGTCCTCCTTGGATCACCTCTCTACACATTTGCAGACATTAGTCACATTTTGGTCCTCGTCATCCTGTCCATATTTAGTTGGAATGAATTAGAAAACTTTACACTTTAATTTTCAATTGTATGCATTATCATATCTAGAATTCGACGACTGACTCGTTTTATAGTCATAAATCCTAACACAATCCTCTGGTGTATCCCCAGCTTGTGTGTTTCTCTTTCTGATTCAAAAATGACTGCAAAGCTAAGTGGTCACACGAATGAAGTTGAGTAAATAAGCACCTAAGCAATTTCATCTAATAAATTCCACTGTTTGTTACGTGTTAAATCTCTAGATTATAATTGTTCATCAAAGTTCAATTGTTACGTCAATTAGTGATAATTTATATGAATTGGGATTATGCTATTTTTCGTATACCATTTGTTCGTTGTGACAGAAATGTAGAAAGAGAGATAAGCGTATGCCATTGGTCACTTATATTAGTTAAAATTGAAGAGTTTATTGTTTCCTCGTGCGTAAGAAAGTTAGAAGCGATATTAATCTTTAAATGTAGATAGAAACAGTTTTTTATTTTAGAAACAACTCCATTAACTTGCCATAGCTTAATTCAGTATTTAGTATTAAAAAAATTAAACATTTGCTCGAGAAATATCGTTTTGGAGTACTATTAACTTAAGCTGCAAGACCCAACCTTTCCTTGTCTACAATTAAAATCCGTTTCATTCTCGTCCATTGCCTGCGAGCCTGGCCGTAATACTTCTTTGTCATAAACTTGCACTTTTCCTTTTACGTCTCCTGTATACATCCTCAGCCAAAAGTGAATGGTATTTACATGCAACAGCAAAACAATTTACATACAAATGATGAGATTTGACGAAAGTCAAATTCTTTGCTTTCATTACCAATACTCTCCCTTTTTCCCAGATAGGAGACCTTGGTGTAACCGAATACTTCCCTTAAACCCAATGCGATTTCTTCCAAGACCTTCAATTCTTTCTTGTCTCTTTGCGAAGCAGCTTTCGTCATTCTCCCTACATTTTAAATAATATTAAATACATCGTATATTATATTGATAATGTATTATATATGAGCCTATGGTCTTTCATTAGTTGATATCTTTTATTTTTTTAGTATCGTTATTATCCGACATCAAAATCCACCCTTCGAGTACATGGAGAGATTCCGCAGCGATGATCCGGAAGCACAATCCTTTGATGCTATCATGGAAACTGATGAGTGTAATCCCTGCATAACTTTTACATTTAATTCCTCGTATGATATGTGCATAATTGGTTAAATATGATTTTGTCTATCTACCTCTTCAAATATTTTAAATGCTATCCTTGTAGTATCGTGATTATCTGAATTTAAAATCAACCTTTCGAGAACATGGAGAGAATCGGCGGGGATCAGGAAAATCCAAAAGGACATTGTTTTGATGCTATCTTGCAAACTGATGAGATAATATCTTTTATATTAAGTTCCTCGTATAATTAGTTGATATTTGGTTAAACGCAATTGAGCATTTTACTTTTTCAAATCGATTTTATATTGTTTTTCTAGTATCGTGATTATCTGACATCGAAATGAACCCTTCGAGCCCAAGGAGAGAATCTGCAATAATGTGGATGATAAGGAAGGACATTGTCTTGATACTACGATTGATGCTTCGATATCTTCGAATCTGATGAGTAGAAGCCCATAATAATTTTATATTAAGTTCCTCGTATGATTCTTTGATATTTGAATAAACATAATTGAGCTTAGATACTTTCTTAATCTATTAATTACTAATTTTCTTGCATCGTGAATATCTGTCAACAAATTCAATACTTCGAGTCCATGGAGAGAATCCGGAGTGATGGCGATGATCCTGAAGGAAAATCGTTTCATGATATCTTGGAAACTGATGAGTATACACAAAGATTAACTATTATGTTAAGTTCTTGGAAGAATTTGTTGATATTAAGTCAAACAAAATCGAGCCTATATGATTTTTCTAATCAATTTCTTACAATTTTACTAGTATCGTGATTACAACCCTTCGAGTCCAAGAAGATTACCCGCAGTGATAACGATGATCCAAAAGGACATTCTTTTGACGTTCTCCTGGAAACTGATGAGTATTAGCCTTGAATAATTTCATATTGAGTTCCTCGTATAATTTGTAGATATTAGGTTAAACATTATTTAGACTATATAATTTTTCTAATGGATTTCATAAAATATTTCTAGTATCGTGGTTATGTGATATCGTAATTTACCCTTCGAGTCAAAGAAGATTACCCTCAGTGATGACGATGATCCAGAAGGATATTCTTTTGATGCTATCTTTGGAACTGGTGCATATAAGCAATATATTATTTGATAACTATTTAAAGACGTTTAAATCTCCATATAAATATAACAAATATAATATTCATCACGTAACAATAATATACTTTACCTTAATTATAATAATTGCTAGATTAATATTTTTGGTAAACAATTATTTTATATTTTAGACGTAACGAATACCAAGGGAGACGGGTGATCTATAATAAATTATTAGTCTTATTGGTGTCATCAACTTGATCATCTGATTCAGAGATTAATAATTGTATACATAGAAAACAAAGATTATTGCCAAGGATGACTCCGTATTCTTTTATCATTGCAAACTTAGGTTTTCCAAACGCGGAAACAATATCGCCGTGATAAAAGAATATGCTATTAGGGTCATTGTGTTTTCCCTTTCATGCATTCCCTTTTAACTTTAGTCTCAGCTTTAACTTTCTTCCGTTTTCATTTACTGTAGCTTACTTTCACTTCCTCATTTTTCGTAAGCAGAAATGAAGCATATAAAACAAATTAATTCGGAATCACATCGAGGTCTGGGCTTCCTCAAATTTCAATTACTCCCGTCTTTAAGATTTTTAAGATGATGTAGACATTAAAGCCATTTTAACCTTCGTGTCTTTCCACTTTTCTAAGGTTTTGTTTTAGTAAATAATCTCCGACATTTTAATCATCTTTACGTTATTTTGTTTGCGTTATCTTTTACGGGTCCGTAGTGAAGCTAGGGAAGGAGATTAGTCTTGATTTCACTCGGCGTAGAATACGCAAATAGCATTTTAATATTTCTTAGCTATCAATGAACTAATAGACCAATGTCAGGTACTATATTGACCCATCGGTCACCTGCTCACTCTTCTTTTAAGAGATAGAGAATTCTTTTCGGATATTGCAGCATCGGCTTGCCTGACATTATAAAATATGTTGCTGGTTTTAAATTTATTACTTTAGCGTATGAATGCATAACGTCGATGAAGTTATTAAGACTGACTATATTGTGTTTGAAATCTTGAGAATAAAGTGTGTCCAACTCTATAATCAGCAACATTTATGTGATAATGGATATACTTATCAGGTTTCAGTAACTTCCGCTGGAATTTATCATTCTGTGATCGTTAAATTTTTTGTTTTAGAAATCAGGATACCTTTTATAGGGTATTCGATTTTCCCAACGCGTACGCATAATAAATGCTAGAGTGTGATTCAATAATGTTTTTTAACATTAAAATGCAGTTAAGTTGATTTATCGTTGATTCGATTTTCTCTCAAATAACGTTTTTATCCCAAAGATTTTTCCGTTCGATGGTTTCTCCGTTTCAGTTATGAAATATGAACTAAATTACTACCAGACTAAATTATTACTAAATAGACCACTCATAGCACCAAATTGGGTCAAGTTTTCCCTGTCTTCGTTTTTAGGAGTAATATAATTGCATTACATAATAATTTCATTCATGCGAAATTAGTTTCTGGATCCCAGCAAATAAAATTACGGAATCATTATCATAAATTTGTAATACCTGAGCAGGCAATGGTATTTTATATTAGATATATTTCAGTTAATATTACGTAGGTTTTTGAGATTGAATTTTAATACATGCAGTATTATTGAGAATAATTAATATTGATGTTTTAATTAATTTGCCTCGAGGAACAGTGTTGGAGGTCTTAAGATAGGGATACTTAAGCTGCGTTTCCGCATGCAATGATTCCTTCGCCAATCTACTGGCACTAGTAATCGTTGCGCCAGTAGAAGTAGAAAGGAATTCAACTTACTGGCGCCAGTAGACTTCCCTAACTCTGTTTTCCTTCTTTTAACTTACCCTTATCAATCGATCGATTACGGTGCATACAATCAAGCGCTGAAACTTGGTGAAACTCCATCGCTGGAATGGAATCTGAAGAATCAGTCAAAATGTTCACGAAAGAACGGTTTATTGGAACAACTAGTTTTAACTCATCGAGTCATCATGAGGTACTAAAATCACAGTCCTCCCAAAGAAAAATAATTTGCTCTTACAATTAATATTGGCCCTCATCGACATCGATATACGCGCGAAGGATCTCAGCTATCTTTAATACTATGCCAGTTAAACATTCTTGAAATTGAAAAAACTGGCGCCAGTAATCGTTGCATGTGGAAACCCAGCTTAAGGAATGGAATAAAATCCCTCTTCTAGAGAAACAATGGTTCAGAATATTCCGAGAGAAATCTCCTGCATTTCAATTTAATGGATAAATGGATTAGTCAAGTTATCTTAACTACGGAAAGTCTCAAAATTTTGCGTACTTATTAAATATAATGACTTGTTACTAAATCGAAATATTTACGGTACCTTAAACATGACGTAATACGTTAACTCAATAAAATATTAAATGGCAATCGCGCCCCCCTGGGGTAAGCCGCTACCCCGGCTAAACAGTAACGGTTGAAATATCGCGCAACCGATGGTATAACAGCCAACGATGGCATTAAGTTCTCAGTAGCTAGAAGCTGTGTGTGCATGTGATTTATTGTATCGTAGAAATTATTTTTGCATATTTTGACGAATTTTGGCGAACTGTGAATCCATTTTCCTTGATTTAAACGTACTAAATCTTTAATATTAAGCAACAACCAAGCAATATATGTACTTCTTTGCCATTAAATCACTTCGAAAACATTGAGAAACCATTAGAAAAAACGCAAAAAATTGACATCACAAAAATTTAAACCTTTGACTAAAATCTGCAGCGTCAGGACATCCGATCGTACATCCAACATCAATCATCAATCCGATCGAGTTGAAATTTTTTATATGTTATAAGGACTACCAACTACAACTTTTAAGCACTATTTGTTGACGGATTTCGAAAACAAACGTTTTTTCGATCCACCCTATTGAGTTACTTGAGAAATAGAACGGGCATTGCGGGATATGAAAGGGAATAAAGCAACGAGATCTCAGTGAAGTTCCTTGGGAACCTAGGTTATCCCACAGGCAAATAAATGTTTCTATGATTTAATTAGGAAAATTTATGATGAAAGACAATGGCCAGAGGATTTTACCAAAACTATCTAGATTCCTTTACGGAAAAAGAACAAGGCTACAGAATGTCGGGATTGTCGTACAATTAGCCTAATTTCTCACGCGTTAAAAGTACTTCTAAGGGTTTTGAAAAGACGGGTGTATTGTTTAATTTTCAGTTTATATTCATATCCTGTATTTTTTGTGAATTATTTCGACATTAAATGATTTTTAAAAAGGCTGAATTAGTTCCGTCGCTGAAACATTTCTCGTAAAAACTATTTGAAATCATGGAAAAGTTTGTAGCACTTGTTTATGTGTTGATAGTCATTCTTTATTATCAAGAATAAAAATCTGACCCCTATACCAAGGATATTCAAGTTAATTTATCATGAAAAATGTATCTCATTCTTCACTTAAGACCGGTTATGTTGGCTATTTTGTATCTATAAACTTTAAAATTCTCTAAGGAATCACAATATACTTATAAGGAAAGGGTTTAGGTGACTTTGCACATAAGGGCGTGCACCCAGGAAAATTCCCCAGGAAAAACGGACTTGAAGCTCTTGAATTTGTGTTGCCGGTGCCTCGATGAGGCCATGGCCGCAGACGATGCCGCTGTCGGACGAAACTGCACTTGCCCTTGCACACAAAGTCCCCAAAACGGCTTGTTAAAATGTTCTGGTCGGGTAGTCGGGTAGATGGTTAAGGCAGCCTCCCGGTTAGAGGAAGATCCCGGGTTCGATTCCCGGCCCTGTCAGACTTTTTTCAAGTCCGTTTTTCCTTGGGACAATATACTTAATTGACCTTTACTGTTCAAATTTGTTTTCGAAAATCCGATTTAGTAAATAGAGATACGCAATTAAAATTTGGAATAATTCGTTTTTAACAGTTGGTACCACTGCTTCGTGACATTGGTTGGCTTGAAATAGGTTTAGAAATGTTCATTGATATCAAATAGCGTACAGTATAATTTATACTCTTCAAATTCAGTCGGTTAAAAATTGCTTCAGTAAAACATTCATGGGTTGGTATCACTGATAAGGATTCATTCTACAATTTTAAAATTGTAACTATTCAATTTGCCTTAGCCGAGGAACGCCAAACTGAAAGTTTCATATAACAATTCGAAAATATATTTTCACCCCATATTTTGATGTTTTTCTGAAAAAAAATGAAAGTAATTTTATTATTTTCTGACAGATGGCATTTAAAAAATATTGTTATTCCGCTATAGGAAATCAAAATTAGAAATCATTTTCTACATATGTATTTTGAAATTTTTAAACTCCCAGATAAATTTTTGGTTGGAAAAAATATCTATTACATAAGTGACTGCAATTTTGGTATACAATTTAAAATTTAATTTAATTATTAATTATTGGAAATATATTAAACGTTAATAAAGCAATACATTTTTTAAAAAGATATTTTATGGCTTTTAACAAATTGTGCTTATTCATTTACCATTCTAAGGGGTTTTAAAAATTCAGAGAATCTTGGAGTAATATTGACCCATGCGACTAATTAAACATATTTTTTGATGTGACTAATTAATGCTTAAAACACGCCTCGAAAGATCTTTAGGGGAAAAACTGTACCCAACTAAAATTTAGAGACCATCGGGGATAGGAAAGCTAGAGACTTTCAAAAGTCACTTAGCAAGACTTAGCAGGTAGAGAAAGAAAATTTGCTCTAGATGAAGAGTGGGAGAAGCAGTGTAGGGATAGAGCACAAAGAACTATTGGGAGGGTCAAGCAGTATAGGCCGTGGGTATAGCAGTAAGGCATGTTTGAAAAGTAAGTACTGCTAAGTAAATAAAAAGAGTGAATCAGGATTGTACAAAGATAATTTTATTTTCATCAGATAGTATGTAACTTAAACAACTTTTCTACATAGTTGTCACCTTTTTTGAGACATTTATCGTAGCAAGCAAAACGTTTATGAAATCTCCTTTCATTAAAATCTGCTGCCAATGATGAAATCCATTGATTAACTGCATTTTTAGCCCCTCATCATTTTCGTAGTGGTCGTCGACGTTCTACGATGAAAATTGAGATTTTTCGTGATTTTGCTAGAAATGACCCGTTGACGCCCCACTACGTTGCTCAGGCAGATAGGCGGGTGTTTACATCAACGGGGGTTGGGATGGGGGGGAGGATTTCTGGATTTCTAGATTTTTCTAGAAATCACCCCTCCCCCCTAACCCAACCCAGCGGCACACTGTGTGATATTTTCGTAATCTAGAAGGACAAAAGTCAATTTTCTTCCTTGTCAAATCGGGTCAAATTTTTGTATAGTTATGAAGAGAACAAACCATACTAACTGCATCTAAGGTTTATATTTCATAAAAACCGCGCCACCAATAGAAAAAAGGGTCAAACTCGCTGACAATCTGAACTCAGCATGTCAAGTGTTCATTCGTATAAGCTTACTCTAAGAATACACAGTGTTTCTGCGTGCTAGTAGCAGTTATTTTTTGCTACTATTATAATAGAAGTACCAAAGTTACTTTACATAATATTTTACTTCAATATGTGTTTTAATATAATCACGAGCATCATTAGAATTGATCGCCGTTTTTTACGCATGAGAAAAACGTATGAGTCAGTTTGAACTTGAGTTTTAGTTTATTATATCGCATTATACCAATATGCAATGGTATTTTCCTGAAAGAATGACTAGTTAAGTATAGGAAATACTTAAATTTGCTTGCGCATATGAGCGAATTTGAATATACTTTCCTTAAACATTAATTAGTCGCGTCAGTTGTAAATATGACCCCAAAATTATCTGAATTTTTAAAAACGCTTTCAACGATAAATCAACTGATTCAATTTATAAAAGTTCATAAATGATTCTTTAAAAAAAGTGAATGTAGCTTTTTTAGCGAAATATTATTTTTCATTTGTTATTAATTAAATAAAATGTGTAAATATGTACCAAAATTGCAGTAACTTACATAATTGATATTTTTTCCTATTAAGAATCAACCTAACAGTTTCATACTTCTGGAATATGTAGTAGAGGATTTATTATTTTGATTTTATTTAGCAAAATTACACTATGTTTTAAATTCCATCTGTCGGAAAATAATAAAAATTAATTTCACTCCTTTCGGAAAAAAGTCAAAATATTGGAGGAATTTTCGATTTTTTTATGACACTTTCAATTTAGAGGTTTTCGATAATGACAAAACAATTAGAAATACTTTCAAATCGTAAAATCAATCCTTATCAGCGCTACCAACCAAAAAAGTGTTATCTAAAAATGTTTTTTATCAGGCTAAATTTGAGGAACATAAATTGTATTTCAACAAGCTGTCATTAATTAACATTTCCATACTTATATCCAGCCAAATAAGTTTACATAGCAGAGGTATCAACTTAAAAAATTATTCAAATGTTTTCATTGCGTGGTTCTTTCTTACTATCTATTATATATAGATGCATCTCCGGATTCATTCATGTATATATATAGATAGATAGAGAGGATGCTAATTCACAGGCTTAATCATAAGTGTCATTGACTTTAAATTTTTACGACGTATTGGCCATAAGGTGTAACCGCCAGAAAATTGCGATTTTGAACCTCAGTGTCAGGGTTTAGATTCCAGTGTGCCCCAAAGTCCCGATTTTTCCCATTTAAAAGCATTGCTTTGATTTTCGGGAATTAAAAATAAATACTTTCCGGATAGGTAGAGAATTAAAACTCAAGGAGCCGATAGATATCATCAGGATCTATCGATAACATAAATGGCTTTAACAGAAAATATCCTTGGTTCGATGCTAGGACGTTGCAAACATCTGCCCTTTAAAATACATTGAGGTAGTTTTTCATTATTTTTTTATGCACTTATCAAAATGATAGGAAGTTCATGCTTGGCTAGAAGATGTATGGTAGGAATTGGTTTCAGAAAAAAATTAGAAAAGACCATACTACTCCTGGGTTCGATGCCAGAGCATATTAACATTTCTCACATAAGGAATGTATGTGAAAAGTAGGACCTCGTTTGAGGCAGTTGCAGCCAATGTTTCTGCTTCAGTTTTCACACATAGTTAGAGGCGGTGATCTTCTGTTGTCCTGCATAGTAATTATCACCAGGAAGACCCGGGTTCGATGCCGGACGAAGAAATTGCACGGATTTTAAGAATGTTTTCAATATTTCTTCTACTTTGAGGACCCTTTCGATATTATGTCGACCTGAAATTTGTGTTATCAACATGCTTGCAGAATGTAAGCAACATTTTACTCGTTTTGGAAATATATGAACACAGATTTACTCCATGTAAACATTAGAATGGAATCTTAGATTTTATTAGAATGCAATTGTGCGCTTCCATATAATATTAGAGTGCATAAATAGTGGATTTTCACTTAACAGTGAAAATTTCCGCAGGCTTTCTCCGACATTATGTAGTGGAGGCGGTTCGATCGGTTTTAGTGAATAAATAAGGAAGAAGTGGTTGAGCATCTAGAAAAAAGCCATATTTGAATTTCCGCTGTGAACGTAAATCGACTCGCGTCTGGTGGTATTCTATCTTTCTCTGCGTTTGTATAACTTGAAGATGAAGCTTCGTTGCGTTGTGGCGGGGTTTAAATATTCGAGCGAGCAACCAGAAATAAGATTTTTCTGTTTTCCCAGTCCGAAGCAAATGTAAGTAAATTAAAATGTGGGTTTTGCCTATGGCAAACGTTGCATAGGGCTGGAAAACTTGGGTAAGAATATATGATTAAGGAATTGAATCCTGAATACACTCGGCTGTATTTAATTTTGCTGGTTGAATATTGAACTAGAATTTGTATAATTTCATTAACTGTCAGTGATATATATTAAGTTAAACAGTGTTTCGTGATATCGGAGTCACCCCAGCGTTTACATCATGCAGAGTAATTTGAAAGGAAGGAGTGTTCGTCGATATGTTTTAAAGGGCATACATTAGTATGAAATATTTGGGAAATATGGTGATAAACAATTTTCGTTCAATGTAACTTGAATTTTATGAACTAATGACTGTTAAGAAGTTCCATAGAACGGACATGTTGATAGTCAACATGAAATAGTGAAATTTCGATGTGTACCATTTTGGGGAACAAGAAAGTTAATTATTGAAGGGTTTCCAGTTTCAATCATTTCTCCGTACATATGGTCAACAAAATGAAAATAATTTGGAATAATTGTAGAATTTATAATTTTTCGGAATAGTTTTGAATCAATCCACATATCATAACATCTCTCAGAGACATTCACGGCGGAAAACCGCTAATACGTCTCAAAGGCTTCTCATAGCTGTTTTTATGAGACTTATCAAGATCATTTTTCATGCGGCCGCTAACAAGCGTAGTAGTTAATATTTGGTATTGGCTTTACTGCCATATAAATTAAGTAATTTGAGCATTTAGAAAATTATGTATATATCACATATACATGTATATGTAAAGGGGTAGGTATTAATATATGTTACTGCTCTAGAATTCCAAAAAATTTTGACGAACTTAATATTCATTGGCATTAGTTGTCTATACCCTTATTTTCCTTAGTGAAATGTGAGACTTTTCATATCAACGTCAATGTTTGATAATCGAATTGGTGTATAAATCGTTTGGTTTGACAATTTTAGTGTTAGTTGGCAGTTTGTGTGAATATATTGGCGATTCCATACGTATGTTACATTGTACTATTTTACAATTTTCTGAATTTAGCCGTTTTCGTGACCTGACTGCTGGTGTGATTAGTGACAATTTTTGGTAATATAATGTTTGTGTTAATAAACAATAAAATAGCATGACCTATTTTCTTGTTTTTACTTTGTTTTCCTGCTGAAGAGGGAAATGGGATGTGATGTGTGTGAAATGTGTTAACAAGTATTATTGATTATATAGTCATCCAGCTGATAAGACACTTGGAATGTTTCCTTTTATTAATATTTATCGAGGCTTCAAATACCTCGGAGATGTCATCAAAGGTCACTGAAACATCTCCAAGATATCCTATGAGACGAATCTGAAGAAGACATAGAGACAGATCTTCGTGATGTGACTGAGAACTTTTCGAAACATCTTGTTAGACATTTAAGATATCTCTGAGATGTATTTCTGCTATGCGGGAATCTAATGTTAAAATTTACAATTTTCTTTACTGTTTGAAGTAGTGATAAGAGATAGAGTTAAGTATATCTGTAATCATTTAGTGGCTGAGAAGAGGTAAGGGCAAGGTTTCATACCTTACGAGTCATCTTTCATTTTCTTATGACTATAGGTAACTGCTTTTAGTAAATTATCATGTGTATGAACATTGGAATGTATTTACATGGAAGCTTTCTTGATCTTCTTGAAAGTGATATGAACTGAATAATCAGTTGTGCCTAACATGCTTGTTGATGGTAATGCTTGTTAATTCTTTCTCACTTCTAAAGCTTACGAATGGTAATATGCATGCTTTCAAGTCAGGCCATTCTCTAGATTTACATTATGTCTTTGATCAATCAGTGGCTGAGCAAATTGAATGTCAGCTAAGAGCATGGTTTCGTAACTTATGTGTTATCTTTCATTTTCTCATGAGTTTATGTGAGTGATTTAAGTAAATTAACATATCTATGAACATAGAAATGTATTTCAGCAAAGTCTAAAGTCTTTATTTGTGTTTATATGGACTATTTATTGATCTCCCTGAAAGGGATATTAACTGAATAATCAGTTATGCCTAAAGATGGCTGTGTATCTTAATTCTTTATTGCTTTTGAAACTTACAAATTGTTTTAATGCATGCTGTCGGGTCAGATTATTCTCTAGGTTCATATTTACTATCAAGCTAAACAAGCCAGTGGGAGCAGGCAAGGGAAATTGGCTTGCAATTCATCTTCTGCTTATCTGTTAATTGTAGGCATTTTCCCTGAGCCATTTCAGTTGAGGATAGTTAGGGATAGGTTCTTAGGTTTAGTGAAGGCTCATTTGGTAGGGTTACCTTTTATGCGTGTTTGGGTAAATGTGTGTATTATATGTGTGTTTGTTTAAATATTGTATATTAGGGTTTCTAGTTATTGTGCAATGTATAGGCTTAGTGACCTCTCCGTGGAACACCACCTTTACGTGGTGGAGGGGATTGAGTGCTTCTGCGAAGCTATGGGCTATGCTGGTGGTTGTAAGAGTTACTGCTTAGGTCTCTCATACCAGATAGGTCATTGCTGAGAAGCCAGACTAAGAGTGTTCCTTATTTTAAGGTATTCAGCTTGTGGATATAACTTTTCATGTGGACAAATAAGTGACTTAATCAGAAGTGCTGTTTAGAAAAAAAGGTAAGTGATCTATCTTGAATTATGTATTTTGTTACTCTTAATTATCAATTAAGTGTTATATTATGGTTTCTAGATAGATGTTTGCTTTTAGTTTTTGTAGATAGATGTTTGCTTTTAGTTTTTATTTAATTTCATCTACTTCCAATTTCTTTGCATTTTGATTAGTTTTAATGCATATTTCATGTGTTTTGAATTTTTTTAAATAAATGCTCACCCTTCTTCTGCTTGCAAAGTTGAAAAAAAATCGTGTATGGTCATCTACTTCCAATGTCCCTGCATTTCGAATAGTTTTAATGCATATTTCATGTTTTGTGAATTAAAAACATATAAATGCTCACCCTTCTTCTGCTTGCAAAGTTGAAAAAATTTTGTGTTTATGTCTTGAACAATGTATTACTATGTATTTTTATACTCAGTGAATTTTTAAAAATAAATGCTCATCTTATTTTTACCTTCAAAATTATCGATATTTTCATTACCAACCATATGTTCCTGTATAATAATAATAAGTAATTATTCTCTCGATATAATTTCGTCGGTGTATGAAAGCCCTAGTCGATTCTTATAAGACCCGTGCGATATGTAATAGAATGCTACAAGACGCTATGCTTCAATGTAGACGAGCAACCGCATAGCTGACGTCAGGGTGCTAATACAACGCCATCTGTGAAACTTCCCGGCTAAGTTTCCTCAGAGGTAAAAGAGGAACTGAGAGCCACTTCACCTGGGGGCAACGCCTTGACTTCTGATAGACTTCACCTTGGGGTATCGACTTGACCTCTGACAGCCACTTCACCTGCGACAGGCACTCTGACCTCTGACAAAGACTTCACCTCTGTCGACCACTGTATCTGGGCAATCATTCTGTGACTGAGTGACTGGACTCTTCCTCACTTCTTCGCCTCGTGACGGACATTTGCCACTGGAGAAAAGGACGGCACTCTAGTCCGGCGAAGAACCCACCTTCATCCAGCAGCAGTCAGCCCATTTCGGGGATAAGTTGGTCTTAAAAAACTCCGCCAATCCCACGTGTTGGGTGTGCTTCGTCCCGTCCGAAGCTGTCCCGATTCCCCTGTGCTTTCATCCGTACCCCCCCCCCCCCCACAAGTTACATTGGAACAGTTGGTGTCCGACACCTTTGACTGTCGCAGCAATTCCGCAGTGATAAGCTGTCGCCTCCGCCCCGTTTATTGTCGCAACAAAGTCTAATTTCTGCGACATAAATTGTTCTTGAGTCGAGTCATTCTTGTGCTTTTTCGTTTTTTTTTCTTAAAATTGTGATTCAATTCATTCTTATGCTCTCATTTATTCTCTGCAATTGTTCATTTCAAGTCAAATGTTTTCATGTTTATCAGTGCATTTCAATTATTTTGCAAGATTCGTTTTGTTTGTGTGTTTTGTATTAGGTTAATTAGATTTAAGTTGCCCTTTCCCGTCCAACTAACTTCCCTTCAAAGTGCTCCTCCCGTGATCACTTGGATTCAAGAACGATATTTTGTTTTTTGTTGTTTTACTGCCAAATAAACGTGTTCACCTTAAACTATCAAATCTTCAATGTTTTGATTTTACAAAATTCAACTCCATATCCCCCTTTCCTTGTGTCGCTTTGCCTCAAACCTAATCGTTCCTACGTCGACCTCGATCTGGGATTCTCTTGCCCCATCACATTGTGCGAACAAGTTCGTCACACTACAGACTCGTCAACAAAATTCGAATTAAAAAAAATTAATATCGTCAAGGGAATGGGTTTGTTTACACATGGTAATTTTGTCAAAATTTTTGTATATTTTATCGAAATTCTTGCAATTTCGAATCGAAAATGATATTTCTCGACCCAAATAAGAATCTTTAATCTATTATCCTTCTTTTGATGCTAGTTTCGAACTATCATGGGCTTGAAACCAGAAGGACTCAATAGGAAATACATGTACTTTTTGCAGACTTCATTAAAATTTTAAAAATAATTACAAATAGTGGTCCCAGGGACACCTGACAAATTCCAGAAGAAACAAATTGAATAAATATTCTTTTTTGGCAATAAACTTTTGTTTGAATAGTTTGTTAGAAGAATGTGCAAAAAAATATATTCAAAACATTTTACGTTATAAAAAACACTTATTCACAATTAATTGCAATTATAAAATTTCTATTGGAGGAATGCAAAAAGAAGATAATATATATATTCGAGAATACTTTTCCGAATTAATGCGAATCAAATATGAAAACTGAAAATGGAAAAATTATTTCAATAGTTTCTTTTCAATGGAAAAGAGATAACTAAAAATATCCACATAAAAAGGACTATTTCCATTATGAAAAATACGGGAGGAGTAACGAATACTCAATAATATCTCGTACAAAAGGAATTAGGAAAGAGGAGGTTATAGATAAAAAATATCGGATATATTTCAAGTATCTGTAATATATTAATAAAAAATTGCTTATTCCTTAAAATTAGGAAGAATCTGAGTATTTTAACAACCAAAGTCCAAATTTTTTTTAAGAGATGGCACTAGTCTAGGAGAAAAGTTCGAATATTCCTCAAGAGAGGGCAGCAGCGTCAAAGTTAAACATTATTTCGAATTTTCCTCAAGAGATGGCAGCAGTGGGAAAGTTTAAGAACAGAAGTTCCGATTTTCCTCAAAAGATTGCAGCAGCGACAAAGCTTAAAAACGATAGTTCGAATTTTCCTCAAGAGATGGCAGCAGTATCAAAGTTTTAAAACAAAAGTTCCAATTTTCAGCAAGAGATGACAGCTTGTGTTTTATTTAATTTTCAACTCCTTATCTTTATATATAATTTCCGAAGTGTCCGTCTGTCTGCCCGTCCCCCCTTTATTTCAGAAACTGTTTGACTTAGAGATTCTAAACAAACTGCATTGTGTTTCTAGGAGTTAGAAACCCCTAGGAAAATATATTCCCATTACTAAGAAAGCCCGGGTTCTAACTCGCCTTGAGTCCATAATAGGGTTCCATAAGGAATACACGTAAACTTAGCTTTTATCAGTTGCAGGCTTTATTTCTTTTGCAAAATTAAATTAGATGTTAAAACTCGGGAATACAATCAAAAGAAGGGTAATTAAATAAAATTTCTTATTTAAGTTGTGCAATAGAGATTTCGATTAGAAATTGCCAGTATTTTGATTAAAAAGAAGAAATATTTGTGAGATTTTTGAGCTTATAAACAAGTCCATTCCCATTAACGACGAATGTAGTTGTTGAATTTGCTCAATAAACCATATCGAGAAATTAGGCCCATGTTGACGTCATGATTGTTTATAGCAACAAAACTATTACAGATGATTCCGTCGATTTGGCGTTATAACGTGTCAACTAATTTACCTTGTATTAAATCTGGAGATTATTTTTATACTCCCTGGTAAGTTGAAGACCTTTTTTAACCCTTAACCAGTGACGTGCAATTTTTGTCACACTACCAGTGACGTGCGGTCTGGGAGACCGCAATTTTTTAAATATCTTTAAAGTTACTAAATGACACATTTAACAAAGTTTAAAAGCCTTAATAAACTAATCAGTTATTCAATAATTTGAATTCAAATTTAATTTTATGTTAATATGAACAAAATTTCAATTGTTAATCATTTTACGAAGATAGTCAAAAATTTGAATGAAAAAAACATATCCTATCAAAATAATGTCGCATATTAAAAATCAGGTGCCTATTTTTGTAGCGAAGCCTTTAATGTATTTTTGGGATGATAATCGATAAAAAGTTCTTGAAAAATATTTCATTTATTGTGTTTTTCATGGATTCTGCAAACGCTCGATATTACATTTTTCGTGAAAAATGTCCTACCCCTCCATAGAAGCACAGCTCTTGCAAATTTTTTTTTGTGCACTATAAAAAAACTGTTTGTCTACATTTGGACCAACAGAAGGAGGTTTTTCGTTTTTTTCATGGAGGGAAAAGTCGGCAAGTCTTCCGCTTCTCTAGTTTATCTTCGAAATTTTGAGGGTTTTCAACTGTTAGGTTCAGAATTCAGCCTATATTGGCTCTTAATTGTGTGGGAATCTTGCTGTTTGACATTATCCTCTTTAATTGTGGCCCTACCAACTCCGCTGCAATGCATTTAATAAAATCGTACCTACCTAGATACTTCTTGTCTTTTAGAGACTGCTGGAACACAAAAGAATTCACCAATGAAATGTCTAAAATCCTAAGAAACACTGCCATTGGCCATCTCCTTGTTCTTCGACTAGATGAGTAGCTGCTGCACATTTTATGTAGTGTATCTACTCCACCCTTGATTGAATTATAGAAAGCTATAATTTCAGGTTTCATTGTCACGTCATCAGTGCTCTATGTGGTGCATTGACGACACCAACCAAAGAGTCCTGTTTCACTTTGGCACATGAGGAACTAGAGTCATGTTGCCGTATATCCATACAACGAGGACCCTTTTGTGCCTTCTTTTGAAGGCCCGAACTCATTGGATATTTCCCTTTAGTTTTTTCTTATCGTCCCGACATAGGTCAGTCCTTTCACCCTCAGCTTCTAAACCAGTTCAATTGAAGTGAACCAATTATCAGCTGTAATATTTCGATTGAAATGAAATATTGGCTCAGTGAGACGCGGAACTGATTGCGTAGGTTTCGAAGTCTTTTTGTCTTCCTCTGACAGACCTTTTCCGTTGGTACTTTTTCCGGCGTACAAATAGGCATTATACAAATAGCTATTCGATGTATCCGTCAAACACATCATTTTGAGGCCATACTTAGCTGGCTTACTCAGGATGTACATTTTAAATCGGCACCGACTCCTGAAGGCAATTAACATTTCATCAATACAAGTTGTTGTGCCCAGTGAATAGCAACAATGAGATTTTTTTACGAAATGATTTAACCAATCAGAAATTGGTGCAACTGGGTCACTTTCGTACCGGACGATTCGGTCTTCATGGTTATCAAACCGAAGACATAAAAGGAGAACAGCAAATCGTTGTCCACACATTACTAAACGAAAAATTTCCTTTCCCATGTCATCTGCAGCAAAAGTACTACTAATATCTTCATCGTTAAATTTAAATATTGCCGAATATATTAATAACCCAAGTAAAGCTCTTAATTCAACATAATCTAAATCTTGGATTTCTGGCCTACTCTGGTATACTTTTCTCATAACTTCTGAAGTTTGACATTTTTCCAACACAAAATCAAATTTATTATATCGTCGTCAAAAATAAGCGACCAAAAATGGAGAGGTTGCAGTTCCCCATCTAGAGGTATAACAGATTGCTTCAAACCTGGTTTTTCCGCGACAATGTTATGCAGACGAGTGTAAACGTTTCTCTTTGGCTCTTTAGAACTCCTTTTATAGAGATTTTTTCCAAATAACATCCAACTCTCTTAGAAATCGGATTCACTGAAACACTTACTTCCTCATCATCGCCTTCTTCATTCTCGTCGGAATCCGTATTGTGATCACTAACAATAATATTATCCTCTTCAATCTCACTTTCCACTTCACTCTCATCTTCCCTCAAATATTCCATAACTTGCTCCTCAAAATCAGGAGCGTCCTGTCGTAGTATTCGGTCCATATTCCGCTGACAACATGCTTCACTAAAGGTCATTCATCCCAGGCACAAATGAGTAGTGGCAACAAAGAGAAATTCTCGTAGGATTTGGCTATTCTGAGTTTGCCGCCACTTCGGTCGCATCCGTAGTAAGTGACATTCTAGTGTTAGAATCACAGCGAAATATAAAGACGAAAAATTCGGTTCCATACACATAAGGTGTTTTAATGCAAGTATGATTTAATATTTTTCTAAAAAGATTTTTATTGTTGGAGTTGATATTATAAAATAACTAAAACAATCAGTATTCTTGAGGACGACCTCAACATTAGCCTACTATCATAAAATCCATATAATTTGCCTAATTTATGCTTTTCAAATAGTAATAACAAAGAAATGTGAAAATAATAAACAAATGTAATAAATAAAGTTGAATTTTGTGAGCCTCCGTAATAATATTCACCCATATTACGAATTGAGTTTTCCCGAATTAGTGACGTGCGGTCTCTCAGACCGCGCATGAAATTAAATCGCAACTTAATAGAAATACAAGTAAGATAAATGAAATTCGAAGATGATTGCGCAAAACGAATGCTTATTTAGTATCATCAATAATTATATCTACCACCAGAATTAATGGGGATCGATTTTGAGCAATTTTAAATTTGCGATTTTTCAAATTTTCAAACGCTTATATCTCGCTTATTTGCAATGATAGCGCAAAACTAATGCTTATTTAGTATTAACAATAATTATACCTACCACCAGAATCAATATGGATCGATTTTGAGCAATTTTAAATTTGCGATTTTTCATATTTTCAAACGCTTATATCTCGCTTATTTGCAATGATAGCGCAAAGTGAATGCTTATTTAGTATCAACAATAATTATACCTACCACCAGAATTAATGGGGATCGATTTTGAGCAATTTTAAATTTGCGATTTTTCAAATTTTCAAACGCTTATATCTCGCTTATTTGCAATGATAGCGCAAAACGAATGCCTATTTAGTATCAACAATGATTATACCTACCACCAGAATTAATAAGGATCGATTTTGAGAAATTTTAAATTTGCGATTTTTCAAATTTTCAAACGCATATATCTCGCTTATTTGCAATGATAGCGCAAAACAAATGCTTATTTAGTATCATCAACAATTATACCTACCACCAGAATTAATAAGGATCGATTTTGAGCAATTTTAAATTTGCGATTTTTAAATTTTCAAACGCTTATATCTTGCTTATTTGCAATGATAGCGCAAAACGAATGCTTATTTAGTATCAACAATAATTATAACTACCACCAGAATTAATGGGGATCGATTTTGAGCAATTTTAAATTTGCGAGTTTTCAAATTTTCAAACGCTTATATCTCGCTTATTTGCAATGATAGCGCAAAACGAATGCTTATTTAGTATCAAAAATAATTATACCTACCACCAGAATTAATAAGGATCGATTGTGTGCAATTTAAAATTTGCGATTTTTATAATTTTAAAACGCTTATATCTCGCTTATTTGCAATGATAGCCCAAAACGAATGCTTATTTAGTATCAACAATAATTATACCTACCACCAGAATTAATGGGGATCGATTTTGAGCAATTTTAAATTTGAGATTTTTCAAATTTTCAAACGCTTATATCTCGCTTATTTGCAATGATAGCGCAAAACGAATGCTTATTTAGTATCAACAATAATTATACCTACCACCAGAATTAATATGGATCGATTTTGAGCAATTTTAAATTTGCGATTTTTCAAATTTTCAAACGCTTATATCTCGCTTATTTGCAATGCTATCTCAAAACGAATGCTTATTTAGTATCAACAATAATAATACCTACCACCAGAATTAATATGGATCGATTTTGAGCAATTTTAAATTTGCGTTTGTTCAAATTTTCAAACGCTTATATCTCGCTTATTTGTAATGATAACGCAAAACGAATGCTTATTTAGTATCAACAATAATTATACCTACCACCAGAATCAATATGGATCGATTTTGAGCAATTTTAAATTTGCGATTTTTCAAACGCTTATATCTCGCTTATTTGCAATGATAGCGCAAATCGAATGCTTATTTAGTATCAACAATAATAATACCTACCACCAGAATTAATATGGATCGATTTTGAGCAATCTTAAATTTGCGTTTGTTCAAATTTTCAAACGCTTATATCTCGCTTATTTGTAATGATAACGCAAAACAAATGCTTATTTAGTATCAACTATGATTATACCTACCACCAGAATTAATGGGGATCGAATTTGAGCAATTTTAAATTTGCGATTTTTCAAATTTTCAAACGCTTATATCTCGCTTATTTGCAATGATAGCTCAAAACGAATGCTTATTTAGTATCAACAATGATTATACCTACCACCAGAATTAATAAGGATCGATTTTGAGCAATTTTAAATTTGCGATTTTTATAATTTTCAAACGCTTATATCTCGCTTATTTGCAATGATTGCGCAAAACGAATGCTTATTTAGTATCATCAATAATTATACCTACCACCAGAATTAATGGGGATCGATTTTGAGCAATTTTAAATTTTCGATTTTTCAAATTTTCAAACGCTTATATCTCGCTTATTTGCAATGATAGCGCAAAACGAATGCTTATTTAGTATCAAAAATAATTATACCTACCACCAGAATGAATAAGGATCGATTGTGTGCAATTTAAAATTTGCGATTTTTATAATTTTAAAACGCTTATATCTCGTTTATTTGCAATGCTATCTCAAAACGAATGCTTATTTAGTATCAACAATAATAATACCTACCACCAGAATTAATATGGATCGATTTTGAGAAATTTTAAATTTGCGTTTGTTCAAATTTTCAAACGCTTATATCTCGCTTATTTGTAATGATAACGCAAAACGAATGCTTATTTAGTATCAACTATAATTATACCTACCACCAGAATTAATGGGGATTGATTTTGAGCAATTTTAAATTTGCGATTTTTCAAACGCTTATATCTCGCTTATTTGCAATGATAGCGCAAAACGAATGCTTATTAAGTATCAACAATAATTATACCTACCACTAGAATCAATGGGGATCGATTTTGAGCAATTTTAAATTTGCGATTTTTCAATTTTTCAAACACTTATTTGCAATGATAGCGCAAAACGAATGCTTATTTAGTATCAACAATGATTATACGTACCACCAGAATTAATAAGGATCGATTTTGTGCAATTTAAAATTTGCGATTTTTATAATTTTCAAACGCTTATATCTCGCTTATTTGCAATGATAGCGCAAAACGAATGCTTATTTAGTATCAACAATAATTATACCTACCACCAGAATTAATAGGGATCGATTTTGAGCAATTTTAAATTTGAGATTCTTCAAATTTTCAAACGCTTATATCTCGCTTATTTGCAATGATAGCGCAAAACGAATGCTTATTTAGTATCAACAATAATTATACCTACCACCAGAAATAATGGGGATCAATTTTGAGCAATTTTAAATTTGCGATTTTTCAAATTTTCAAACGCTTATATCTCGCTTATTTGCAATGATAGCGCAAAACGAATGCTTATTTAGTATCAACAATAATTATACCTACCACCAGAATCAATATGGATCGATTTTGAGCAATTTTAAATTTGCGATTTTTCAAACGCTTATATCTCGCTTATTTGCAATGATAGCGCAAAACGAATGCTTATTTAGTATCAACAATAATAATACCTACCACCAGAATTAATATGGATCGATTTTGAGCAATTTTAAATTTGCGTTTGTTCAAATTTTCAAACGCTTATATCTCGCTTATTTGTAATGATAACGCAAAACAAATGCTTATTTAGTATCAACTATGATTATACCTACCACCAGAATTAATGGGGATCGAATTTGAGCAATTTTAAATTTGCGATTTTTCAAATTTTCAAACGCTTATATCTCGCTTATTTGCAATGATAGCTCAAAACGAATGCTTATTTAGTATCAACAATGATTATACCTACCACCAGAATTAATAAGGATCGATTTTGAGCAATTTTAAATTTGCGATTTTTATAATTTTCAAACGCTTATATCTCGCTTATTTGCAATGATTGCGCAAAACGAATGCTTATTTAGTATCATCAATAATTATACCTACCACCAGAATTAATGGGGATCGATTTTGAGCAATTTTAAATTTTCGATTTTTATAATTTTAAAACGCTTATATCTCGCTTATTTGCAATGATAGCCCAAAACGAACGCTTATTTAGTATCAACAATAATTATACCTACCACCAGAATTAATGGGGATCGATTTTGAGCAATTTTAAATTTGCGATTTTTCAAACGCTTATATCTCGCTTATTTGCAATGATAGCGCAAAACGAATGCTTATTAAGTATCAACAATAATTATACCTACCACTAGAATCAATGGGGATCGATTTTGAGCAATTTTAAATTTGCGATTTTTCAAATTTTCAAACACTTATTTGCAATGATAGCGCAAAACGAATGCTTATTTAGTATCAACAATGATTATACGTACCACCAGAATTAATAAGGATCGATTTTGTGCAATTTAAAATTTGCGATTTTTATAATTTTCAAACGCTTATATCTCGCTTATTTGCAATGATAGCGCAAAACGAATGCTTATTTAGTATCAACAATAATTATACCTACCACCAGAATTAATAGGGATCGATTTTGAGCAATTTTAAATTTGAGATTCTTCAAATTTTCAAACGCTTATATCTCGCTTATTTGCAATGATAGCGCAAAACGAATGCTTATTTAGTATCAACAATAATTATACCTACCACCAGAAATAATGGGGATCAATTTTGAGCAATTTTAAATTTGCGATTTTTCAAATTTTCAAACGCTTATATCTCGCTTATTTGCAATGATAGCGCAAAACGAATGCTTATTTAGTATCAACAATAATTATACCTACCACCAGAATCAATATGGATCGATTTTGAGCAATTTTAAATTTGCGATTTTTCAAACGCTTATATCTCGCTTATTTGCAATGATAGCGCAAAACGAATGCTTATTTAGTATCAACAATAATAATACCTACCACCAGAATTAATATGGATCGATTTTGAGCAATTTTAAATTTGCGTTTGTTCAAATTTTCAAACGCTTATATCTCGCTTATTTGTAATGATAACGCAAAACAAATGCTTATTTAGTATCAACTATGATTATACCTACCACCAGAATTAATGGGGATCGAATTTGAGCAATTTTAAATTTGCGATTTTTCAAATTTTCAAACGCTTATATCTCGCTTATTTGCAATGATAGCTCAAAACGAATGCTTATTTAGTATCAACAATGATTATACCTACCACCAGAATTAATAAGGATCGATTTTGAGCAATTTTAAATTTGCGATTTTTATAATTTTCAAACGCTTATATCTCGCTTATTTGCAATGATTGCGCAAAACGAATGCTTATTTAGTATCATCAATAATTATACCTACCACCAGAATTAATGCGGATCGATTTTGAGCAATTTTAAATTTTCGATTTTTATAATTTTAAAACGCTTATATCTCGCTTATTTGCAATGATAGCCCAAAACGAACGCTTATTTAGTATCAACAATAATTATACCTACCACCAGAATTAATGGGGATCGATTTTGAGCAATTTTAAATTTGAGATTTTTCAAATTTTCAAACGCTTATATCTCGCTTATTTGCAATGATAGCGCAAAACGAATGCTTATTTAGTATCAACAATAATTATACCTACCACCAGAATTAATGGGGATCGATTTTGAGCAATTTTAAATTTGCGATTTTTCAAATTTTTAAACGCTTATATCTCGCTTATTTTCAATGCTATCTCAAAACGAATGCTTATTTAGTATCAACAATAATAATACCTACCACCAGAATGAATATGGATCGATTTTGAGCAATTTTAAATTTGCGTTTGTTCAAATTTTCAAACGCTTATATCTCGCTTATTTGTAATGATAACGCAAAACGAATGCTTATTTAGTATCAACTATAATTATACCTACCACCAGAATTAATGGGGATCGATTTTGAGCAATTTTAAATTTGCGATTTTTCAAACGCTTATATCTCGCTTATTTGCAATGATAGCGCAAAATGAATGCTTATTAAGTATCAACAATAATTATACCTACCACTAGAATCAATAAGGATCGATTTTGAGCAATTTTAAATTTGCGATTTTTCAAATTTTCAAACGCTTATATCTCACTTATTTGCAATGATAGCGCAAAACGAATGCTTAATTAGTATCAACAATGATTATACCTACCACCAGAATTAATAAGGATCGATTTTGTGCAATTTAAAATTTGCGATTTTTATAATTTTCAAACGCTTATATCTCGCTTATTTGCAATGATAGCGCAAAACGAATGCTTATTTAGTATCAACAATAATTATACCTACCACCAGAATTAATAGGGATCGATTTTGAGCAATTTTAAATTTGAGATTCTTCAAATTTTCAAACGCTTATATCTCGCTTATTTGCAATGATAGCGCAAAACGAATGCTTATTTAGTATCAACAATAATTATACCTACCACTAGAAATAATGGGGATCAATTTTGAGCAATTTTAAATTTGCGATTTTTCAAATTTTCAAACGCTTATATCTCGCTTATTTGCAATGATAGCGCAAAACGAATGCTTATTTAGTATCAACAATAATTATACCTACCACCAGAATCAATATGGATCGATGTTGAGCAATTTTAAATTTGCGATTTTTCAAATTTTCCAACGCTTATATCTCGCTTATTTGCAATGATAGCGAAAAACGAATGCTTATTTAGTATCAACAATAATTATACCTACCACCAGAATTAATGGGGATCGATTTTGAGCAATTTAAAATTTGCGATTTTTCAAACGCTTATATCTCGCTTATTTGCAATGATAGCGCAAAACGAATGCTTATTTAGTATCAACAATAATTATACCTACCACCAGAATTAATAAGGATCGATTTTGAGCAATTTTAAATTTGCGATTTTTCAAATTTTCAAACGCTTATATCTCGCTTATTTGCAATGATAGCTCAAAACGAATGCTTATTTAGTATCGACAATGATTATAACTACCACCAGAATTAATAAGGATCGATTTTGAGCAATTTTAAATTTGCGATTTTTATAATTTTCAAACGCTTATATCTCGCTTATTTGCAATGATAGCGCAAAACTAATGCTTATTTAGTATCATCAATAATTATACCTACCACCAGAATTAATGGGGATCGATTTTGAGCAATTTTAAATTTGCGATTTTTCAAATTTTCAAACGCTTATATCTCGCTTATTTGCAATGATAGCGCAAAACTAATGCTTATTTAGTATTAACAATAATAATACCTACCACCAGAATCAATATGGATCAATTTTGAGCAATTTTAAATTTGCGATTTTTCATATTTTCAAACGCTTTTATCTCGCTTATTTGCAATGATAGCGCAAAGTGAATGCTTATTTAGTATCAACAATAATTATACCTACCACCAGAATTAATGGGGATCGATTTTGAGCAATTTTAAATTTGCGATTTTTCAAATTTTCAAACGCTTATATCTCGCTTATTTGCAATGATAGCGCAAAACGAATGCCTATTTAGTATCAACAATGATTATACCTACCACCAGAATTAATAAGGATCGATTTTGAGAAATTTTAAATTTGCGATTTTTCAAATTTTCAAACGCTTATATCTCGCTTATTTGCAATGATAGCGCAAAACAAATGCTTATTTAGTATCATCAACAATTATACCTACCACCAGAATTAATAAGGATCGATTTTGAGCAATTTTAAATTTGCGATTTTTCAAATTTTCAAACGCTTATATCTCGCTTATTTGCAATGATAGCGCAAAACTAATGCTTATTTAGTATCAACAATAATTATACCTATCACCAGAATTAATGGGGTCGATTTTAAGCATTTTTAATTTTCGATTTTTCAAATTTTCAAACGCTTATATCTCGCTTATTTGCAATGATAGCGCAAAACGAATGCTTATTTAGTATCAACAATAATTTTACCTACCACCAGAATCAATGGGGATCGATTTTGAGCAATTTTAAATTTGCGATTTTTCAAATTTTCAAACGCTTATATCTCGCTTATTTGCAATGATAGCGCAAAACAAATGCTTATTTAGTATCAACAATAATTATACCTACCACCAAAATTAATGGGGATCGATTTTGAGCAATTTAAAATTTGCGATTTTTATAATTTTCAAACGCTTATATCTTGCTTATTTGCAATGATAGCGAAAAACGAATGCTTATTTAGTATCAAAAATAATTATAACTACCACCAGAATTAATGGGGATCGATTTTGAGCAATTTTAAATTTGCGATTTTTCAAATATTCAAACGCTTTGATCTCGCTTATTTGCAATGATAGCGCAAAACGAATGCTTATTTAGTATCAAAAATAATTATACCTACCACCAGAATTAATAAGGATCGATTGTGTGCAATTTAAAATTTGCGATTTTTCATATTTTCAAACGCTTATATCTCGCTTATTTACAATGATAGCGCAAAGTGAATGCTTATTTAGTATCAACAATAATTATACCTACCACCAGAATTAATGGGGATCGATTTTGAGCAATTTTAAATTTGCGATTTTTCAAATTTTCAAACGCTTATATCTCGCTTATTTGCAATGATAGCGCAAAACGAATGCCTATTTAGTATCAACAATGATTATACCTACCACCAGAATTAATAAGGATCGATTTTGAGAAATTTTAAATTTGCGATTTTTCAAATTTTCAAACGCTTATATCTCGCTTATTTGCAATGATAGCGCAAAACAAATGCTTATTTAGTATCAACAATAATTATACCTACCACCAGAATCAATGCGGATCGATTTTGAGCAATTTTAAATTTGCGATTTTTCATAATTTCAAACGCTTTTATCTCGCTTATTTGCAATGATAGCGCAAAATGATTGCTTATTTAGTATCAACAATAATTATACCTACCACCAGAATCAATAAGGATCGATTTTGAGCAATTTTAAATTTGCGATTTTTCAAATTTACAAACGCTTATATCTCGTTTATTTGCAATGATAGCGCAAAACGAATGCTTATTTAGTATCAACAATAATTATACCTACCACCAGAATTAATGGATCGATTTTGAGCATTTTTAATTTTCGATTTTTTAAATTTTCAAACGCTTATATCTCGCTTATTTGCAATGATAGCGCAAAACGAATGCTTATTTAGTATCAACAATAATTATACCTACCACCAGAATCAATGGGGATCGATTTTGAGCAATTTTAAATTTGCG
Source organism: Sympetrum striolatum (assembly GCA_947579665.1). Classification (NCBI taxonomy): domain Eukaryota; kingdom Metazoa; phylum Arthropoda; class Insecta; order Odonata; family Libellulidae; genus Sympetrum; species Sympetrum striolatum. The sequence goes on from OX388342.1 coordinate 106,026,020, forward strand.
ATTTTTCAAATTTTCAAACGCTTATATCTCGCTTATTTGCAATGATAGCGCAAAACAAATGCTTATTTAGTATCAACAATAATTATACCTACCACCAAAATTAATGGGGATCGATTTTGAGCAATTTAAAATTTGCGATTTTTATAATTTTCAAACGCTTATATCTTGCTTATTTGCAATGATAGCGAAAAACGAATGCTTATTTAGTATCAACAATAATTATAACTACCACCAGAATTAATGGGGATCGATTTTGAGCAATTTTAAATTTTCGATTTTTCAAATATTCAAACGCTTTGATCTCGCTTATTTGCAATGATAGCGCAAAACGAATGCTTATTTAGTATCAAAAATAATTATACCTACCACCAGAATTAATAAGGATCGATTGTGTGCAATTTAAAATTTGCGATTTTTATAATTTTCAAACGCTTATATCTCGCTTATTTGCAATGATAGCCCAAAACGAATGCTTATTTAGTAACAACAATAATTAAACCTACCACCAGAATTAATGGGGAAAGATTTTGAGCAATTTTAAATTTGAGATTTTTCAAATTTTCAAACGCTTATATCTCGCTTATTTGCAATGATAGCGCAAAACGAATGCTTATTTAGTATCAACAATAATTATACCTACCACCAGAATTAATGGGGATCAATTTTGAGCAATTTTAAATTTGCGATTTTTCAAATTTTCAAACGCTTATATCTCGCTTATTTGCAATGCTATCTCAAAACGAATGCTTATTTAGTATCAACAATAATAATACCTACCACCAGAATTAATATGGATCGATTTTGAGCAATTTTAAATTTGAGATTTTTCAAATTTTCAAACGCTTATATCTCGCTTATTTGCAATGATAGCGCAAAACGAATGCTTATTTAGTATCAAAAATAATTATACCTACCACCAGAATTAATAAGGATCGATTGTGTGCAATTTAAAATTTGCGATTTTTATAATTTTAAAACGCTTATATCTCGCTTATTTGCAATGATAGCCCAAAACGAACGCTTATTTAGTATCAACAATAATTATACCTACCACCAGAATTAATGGGGATCGATTTTGAGCAATTTTAAATTTGAGATTTTTCAAATTTTCAAACGCTTATATCTCGCTTATTTGCAATGATAGCGCAAAACGAATGCTTATTTAGTATCAACAATAATTATACCTACCACCAGAATTAATGGGGATCGATTTTGAGCAATTTTAAATTTGCGATTTTTCAAATTTTCAAACGCTTATATCTCGCTTATTTTCAATGCTATCTCAAAACGAATGCTTATTTAGTATCAACAATAATAATACCTACCACCAGAATTAATATGGATCGATTTTGAGCAATTTTAAATTTGCGTTTGTTCAAATTTTCAAACGCTTATATCTCGCTTATTTGTAATGATAACGCAAAACGAATGCTTATTTAGTATCAACTATAATCATACCTACCACCAGAATTAATGGGGATCGATTTTGAGCAATTTTAAATTTGCGATTTTTCAAACGCTTATATCTCGCTTATTTGCAATGATAGCGCATAACGAATGCTTATTAAGTATCAACAATAATTATACCTACCACTAGAATCAATAAGGATCGATTTTGAGCAATTTTAAATTTGCGATTTTTCAAATTTTCAAACGCTTATATCTCACTTATTTGCAATGATAGCGCAAAACGAATGCTTATTTAGTATCAACAATGATTATACCTACCACCAGAATTAATAAGGATCGATTTTGTGCAATTTAAAATTTGCGATTTTTATAATTTTCAAACGCTTATATCTCGCTTATTTGCAATGATAGCGCAAAACGAATGCTTATTTAGTATCAACAATAATTATACCTACCACCAGAATTAATAGGGATCGATTTTGAGCAATTTTAAATTTGAGATTCTTCAAATTTTCAAACGCTTATATCTCGCTTATTTGCAATGATAGCGCAAAACGAATGCCTATTTAGTATCAACAATAATTATACCTACCACCAGAATCAATATGGATCGATGTTGAGCAATTTTAAATTTGCGATTTTTCAAATTTTCCAACGCTTATATCTCGCTTATTTGCAATGATAGCGAAAAACGAATGCTTATTTAGTATCAACAATAATTATACCTACCACCAGAATTAATGGGGATCGATTTTGAGCAATTTTAAATTTGCGATTTTTCAAATTTTCAAACGCTTATATCTCGCTTATTTGCAATGATAGCGCAAAACAAATGCCTATTTAGTATCAACAATGATTATACCTACCACCAGAATTAATAAGGATCGATTTTGAGAAATTTTAAATTTGCGATTTTTCAAATTTTCAAACGCTTATATCTCGCTTATTTGCAATGATAGCGCAAAACAAATGCTTATTTAGTATCATCAACAATTATACCTACCACCAGAATTAATAAGGATCGATTTTGAGCAATTTTAAATTTGCGATTTTTCAAATTTTCAAACGCTTATATCTCGCTTATTTGCAATGATAGCGCAAAACTAATGCTTATTTAGTATCAACAATAATTATACCTACCACCAGAATCAATGCGGATCGATTTTGAGCAATTTTAAATTTGCGATTTTTCATAATTTCAAACGCTTTTATCTCGCTTATTTGCAATGATAGCGCAAAATGATTGCTTATTTAGTATCAACAATAATTATACCTACCACCAGAATCAATAAGGATCGATTTTGAGCAATTTTAAATTTGCGATTTTTCAAATTTACAAACGCTTATATCTCGTTTATTTGCAATGATAGCGCAAAACGAATGCTTATTTAGTATCAACAATAATTATACCTACCACCAGAATTAATGGGGTCGATTTTGAGCATTTTTAATTTTCGATTTTTCAAATTTTCAAACGCTTATATCTCGCTTATTTGCAATGATAGCGCAAAACGAATGCTTATTTAGTATCAACAATAATTATACCTACCACCAGAATCAATGGGGATCGATTTTGAGCAATTTTAAATTTGCGATTTTTCAAATTTTCAAACGCTTATATCTCGCTTATTTGCAATGATAGCGCAAAACAAATGCTTATTTAGTATCAACAATAATTATACCTACCACCAAAATTAATGGGGATCGATTTTGAGCAATTTAAAATTTGCGATTTTTATAATTTTCAAACGCTTATATCTTGCTTATTTGCAATGATAGCGAAAAACGAATGCTTATTTAGTATCAACAATAATTATAACTACCACCAGAATTAATGGGGATCGATTTTGAGCAATTTTAAATTTGCGATTTTTCAAATATTCAAACGCTTTGATCTCGCTTATTTACAATGATAGCGCAAAACGAATGCTTATTTAGTATCAAAAATAATTATACCTACCACCAGAATTAATAAGGATCGATTGTGTGCAATTTAAAATTTGCGATTTTTCATATTTTCAAACGCTTATATCTCGCTTATTTGCAATGATAGCGCAAAGAGAATGCTTATTTAGTATCAACAATAATTATACCTACCACCAGAATTAATGGGGATCGATTTTGAGCAATTTTAAATTTGCGATTTTTCAAATTTTCAAACGCTTATATCTCGCTTATTTGCAATGATAGCGCAAAACGAATGCCTATTTAGTATCAACAATGATTATACCTACCACCAGAATTAATCAGGATCGATTTTGAGAAATTTTAAATTTGCGATTTTTCAAATTTTCAAACGCTTATATCTCGCTTATTTGCAATGATAGCGCAAAACAAATGCTTATTTAGTATCATCAACAATTATACCTACCACCAGAATTAATAAGGATCGATTTTGAGCAATTTTAAATTTGCGATTTTTCAAATTTTCAAAGGCTTATATCTCGCTTATTTGCAATGATAGCGCAAAACTAATGCTTATTTAGTATCAACAATAATTATACATACCACCAGAATTAATGCGGATCGATTTTGAGCAATTTTAAATTTGCGATTTTTCAAACGCTTATATCTCGCTTATTTGCAATGATAGCGCAAAACGAATGCTTATTTAGTATCAACAATAATAATACCTACCACCAGAATTAATATGGATCGATTTTGAGCAATTTTAAATTTGCGTTTGTTCAAATTTTCAAACGCTTATATCTCGCTTATTTGTAATGATAACGCAAAACGAATGCTTATTTAGTATCAACTATAATTATACCTACCACCAGAATTAATAAGGATCGATTTTGAGCAATTTTAAATTTGCGAATTTTCAAACGCTTATATCTCTCTTATTTGCAATGATAGCGCAAAACGAATGCTTATTAAGTATCAACAATAATAATACCTACCACTAGAATCAATGGGGATCGATTTTGAGCAATTTTAAATTTGAGATTTTTCAATTTTCAAACGCTTATATCTCGCTTATTTGCAATGATAGCGCAAAACGAATGCTTATTTAGTATCAAAAATAATTATAACTACCACCAGAATTAATGGGGATCGATTTTGAGCAATTTTAAATTTGCGATTTTTCAAATTTTCAAACGCTTATATCTCCCTTATTTGCAATGATAGCGCAAAACGAATGCTTATTTAGTATCAACAATAATTATACCTACCACCAGAATTAATAGGGATCGATTTTGAGCAGTTTTAAATTTGAGATTTTTCAATTTTCAAACGCTTATATCTCGCTTATTTGCAATGATAGCGCAAAACGAATGCTTATTTAGTATCAACAATAATTATACCTACCACCAGAAATAATGGGGATCAATTTTGAGCAATTTTAAATTTGCGATTTTTCAAATTTTTAAACGCTTATATCTCGCTTATTTGCAATGATAGCGAAAAACGAATACTTATTTAGTATCAACAATAATTATACCTACCATTAGAATCAATATGGATCGATGTTGAGCAATTTTAAATTTGCGATTTTTCAAATTTTCCAACGCTTATATCTCGATTATTTGCAATGATAGCGAAAAACGAATGCTTATTTAGTATCAACAATAATTATACCTACCACCAGAATTAATGGGGATCGATTTTGAGCAATTTTAAATTTGCGATTTTTCAAACGCTTATATCTCGCTTATTTGCAATGATAGCACAAAACGAATGCTTATTAAGTATCAACAATAATTATACCTACCACTAGAATCAATAAGGATCGATTTTGAGCAATTTTAAATTTGCGATTTTTCAAATTTTCAAACGCTTATATCTCGCTTATTTGCAATGATAGCGCAAAACGAATGCTTATTTAGTATCAACAATAATTATACCTACCACCAGAATTAATGGGGATCGATTTTGAGCAATTTTAAATTTGCGATTTTCCAAATATTCAAACGCTTATATCTCGCTTATTTGCAATGATAGCGCAAAACGAATGCTTATTTAGTATCAACAATAATTATACCTACCACCAGAATTAATGGCGATCGATTTTGAGCAATTTTAAATTTGCGATTTTTCAAACGCTTATATCTCGCTTATTTGCGATGATAGCGCAAAACGAATGCTTATATAGTATCAACAATAATTATACCTACCACAAGAATCAATAGAGATCGATTTTGAGCAATTTTAAATTTGCGATTTTTCAAATTTTCAAACGCTTATATCTCGCTTATTTGCAATGATAGCGCAAAACGAATGCTTATTTAGTATCAACAATGATTATACCTACCACCAGAATTAATAAGGATCGATTTTGAGCAATTTTAAATTTGCGATTTTTCAAATTTTCAAACGCTTATATCTCGCTTATTTGCAATGATAGCGCAAAACGAATGCTTATTTAGTATCAACAATAATTATACCTACCACCAGAATTAATTGGGATCGATTTTGAGCAATTTTAAATTTGCGATTTTTCAAACGCTTATATCTCGCTAATTTGCAATGATAGCGCAAAACGAATGCTTATTTAGTATCAACAATAATTATACCTACCACCAGAATTAATGGGGGTCGATTTTGAGCAATTTTAAATTTGCGATTTTCCAAATTTTCAAACGCACATATCTCGCTTATTTGCAATGATAGCGCCGAACGAATTCTTATTTAGTATCAACAATAATTATACCTACCACCAGAATTAATGGGGATCGATTTTGAGCAATTTTAAATTTGCGATTTTTCAAACGCTTATATCTCGCTTATTTGCAATGATAGCGCAAAACGAATGCTTATTTAGTATCAACAATAATTATACCTACCACTAGAATCAATGGGGATCGATTTTGAGTAATTTTAAATTTGCGATTTTTCAAATTTTCCAACGCTTATATCTCGCTTATTTGCAATGATAGCGCAAAACGAATGCTTATTTAGTATCAACAATAATTATACCTACCACCAGAATTAATGGGGATCGATTTTGAGCAATTTAAAATTTGCAATTTTCCAAATTTTCAAACGCTTATATCTCGCTTATTTGCAATGATAGCGCAAAACGAATGCTTATTTAGTATCAACAATAATTATACCTACCACCAGAATTAATGGGGATCGATTTTGAGCAATTTTAAATTTGCGATTTTTCAAACGCTTATATCTCGCTTATTTGCAATGATAGCGCAAAACGAATGCTTATTTAGTATCAACAATAATTATACCTACCACTAGAATCAATGATGATCGATTTTGAGCAATTTTAAATTTGCGATTGTTCAAATTTTCAAACGCTTATATCTCGCTTATTTGTAATGATAACGCAAAACGAATGCTTATTTAGTATCAACAATAATTATACCTATCACCAGAATCAATATGGATCGATTTTGAGCAATTTTAAATTTGCGATTTTTCAAATTTTCCAACGCTAATATCTCGCTTATTTGCAATGATAGCGAAAAACGAATGCTTATTTAGTATCAAAAATAATTATACCTACCACCAGAATTAATGTGGATCGATTTTGAGCAATTTTAAATTTACGATTTTTCAAACGCTTATATCTCGCTTATTTGCAATGATAGCGCAAAACGAATGCTTATTAAGTATCAACAATAATTATACCTACCACTAGAATCAATGGGGATCGATTTTGAGCAATTTTAAATTTGCAATTTTTCAAATTTTCAAACGCTTATATCTCGCTTATTTGCAATGATAGCGCAAAACGAATGCTTATTTAGTATCAACCATGATTATACCTACCACCAGAATTAATTAGGATCGATTTTGAACAATTTTAAATTTGCGATTTTTCAAATTTTCAAACGCTTATATCTCGCTTATTTGCAATGATAGCGCAAAACGAATGCTTATTTAGTATCAACAATAATTATACCTACAACTAGAATTAACGGGGATCGATTTTGAGCAATTTAAAATTTGCGATTTTTCAAAGTTTCAAACGCTTATATCTCGCTTATTTGCAATGATAGCGCATAACGAATGCTTATTTAGTATCAACAATAACTATACCTACCACCAGAATTAATGTGGATCGATTTTGAGCAATTTTAAATTTGCGATTTTTCAAAGTTTCAAACGCTTATATCTCGCTTATTTGCAATGATAGCAAAAAACGAAATCTTATTTAGTATCAACAATAATTATACCTACCACCAGAATTAATGGGGATCGAGTTTGAGCAATTTTAAATTTGCGATTTTTCAAACGCTTATATCTCGCTTATTTGCAATGATAGCGCGAAACAAATGCTTATTTAGTATCAACAATAATTATACCTACCACCAGAATTAATAAGGATCGATTTTGAGCAATTTTAAATTTTCGATTTTCCAAATTTTCAAACGCACATATCTCGCTTATTTGCAATGATAGCGCAAAACGAATGCTTATTTAGTATCAACAATAATTATACCTACCACCAGAATCTATGGGGATCGATTTTGAGTAATTTTAAATTTGCGATTTTTCAAATTTTCCAACGCTTATATCTCGCTTATTTGCAATGATAGCGCAAAACGAATGCTTATTTAGTATCAACAATAATTATACCTACCACCAGAATCTATGGGGATCGATTTTGAGTAATTTTAAATTTGCGATTTTTCAAATTTTCCAACGCTTATATCTCGCTTATTTGCAATGATAGCGCAAAACGAATGCTTATTTAGTATCAACAATAATTATACCTACCACCAGAATTAATGGGGATCGATTTTGAGCAATTTTAAATTTGCGATTTTTCAAATTTTCAAACGCTTATATCTCGCTTATTTGAAATTATAGCGCAAAACGAATGCTTATTTAGTATCAACAATAATTATACCTACCACCAGAATTGATCGGGATCGATTTTGAACAATTTTAAATTTGCGATTTTTCAAATTTTCAAACAATTATATCTCGCTTATTTGCAATGATAGCGCATAACGAATGCTTATTTAGTATCAACAATAATTATACCTACCACCAGAATTAATGGGGATCGATTTTGAGCAATTTTAAATTTGCGATTTTTCAAATTTTCAAACAATTATATCTCGCTTATTTGCAATGATAGCGCAAAACGAATGCTTATTTAGTATCAACAATAATTATACCTACCACCTGAATTAATGGGGAACGATTTTGAGCAATTTTAAATTTGCGATTTTTCAAATTTTCAAACGCTTATATCTCGCTTATTTGCAATGTTAGCGAAAAACGAATGATTATTTAGTATCAACAATAATTATACCTACCACCAGAATTAATAGGGATCGATTTTGAGCAATTTTAAATTTGCGATTTTTCAAACGCTTATATCTCGCTTATTTGCAATGATAGCGCAAAACGAATGCTTATTTAGTATCAACAATAATTATACCTACCACTAGAATTAATGGGGTCGATTTTGAGCAATTTTAAATTTGCGATTTTTCAAATTTTCAAACGCTTATATCACGCTTATTTGCAATGATAGCGCAAAACGAATGCTGATTTAGTATCAACAATAATTATACGTACCACCAGAATTAATGGGGATCGATTTTGAGCAATGTTAAATTTGCGATTTTTCAAATTTTCAAACGCTTATATCTCGCTTATTTGCAATGATAGCGCAAAACGAATGCTTATTTAGTATCAGAAATAATTATACCTACCACCAGAATTAATAGGGATCGATTTTGAGCAATATAAAATTTGCGATTTTTCAAATTTTCAAACGCTTATATCTCGCTTATTTGCAATGATAGCGCAAAACGAATGCTTATTTAGTATCAACAATAATTATACCTACCACCAGAATTAATGGGGATCGATTTTGAGCAATTTTAAATTTGCGATTTTTATAATTTTCAAACGCTTATATCTCGCTTATTTGCAATGATAGCGCAAAACGAATGCTTATTTAGTATCAACAATAATTATACCTACCACCAGATTCAATTAAGATCGATTTTGAGCAATTTTAAATTTGCGATTTTTATAATTTTCAAACGATTATATCTCGCTTATTTGCAATGATAGCGCAAAACGAATGCTTATTTAGTATCAACAATAATTATACCGACCACCAGAATTAATGAGTATCGATTTTGAGCAATTTTAAAATTGCGATTTTTGAAACGCTTATATCTCGCTTATTTGCATTGATAGCGCAGAACGAATGCTAATTCAGTATCAACAATAATTATACCTACAACTAGAATCAATGGGGATCGATTTTGAGCAATTTTAAATTTGCGATTTTCAAATTATCAAACGCTTATATCTTGCATATTTGCAATGATAGTGCAAAACGAATGCTTATTTAGTATCAACAATAATTATACCTACCACCAGAATTAATGGGGATCGATTTTGGGCAATTTTAAATTTGCGATTTTCCAAATTTTCAAACGCACATATCTCGCTTATTTGCAATGATAGCGCAAAACGAATGCTTATTTAGTATCAACAATAATTATACCTACCACCAGAATGAATGGGGATCGGTTTTGAGCAATTTTAAATTTGCGATTTTTCAAACACTTATATCTCGCTTATTTGCAATGATAGCGCAAAACGAATGCTTATTTAGTATCAACAATAATTATACCTACCACCAGAATGAATGGGGATCGATTTTGGGCAATTTTAAATTTGCGATTTTCCAAATTTTCAAACGCACATATCTCGCTTATTTGCAATGATAGCGCAAAACGAATGCTTATTTAGTATCAACAATAATTATACCTACCACCAGAATTAATGGGGATCGATTTTGAGCAATTTAAAATTTGCAATTTTCCAAATTTTCAAACGCTTATATCTCGCTTATTTGCAATGATAGCGCAAAACGAATGCTTATTTAGTATCAACAATAATTATACCTACCACCAGAATTAATAGGGATCGATTTTGAGCAATTTTAAATTTGCGATTTTTCAAACGCTTATATCTCGCTTATTTGCAATGATAGCGCAAAACGAATGCTTATTTAGTATCAACAATAATTATACCTACCACTAGAATCAATGATGATCAATTTTGAGCAATTTTAAATTTGCGATTTTTCAAATTTTCAAACGCTTATATCTCGCTTATTTGCAATGATAGCGCAAAACGAATGCTTATTTAGTATCAACAATAATTATACCTACCACCAGAATTAATGGGGATCGTTTTGAGCAATTTTAAATTAGCGATTTTTCAAAGTTTCAAACGCTTATATCTCGCTTATTTGCAATAATAGCGCAAAACGAATGCTTATTTAGTATCAACAATAACTATACCTACCACCAGAATTAATGTGGATCGATTTTGAGCAATTTTAAATTTGCGATTTTTATAATTTTCAAACGCTTATATCTCGCTTATTTGCAATGATAGCGCAAAACGAATGCTTATGTAGTATCAACAATAATTATACCTACCACCAGAGTTATTAAATAACGATTTTGAGCAATTTTAAATTTGCGATTTTTCAAATTTTCAAACGCTTATATCTCGCTTATTTGCAATGTTAGCGCAAAACGAATGATTATTTAGTATCAACAATAATTATACCTACCACCAGAATTAATAAGGATCGATTTTGAGCAATTTAAAATTTGCGATTTTTCAAACGCCTATATCTCACTTATTTGCAATGATAGCGAAAAACGAATGCTTATTTAGTATCAACAATAATTATACCTTCCACCAGAATTAACAGGGATCGATTTTGAGCTATTTAAAATTTGCGATTTTTCAAATTTTCAAACGCTTATATCTCGCTTATTTGCAATGATAGCGCAAAACGAATGCTTATTTAGTATCAACAATAATTATACCTACCAACAGAATTAATGGGGATCGATTTTGAGCAATGTTAAATTTGCGATTCTTAAATTTTCAAACGCTTATATACTCGCTTATTTGCAATGATAGCGCAAAACGAATGCTTATTTAGTATCAACAATAATTATACCTACCACCAGAATTAATGGGGATCGATCTTGAGCAATTTAAAATTTGCGATTTTTCAAATTTTCAAACGTTTATATCTCGCTTATTTGCAATGATAGCGCAAAACGAATGCTTATTTAGTATCAACAATAATTATACTTACCACCAGAATTAATGGGGATCGTTTTTGAGCAATTTTAAATTTGCGATTTTTCAAACGCTTATATCTCGCTTATTTGCAATGATAGCGCAAAACGAATGCTTATTTAGTATCAACAACAATTATACCTACCACCAGATTCAATGGGGATCGATTTTGAGCAATTTTAAATTTGCGATTTTTCAAATTTTCAAACGCTTATATCTCGCTTTTTTGCAATGATAGCGCAAAACGAATGCTTATTTAGTATCAACAATAATTATACCTACCACCAGAGTTAATGATCATCGATTTTGAGCAATTTTAAATTTGCGATTTTTCAAATTTTCAAACGCTTATATCTCGCTTATTTGCAATGATAGCGCAAAACGAATGCTTATTTAGTATCAACAATAATTATACCTACCACCAGAATTAATAGGGATCGATTTTGAGCAATTTTAAATTTGCGATTTTTCAAACGCTTATATCTCGCTTATTTGCAATGATAGCGCAAAACGAATGCTTATTTAGTATCAACAATAATTATACCTACCACTAGAATCAATGATGATCAATTTTGAGCAATATTAAATTTGCGATTTTTCAAATTTTCAAACGCTTATATCTCGCTTATTTGCAATGATAGCGCAAAACGAATGCTTATTTAGTATCAACAATAATTATACCTACCACCAGAATTAATGGGGATCGTTTTGAGCAATTTTAAATTAGCGATTTGTCAAAGTTTCAAACGCTTATATCTCGCTTATTTGCAATAATAGCGCAAAACGAATGCTTATTTAGTATCAACAATAATTATACCTACCACCAGAATGAATAGGGATCGATTTTGAGCAATTTTAAATTTGCGATTTTTCAAACACTTATATCTCGCTTATTTGCAATGATAGCGCAAAACGAATGCTTATTTAGTATCAACAATAATTATACCTACCACCAGAATCTATGGGGATCGATTTTGAGTAATTTTAAATTTGCGATTTTTCAAATTTTCCAACGCTTATATCTCGCTTATTTGCAATGATAGCGCAAAACGAATGCTTATTTAGTATCAACAATAATTATACCTACCACCAGAATTAATGGGGATCGATTTTGAGCAATTTTAAATTTGCGATTTTTCAAACGCTTATATCTCGCTTATTTGCAATGATAGCACAAAACGAATGCTTATTAAGTATCAACAATAATTATACCTACCACTAGAATCAATAAGGATCGATTTTGAGCAATTTTAAATTTGCGATTTTTCAAATTTTCAAACGCTTATATCTCGCTTATTTGCAATGATAGCGCAAAACGAATGCTTATTTAGTATCAACAATAATTATACCTACCACCAGAATTAATGGGGATCGATTTTGAGCAATTTTAAATTTGCGATTTTCCAAATATTCAAACGCTTATATCTCGCTTATTTGCAATGATAGCGCAAAACGAATGCTTATTTAGTATCAACAATAATTATACCTACCACCAGAATTAATGGCGATCGATTTTGAGCAATTTTAAATTTGCGATTTTTCAAACGCTTATATCTCGCTTATTTGCGATGATAGCGCAAAACGAATGCTTATATAGTATCAACAATAATTATACCTACCACAAGAATCAATAGAGATCGATTTTGAGCAATTTTAAATTTGCGATTTTTCAAATTTTCAAACGCTTATATCTCGCTTATTTGCAATGATAGCGCAAAACGAATGCTTATTTAGTATCAACAATGATTATACCTACCACCAGAATTAATAAGGATCGATTTTGAGCAATTTTAAATTTGCGATTTTTCAAATTTTCAAACGCTTATATCTCGCTTATTTGCAATGATAGCGCAAAACGAATGCTTATTTAGTATCAACAATAATTATACCTACCACCAGAATTAATTGGGATCGATTTTGAGCAATTTTAAATTTGCGATTTTTCAAACGCTTATATCTCGCTAATTTGCAATGATAGCGCAAAACGAATGCTTATTTAGTATCAACAATAATTATACCTACCACCAGAATTAATGGGGGTCGATTTTGAGCAATTTTAAATTTGCGATTTTCCAAATTTTCAAACGCACATATCTCGCTTATTTGCAATGATAGCGCCGAACGAATTCTTATTTAGTATCAACAATAATTATACCTACCACCAGAATTAATGGGGATCGATTTTGAGCAATTTTAAATTTGCGATTTTTCAAACGCTTATATCTCGCTTATTTGCAATGATAGCGCAAAACGAATGCTTATTTAGTATCAACAATAATTATACCTACCACTAGAATCAATGGGGATCGATTTTGAGTAATTTTAAATTTGCGATTTTTCAAATTTTCCAACGCTTATATCTCGCTTATTTGCAATGATAGCGCAAAACGAATGCTTATTTAGTATCAACAATAATTATACCTACCACCAGAATTAATGGGGATCGATTTTGAGCAATTTAAAATTTGCAATTTTCCAAATTTTCAAACGCTTATATCTCGCTTATTTGCAATGATAGCGCAAAACGAATGCTTATTTAGTATCAACAATAATTATACCTACCACCAGAATTAATGGGGATCGATTTTGAGCAATTTTAAATTTGCGATTTTTCAAACGCTTATATCTCGCTTATTTGCAATGATAGCGCAAAACGAATGCTTATTTAGTATCAACAATAATTATACCTACCACTAGAATCAATGATGATCGATTTTGAGCAATTTTAAATTTGCGATTGTTCAAATTTTCAAACGCTTATATCTCGCTTATTTGTAATGATAACGCAAAACGAATGCTTATTTAGTATCAACAATAATTATACCTATCACCAGAATCAATATGGATCGATTTTGAGCAATTTTAAATTTGCGATTTTTCAAATTTTCCAACGCTAATATCTCGCTTATTTGCAATGATAGCGAAAAACGAATGCTTATTTAGTATCAAAAATAATTATACCTACCACCAGAATTAATGTGGATCGATTTTGAGCAATTTTAAATTTACGATTTTTCAAACGCTTATATCTCGCTTATTTGCAATGATAGCGCAAAACGAATGCTTATTAAGTATCAACAATAATTATACCTACCACTAGAATCAATGGGGATCGATTTTGAGCAATTTTAAATTTGCAATTTTTCAAATTTTCAAACGCTTATATCTCGCTTATTTGCAATGATAGCGCAAAACGAATGCTTATTTAGTATCAACCATGATTATACCTACCACCAGAATTAATTAGGATCGATTTTGAACAATTTTAAATTTGCGATTTTTCAAATTTTCAAACGCTTATATCTCGCTTATTTGCAATGATAGCGCAAAACGAATGCTTATTTAGTATCAACAATAATTATACCTACAACTAGAATTAACGGGGATCGATTTTGAGCAATTTAAAATTTGCGATTTTTCAAAGTTTCAAACGCTTATATCTCGCTTATTTGCAATGATAGCGCATAACGAATGCTTATTTAGTATCAACAATAACTATACCTACCACCAGAATTAATGTGGATCGATTTTGAGCAATTTTAAATTTGCGATTTTTCAAAGTTTCAAACGCTTATATCTCGCTTATTTGCAATGATAGCAAAAAACGAAATCTTATTTAGTATCAACAATAATTATACCTACCACCAGAATTAATGGGGATCGAGTTTGAGCAATTTTAAATTTGCGATTTTTCAAACGCTTATATCTCGCTTATTTGCAATGATAGCGCGAAACGAATGCTTATTTAGTATCAACAATAATTATACCTACCACCAGAATTAATAAGGATCGATTTTGAGCAATTTTAAATTTTCGATTTTCCAAATTTTCAAACGCACATATCTCGCTTATTTGCAATGATAGCGCAAAACGAATGCTTATTTAGTATCAACAATAATTATACCTACCACCAGAATGAATAGGGATCGATTTTGAGCAATTTTAAATTTGCGATTTTTCAAACACTTATATCTCGCTTATTTGCAATGATAGCGCAAAACGAATGCTTATTTAGTATCAACAATAATTATACCTACCACCAGAATCTATGGGGATCGATTTTGAGTAATTTTAAATTTGCGATTTTTCAAATTTTCCAACGCTTATATCTCGCTTATTTGCAATGATAGCGCAAAACGAATGCTTATTTAGTATCAACAATAATTATACCTACCACCAGAATCTATGGGGATCGATTTTGAGTAATTTTAAATTTGCGATTTTTCAAATTTTCCAACGCTTATATCTCGCTTATTTGCAATGATAGCGCAAAACGAATGCTTATTTAGTATCAACAATAATTATACCTACCACCAGAATTAATGGGGATCGATTTTGAGCAATTTTAAATTTGCGATTTTTCAAATTTTCAAACGCTTATATCTCGCTTATTTGAAATTATAGCGCAAAACGAATGCTTATTTAGTATCAACAATAATTATACCTACCACCAGAATTGATCGGGATCGATTTTGAACAATTTTAAATTTGCGATTTTTCAAATTTTCAAACAATTATATCTCGCTTATTTGCAATGATAGCGCATAACGAATGCTTATTTAGTATCAACAATAATTATACCTACCACCAGAATTAATGGGGATCGATTTTGAGCAATTTTAAATTTGCGATTTTTCAAATTTTCAAACAATTATATCTCGCTTATTTGCAATGATAGCGCAAAACGAATGCTTATTTAGTATCAACAATAATTATACCTACCACCTGAATTAATGGGGAACGATTTTGAGCAATTTTAAATTTGCGATTTTTCAAATTTTCAAACGCTTATATCTCGCTTATTTGCAATGTTAGCGAAAAACGAATGATTATTTAGTATCAACAATAATTATACCTACCACCAGAATTAATAGGGATCGATTTTGAGCAATTTTAAATTTGCGATTTTTCAAACGCTTATATCTCGCTTATTTGCAATGATAGCTCAAAACGAATGCTTATTTAGTATCAACAATAATTATACCTACCACCAGAATTAATGGGGTCGATTTTGAGCAATTTTAAATTTGCGATTTTTCAAATTTTCAAACGCTTATATCACGCTTATTTGCAATGATAGCGCAAAACGAATGCTAATTTAGTATCAACAATAATTATACGTACCACCAGAATTAATGGGGATCGATTTTGAGCAATGTTAAATTTGCGATTTTTCAAATTTTCAAACGCTTATATCTCGCTTATTTGCAATGATAGCGCAAAACGAATGCTTATTTAGTATCAGAAATAATTATACCTACCACCAGAATTAATAGGGATCGATTTTGAGCAATATAAAATTTGCGATTTTTCAAATTTTCAAACGCTTATATCTCGCTTATTTGCAATGATAGCGCAAAACGAATGCTTATTTAGTATCAACAATAATTATACCTACCACCAGAATTAATGGGGATCGATTTTGAGCAATTTTAAATTTGCGATTTTTATAATTTTCAAACGCTTATATCTCGCTTATTTGCAATGATAGCGCAAAACGAATGCTTATTTAGTATCAACAATAATTATACCTACCACCAGATTCAATTAAGATCGATTTTGAGCAATTTTAAATTTGCGATTTTTATAATTTTCAAACGATTATATCTCGCTTATTTGCAATGATAGCGCAAAACGAATGCTTATTTAGTATCAACAATAATTATACCGACCACCAGAATTAATGAGTATCGATTTTGAGCAATTTTAAAATTGCGATTTTTGAAACGCTTATATCTCGCTTATTTGCATTGATAGCGCAGAACGAATGCTAATTCAGTATCAACAATAATTATACCTACAACTAGAATCAATGGGGATCGATTTTGAGCAATTTTAAATTTGCGATTTTCAAATTATCAAACGCTTATATCTTGCATATTTGCAATGATAGTGCAAAACGAATGCTTATTTAGTATCAACAATAATTATACCTACCACCAGAATTAATGGGGATCGATTTTGGGCAATTTTAAATTTGCGATTTTCCAAATTTTCAAACGCACATATCTCGCTTATTTGCAATGATAGCGCAAAACGAATGCTTATTTAGTATCAACAATAATTATACCTACCACCAGAATGAATGGGGATCGGTTTTGAGCAATTTTAAATTTGCGATTTTTCAAACACTTATATCTCGCTTATTTGCAATGATAGCGCAAAACGAATGCTTATTTAGTATCAACAATAATTATACCTACCACCAGAATGAATGGGGATCGATTTTGGGCAATTTTAAATTTGCGATTTTCCAAATTTTCAAACGCACATATCTCGCTTATTTGCAATGATAGCGCAAAACGAATGCTTATTTAGTATCAACAATAATTATACCTACCACCAGAATTAATGGGGATCGATTTTGAGCAATTTAAAATTTGCAATTTTCCAAATTTTCAAACGCTTATATCTCGCTTATTTGCAATGATAGCGCAAAACGAATGCTTATTTAGTATCAACAATAATTATACCTACCACCAGAATTAATAGGGATCGATTTTGAGCAATTTTAAATTTGCGATTTTTCAAACGCTTATATCTCGCTTATTTGCAATGATAGCGCAAAACGAATGCTTATTTAGTATCAACAATAATTATACCTACCACTAGAATCAATGATGATCAATTTTGAGCAATTTTAAATTTGCGATTTTTCAAATTTTCAAACGCTTATATCTCGCTTATTTGCAATGATAGCGCAAAACGAATGCTTATTTAGTATCAACAATAATTATACCTACCACCAGAATTAATGGGGATCGTTTTGAGCAATTTTAAATTAGCGATTTTTCAAAGTTTCAAACGCTTATATCTCGCTTATTTGCAATAATAGCGCAAAACGAATGCTTATTTAGTATCAACAATAACTATACCTACCACCAGAATTAATGTGGATCGATTTTGAGCAATTTTAAATTTGCGATTTTTATAATTTTCAAACGCTTATATCTCGCTTATTTGCAATGATAGCGCAAAACGAATGCTTATGTAGTATCAACAATAATTATACCTACCACCAGAGTTATTAAATAACGATTTTGAGCAATTTTAAATTTGCGATTTTTCAAATTTTCAAACGCTTATATCTCGCTTATTTGCAATGTTAGCGCAAAACGAATGATTATTTAGTATCAACAATAATTATACCTACCACCAGAATTAATAAGGATCGATTTTGAGCAATTTAAATTTGCGATTTTTCAAACGCCTATATCTCACTTATTTGCAATGATAGCGAAAAACGAATGCTTATTTAGTATCAACAATAATTATACCTTCCACCAGAATTAACAGGGATCGATTTTGAGCTATTTAAAATTTGCGATTTTTCAAATTTTCAAACGCTTATATCTCGCTTATTTGCAATGATAGCGCAAAACGAATGCTTATTTAGTATCAACAATAATTATACCTACCAACAGAATTAATGGGGATCGATTTTGAGCAATGTTAAATTTGCGATTCTTAAATTTTCAAACGCTTATATACTCGCTTATTTGCAATGATAGCGCAAAACGAATGCTTATTTAGTATCAACAATAATTATACCTACCACCAGAATTAATGGGGATCGATCTTGAGCAATTTAAAATTTGCGATTTTTCAAATTTTCAAACGTTTATATCTCGCTTATTTGCAATGATAGCGCAAAACGAATGCTTATTTAGTATCAACAATAATTATACTTACCACCAGAATTAATGGGGATCGTTTTTGAGCAATTTTAAATTTGCGATTTTTCAAACGCTTATATCTCGCTTATTTGCAATGATAGCGCAAAACGAATGCTTATTTAGTATCAACAACAAATATACCTACCACCAGATTCAATGGGGATCGATTTTGAGCAATTTTAAATTTGCGATTTTTCAAATTTTCAAACGCTTATATCTCGCTTTTTTGCAATGATAGCGCAAAACGAATGCTTATTTAGTATCAACAATAATTATACCTACCACCAGAATTAATGATCATCGATTTTGAGCAATTTTAAATTTGCGATTTTTCAAATTTTCAAACGCTTATATCTTGCTTATTTGCAATGATAGCGCAAAACGAATGCTTATTTAGTATCAACAATAATTATACCTACCACCAGAATTAATAGGGATCGATTTTGAGCAATTTTAAATTTGCGATTTTTCAAACGCTTATATCTCGCTTATTTGCAATGATAGCGCAAAACGAATGCTTATTTAGTATCAACAATAATTATACCTACCACTAGAATCAATGATGATCAATTTTGAGCAATATTAAATTTGCGATTTTTCAAATTTTCAAACGCTTATATCTCGCTTATTTGCAATGATAGCGCAAAACGAATGCTTATTTAGTATCAACAATAATTATACCTACCACCAGAATTAATGGGGATCGTTTTGAGCAATTTTAAATTAGCGATTTGTCAAAGTTTCAAACGCTTATATCTCGCTTATTTGCAATAATAGCGCAAAACGAATGCTTATTTAGTATCAACAATAATTATACCTACCACCAGAATGAATAGGGATCGATTTTGAGCAATTTTAAATTTGCGATTTTTCAAACACTTATATCTCGCTTATTTGCAATGATAGCGCAAAACGAATGCTTATTTAGTATCAACAATAATTATACCTACCACCAGAATCTATGGGGATCGATTTTGAGTAATTTTAAATTTGCGATTTTTCAAATTTTCCAACGCTTATATCTCGCTTATTTGCAATGATAGCGCAAAACGAATGCTTATTTAGTATCAACAATAATTATACCTACCACCAGAATCTATGGGGATCGATTTTGAGTAATTTTAAATTTGCGATTTTTCAAATTTTCCAACGCTTATATCTCGCTTATTTGCAATGATAGCGCAAAACGAATGCTTATTTAGTATCAACAATAATTATACCTACCACCAGAATTAATGGGGATCGATTTTGAGCAATTTTAAATTTGCGATTTTTCAAATTTTCAAACGCTTATATCTCGCTTATTTGAAATTATAGCGCAAAACGAATGCTTATTTAGTATCAACAATAATTATACCTACCACCAGAATTGATCGGGATCGATTTTGAACAATTTTAAATTTGCGATTTTTCAAATTTTCAAACAATTATATCTCGCTTATTTGCAATGATAGCGCATAACGAATGCTTATTTAGTATCAACAATAATTATACCTACCACCAGAATTAATGGGGATCGATTTTGAGCAATTTTAAATTTGCGATTTTTCAAATTTTCAAACAATTATATCTCGCTTATTTGCAATGATAGCGCAAAACGAATGCTTATTTAGTATCAACAATAATTATACCTACCACCTGAATTAATGGGGAACGATTTTGAGCAATTTTAAATTTGCGATTTTTCAAATTTTCAAACGCTTATATCTCGCTTATTTGCAATGTTAGCGAAAAACGAATGATTATTTAGTATCAACAATAATTATACCTACCACCAGAATTAATAGGGATCGATTTTGAGCAATTTTAAATTTGCGATTTTTCAAACGCTTATATCTCGCTTATTTGCAATGATAGCGCAAAACGAATGCTTATTTAGTATCAACAATAATTATACCTACCACCAGAATTAATGGGGTCGATTTTGAGCAATTTTAAATTTGCGATTTTTCAAATTTTCAAACGCTTATATCACGCTTATTTGCAATGATAGCGCAAAACGAATGCTAATTTAGTATCAACAATAATTATACGTACCACCAGAATTAATGGGGATCGATTTTGAGCAATGTTAAATTTGCGATTTTTCAAATTTTCAAACGCTTATATCTCGCTTATTTGCAATGATAGCGCAAAACGAATGCTTATTTAGTATCAGAAATAATTATACCTACCACCAGAATTAATAGGGATCGATTTTGAGCAATATAAAATTTGCGATTTTTATAATTTTCAAACGATTATATCTCGATTATTTGCAATGATAGCGCAAAACGAATGCTTATTTAGTATCAACAATAATTATACCGACCACCAGAATTAATGAGTATCGATTTTGAGCAATTTTAAAATTGCGATTTTTGAAACGCTTATATCTCGCTTATTTGCATTGATAGCGCAGAACGAATGCTAATTCAGTATCAACAATAATTATACCTACCACTAGAATCAATGGGGATCGATTTTGAGCAATTTTAAATTTGCGATTTTCAAATTATCAAACGCTTATATCTTGCATATTTGCAATGATAGTGCAAAACGAATGCTTATTTAGTATCAACAATAATTATACCTACCACCAGAATTAATGGGGATCGATTTTGGGCAATTTTAAATTTGCGATTTTCCAAATTTTCAAACGCACATATCTCGCTTATTTGCAATGATAGCGCAAAACGAATGCTTATTTAGTATCAACAATAATTATACCTACCACCAGAATGAATGGGGATCGGTTTTGAGCAATTTTAAATTTGCGATTTTTCAAACACTTATATCTCGCTTATTTGCAATGATAGCGCAAAACGAATGCTTATTTAGTATCAACAATAATTATACCTACCACCAGAATGAATGGGGATCGATTTTGGGCAATTTTAAATTTGCGATTTTCCAAATTTTCAAACGCACATATCTCGCTTATTTGCAATGATAGCGCAAAACGAATGCTTATTTAGTATCAACAATAATTATACCTACCACCAGAATTAATGGGGATCGATTTTGAGCAATTTAAAATTTGCAATTTTCCAAATTTTCAAACGCTTATATCTCGCTTATTTGCAATGATAGCGCAAAACGAATGCTTATTTAGTATCAACAATAATTATACCTACCACCAGAATTAATAGGGATCGATTTTGAGCAATTTTAAATTTGCGATTTTTCAAACGCTTATATCTCGCTTATTTGCAATGATAGCGCAAAACGAATGCTTATTTAGTATCAACAATAATTATACCTACCACTAGAATCAATGATGATCAATTTTGAGCAATTTTAAATTTGCGATTTTTCAAATTTTCAAACGCTTATATCTCGCTTATTTGCAATGATAGCGCAAAACGAATGCTTATTTAGTATCAACAATAATTATACCTACCACCAGAATTAATGGGGATCGTTTTGAGCAATTTTAAATTAGCGATTTTTCAAAGTTTCAAACGCTTATATCTCGCTTATTTGCAATAATAGCGCAAAACGAATGCTTATTTAGTATCAACAATAACTATACCTACCACCAGAATTAATGTGGATCGATTTTGAGCAATTTTAAATTTGCGATTTTTATAATTTTCAAACGCTTATATCTCGCTTATTTGCAATGATAGCGCAAAACGAATGCTTATGTAGTATCAACAATAATTATACCTACCACCAGAGTTATTAAATAACGATTTTGAGCAATTTTAAATTTGCGATTTTTCAAATTTTCAAACGCTTATATCTCGCTTATTTGCAATAATAGCGCAAAACGAATGCTTATTTAGTATCAACAATAACTATACCTACCACCAGAATTAATGTGGATCGATTTTGAGCAATTTTAAATTTGCGATTTTTATAATTTTCAAACGCTTATATCTCGCTTATTTGCAATGATAGCGCAAAACGAATGCTTATGTAGTATCAACAATAATTATACCTACCACCAGAGTTATTAAATAACGATTTTGAGCAATTTTAAATTTGCGATTTTTCAAATTTTCAAACGCTTATATCTCGCTTATTTGCAATGTTAGCGCAAAACGAATGATTATTTAGTATCAACAATAATTATACCTACCACCAGAATTAATAAGGATCGATTTTGAGCAATTTAAAATTTGCGATTTTTCAAACGCCTATATCTCACTTATTTGCAATGATAGCGAAAAACGAATGCTTATTTAGTATCAACAATAATTATACCTTCCACCAGAATTAACAGGGATCGATTTTGAGCTATTTAAAATTTGCGATTTTTCAAATTTTCAAACGCTTATATCTCGCTTATTTGCAATGATAGCGCAAAACGAATGCTTATTTAGTATCAACAATAATTATACCTACCAACAGAATTAATGGGGATCGATTTTGAGCAATGTTAAATTTGCGATTCTTAAATTTTCAAACGCTTATATACTCGCTTATTTGCAATGATAGCGCAAAACGAATGCTTATTTAGTATCAACAATAATTATACCTACCACCAGAATTAATGGGGATCGATCTTGAACAATTTAAAATTTGCGATTTTTCAAATTTTCAAACGTTTATATCTCGCTTATTTGCAATGATAGCGCAAAACGAATGCTTATTTAGTATCAACAATAATTATACTTACCACCAGAATTAATGGGGATCGTTTTTGAGCAATTTTAAATTTGCGATTTTTCAAACGCTTATATCTCGCTTATTTGCAATGATAGCGCAAAACGAATGCTTATTTAGTATCAACAACAATTATACCTACCACCAGATTCAATGGGGATCGATTTTGAGCAATTTTAAATTTGCGATTTTTCAAATTTTCAAACGCTTATATCTCGCTTTTTTGCAATGATAGCGAAAAACGAATGCTTATTTAGTATCAACAATAATTATACCTACCACCAGAATTAATGATCATCGATTTTGAGCAATTTTAAATTTGCGATTTTTCAAATTTTCAAACGCTTATATCTCGCTTATTTGCAATGATAGCGCAAAACGAATGCTTATTTAGTATCAACAATAATTATACCTACCACCAGAATTAATAGGGATCGATTTTGAGCAATTTTAAATTTGCGATTTTTCAAACGCTTATATCTCGCTTATTTGCAATGATAGCGCAAAACGAATGCTTATTTAGTATCAACAATAATTATACCTACCACTAGAATCAATGAAGATCAATTTTGAGCAATTTTAAATTTGCGATTTTTCAAATTTTCAAACGCTTATATCTCGCTTATTTGCAATGATAGCGCAAAACGAATGCTTATTTAGTATCAACAATAATTATACCTACCACCAGAATTAATGGGGATCGTTTTGAGCAATTTTAAATTAGCGATTTGTCAAAGTTTCAAACGCTTATATCTCGCTTATTTGCAATAATAGCGCAAAACGAATGCTTATTTAGTATCAACAATAACTATACCTACCACCAGAATTAATGCGGATCGATTTTGAGCAATTTTAAATTTGCGATTTTTCATAATTTCAAACGCTTTTATCTCGCTTATTTTCAATGATAGCGCAAAATGATTGCTTATTTAGTATCAACAATAATTATACCTACCACCAGAATCAATAAGGATTGATTTTGAGCAATTTTAAATTTGCGATTTTTCAAATTTACAAACGCTTATATCTCGTTAATTTGCAATGATAGCGCAAAACGAATGCTTATTTAGTATCAACAATAATTATACCTACCACCAGAATTAATGGGGTCGATTTTGAGCATTTTTAATTTTCGATTTTTCAAATTTTCAAACGCTTATATCTCTTTTATTTGCAATGATAGCGCAAAACGAATGCTTATTTAGTATCAACAATAATTATACCTACCACCAGAATCAATAAGGATCGATTTTGAGCAATTTTAAATTTGCGAATTTTCAAATTTTCAAACGCTTATATCTCGCTTATTTGCAATGATAGCGCAAAACAAATGCTTATTTAGTATCAACAATAATTATACCTACCACCAGAATTAATGGGGATCGATTTTGAGCAATTTAAAATTTGCGATTTTTATAATTTTCAAACGCTTATATCTTGCTTATTTGCAATGATAGCGAAAAACGAATGCTTATTTAGTATCAACAATAATTATAACTACCACCAGAATTAATGGGGATCGATTTTGAGCAATTTTAAATTTGCGATTTTTCAAATATTCAAACGCTTTGATCTCGCTTATTTGCAATGATAGCGCAAAACGAATGCTTATTTAGTATCAAAAATAATTATACCTACCACCAGAATTAATAAGGATCGATTGTGTGCAATTTAAAATTTGCGATTTTTATAATTTTCAAACGCTTATATCTCGCTTATTTGCAATGATAGCCCAAAACGAATGCTTATTTAGTAACAACAATAATTAAACCTACCACCAGAATTAATGGGGAAAGATTTTGAGCAATTTTAAATTTGAGATTTTTCAAATTTTCAAACGCTTATATCTCGCTTATTTGCAATGATAGCGCAAAACGAATGCTTATTTAGTATCAACAATAATTATACCTACCACCAGAATTAATGGGGATCGATTTTGAGCAATTTTAAATTTGCGTTTGTTCAAATTTTCAAACGCTTATATCTCGCTTATTTGTAATGATAACGCAAAACGAATGCTTATTTAGTATCAACAATAATAATACCTACCACCAGAATTAATATGGATCGATTTTGAGCAATTTTAAATTTGCGTTTGTTCAAATTTTCAAACGCTTATATCTCGCTTATTTGTAATGATAACGCAAAACGAATGCTTATTTAGTATCAACAATAATTATACCTACCACCAGAATCAATTTGGATCGATTTTGAGCAATTTTAAATTTGCGATTTTTCAAACGCTTATATCTCGCTTATTTGCAATGATAGCGCAAAACGAATGCTTATTTAGTATCTACAATAATAATACCTACCACCAGAATTAATATGGATCGATTTTGAGCAATTTTAAATTTGCGTTTGTTCAAATTTTCAAACGCTTATATCTCGCTTATTTGTAATGATAACGCAAAACGAATGCTTATTTAGTATCAACTATAATTATACCTACCACCAGAATTAATGGGGATCGATTTTGAGCAATTTTAAATTTGCGAATTTTCAAACGCTTATATCTCTCTTATTTGCAATGATAGCGCAAAACGAATGCTTATTAAGTATCAACAATAATAATACCTACCACTAGAATCAATGGGGATCGATTTTGAGCAATTTTAAATTTGCGATTTTTCAAATTTTCAAACGCTTATATCTCCCTTATTTGCAATGATAGCGCAAAACGAATGCTTATTTAGTATCAACAATAATTTTACCTACCACCAGAATTAATAGGGATCGATTTTGAGCAATTTTAAATTTGAGATTTTTCAATTTTCAAACGCTTATATCTCGCTTATTTGCAATGATAGCGCAAAACGAATGCTTATTTAGTATCAACAATAATTATACCTACCACCAGAAATAATGGGGATCAATTTTGAGCAATTTTAAATTTGCGATTTTTCAAATTTTCAAACGCTTATATCTCGCTTATTTGCAATGATAGCGAAAAACGAATACTTATTTAGTATCAACAATAATTATACCTACCATTAGAATCAATATGGATCGATGTTGAGCAATTTTAAATTTGCGATTTTTCAAATTTTCCAACGCTTATATCTCGATTATTTGCAATGATAGCGAAAAACGAATGCTTATTTAGTATCAACAATAATTATACCTACCACCAGAATTAATGGGGATCGATTTTGAGCAATTTTAAATTTGCGATTTTTCAAACGCTTATATCTCGCTTATTTGCAATGATAGCACAAAACGAATGCTTATTAAGTATCAACAATAATTATACCTACCACTAGAATCAATAAGGATCGATTTTGAGTAATTTTAAATTTGCGATTTTTCAAATTTTCAAACGCTTATATCTCGCTTATTTGCAATGATAGCGCAAAACGAATGCTTATTTAGTATCAACAATAATTATACCTACCACCAGAATTAATGGGGATCGATTTTGAGCAATTTTAAATTTGCGATTTTCCAAATATTCAAACGCTTATATCTCGCTTATTTGCAATGATAGCGCAAAACGAATGCTTATTTAGTATCAACAATAATTATACCTACCACCAGAATTAATGGCGATCGATTTTGAGCAATTTTAAATTTGCGATTTTTCAAACGCTTATATCTCGCTTATTTGCAATGATAGCGCAAAACGAATGCTTATTTAGTATCAACAATAATTATACCTACCACTAGAATCAATGGGGATCGATTTTGAGTAATTTTAAATTTGCGATTTTTCAAATTTTCAAACGCTTATATCTCGCTTATTTGCAATGATAGCGCAAAACGAATGCTTATTTAGTATCAACAATAATTATACCTACCACCAGAATTAATGGGGATCGATTTTGAGCAATTTAAAATTTGCAATTTTCCAAATTTTCAAACGCTTATATCTCGCTTATTTGCAATGATAGCGCAAAACGAATGCTTATTTAGTATCAACAATAATTATACCTACCACCAGAATTAATGGGGATCGATTTTGAGCAATTTTAAATTTGCGATTTTTCAAACGCTTATATCTCGCTTATTTGCAATGATAGCGCAAAACGAATGCTTATTTAGTATCAACAATAATTATACCTACCACTAGAATCAATGATGATCGATTTTGAGCAATTTTAAATTTGCGATTGTTCAAATTTTCAAACGCTTATATCTCGCTTATTTGTAATGGTAACGCAAAACGAATGCTTATTTAGTATCAACAATAATTATACCTATCACCAGAATCAATATGGATCGATTTTGAGCAATTTTAAATTTGCGATTTTTCAAATTTTCCAACGCTAATATCTCGCTTATTTGCAATGATAGCGAAAAACGAATGCTTATTTAGTATCAAAAATAATTATATCTACCACCAGAATTAATGTGGATCGATTTTGAGCAATTTTAAATTTACGATTTTTCAAACGCTTATATCTCGCTTATTTGCAATGATAGCGCAAAACGAATGCTTATTAAGTATCAACAATAATTATACCTACCACTAGAATCAATGGGGATCGATTTTGAGCAATTTTAAATTTGCAATTTTTCAAATTTTCAAACGCTTATATCTCGCTTATTTGCAATGATAGCGCAAAACGAATGCTTATTTAGTATCAACAATGATTATACCTACCACCAGAATTAATTAGGATCGATTTTGAACAATTTTAAATTTGCGATTTTTCAAATTTTCAAACGCTTATATCTCGCTTATTTGCAATGATAGCGCAAAACGAATGCTTATTTAGTATCAACAATAATTATACCTACCACTAGAATTAACGGGGATCGATTTTGAGCAATTTAAAATTTGCGATTTTTCAAAGTTTCAAACGCTTATATCTCGCTTATTTGCAATGATAGCGCATAACGAATGCTTATTAAGTATCAACAATAACTATACCTACCACCAGAATTAATGTGGATCGATTTTGAGCAATTTTAAATTTGCGATTTTTCAAAGTTTCAAACGCTTATATCTCGCTTATTTGCAATGATAGCGCAAAACGAAATCTTATTTAGTATCAACAATAATTATACCTACCACCAGAATTAATGGGGATCGATTTTGAGCAATTTTAAATTTGCGATTTTTCAAACGCTTATATCTCGCTTATTTGCAATGATAGCGCGAAACGAATGCTTATTTAGTATCAACAATAATTATACCTACCACCAGAATTAATAAGGATCGATTTTGAGCAATTTTAAATTTTCGATTTTCCAAATTTTCAAACGCACATATCTCGCTTATTTGCAATGATAGCGCAAAACGAATGCTTATTTAGTATCAACAATAATTATACCTACCACCAGAATCTATGGGGATCGATTTTGAGTAATTTTAAATTTGCGATTTTTCAAATTTTCCAACGCTTATATCTCGCTTATTTGCAATGATAGCGCAAAACGAATGCTTATTTAGTATCAACAATAATTATACCTACCACCAGAATCTATGGGGATCGATTTTGAGTAATTTTAAATTTGTGATTTTTCAAATTTTCCAACGCTTATATCTCGCTTATTTGCAATGATAGCGCAAAACGAATGCTTATTTAGTATCAACAATAATTATACCTACCACCAGAATTAATGGGGATCGATTTTGAGCAATTTTAAATTTGCGATTTTTCAAATTTTCAAACGCTTATATCTCGCTTATTTGAAATGATAGCGCAAAACGAATGCTTATTTAGTATCAACAATACTTATACCT
The DNA here is from genome assembly GCA_947579665.1 of Sympetrum striolatum. NCBI lineage: Eukaryota > Metazoa > Arthropoda > Insecta > Odonata > Libellulidae > Sympetrum > Sympetrum striolatum. The sequence goes on from OX388342.1 coordinate 106,055,435, forward strand.
ACCACCAGAATTGATCGGGATCGATTTTGAACAATTTTAAATTTGCGATTTTTCAAATTTTCAAACAATTATATCTCGCTTATTTGCAATGATAGCGCATAACGAATGCTTATTTAGCATCAACAATAATTATACCTACCACCAGAATTAATGGGGATCGATTTTGAGCAATTTTAAATTTGCGATTTTTCAAATTTTCAAACGCTTATATCTCGCTTATTTGCAATGTTAGCGAAAAACGAATGATTATTTAGTATCAACAATAATTATACCTACCACCAGAATTAATTGGGATCGATTTTGAGCAATTTTAAATTTGCGATTTTTCAAACGCTTATATCTCGCTTATTTGCAATGATAGCGCAAAACGAATGCTTATTTAGTATCAACAATAATTATACCTACCACCAGAATTAATGGGGTCGATTTTGAGCAATTTTAAATTTGCGATTTTTCAAATTTTCAAACGCTTATATCACGCTTATTTGCAATGATAGCGCAAAACGAATGCTAATTTAGTATCAACAATAATTATACGTACCACCAGAATTAATGGGGATCGATTTTGAGCAATGTTAAATTTGCGATTTTTCAAATTTTCAAACGCTTATATCTCGCTTATTTGCAATGATAGCGCAAAACGAATGCTTATTTAGTATCAGCAATAATTATACCTACCACCAGAATTAATAGGGATCGATTTTGAGCAATATAAAATTTGCGATTTTTCAAATTTTCAAACGCTTATATCTCGCTTATTTGCAATGATAGCGCAAAACGAATGCTTATTTAGTATGAACAATAATTATACCTACCACCAGAATTAATGGGGATCGATTTTGAGCAATTTTAAATTTGCGATTTTTATAATTTTCAAACGCTTATATCTCGCTTATTTGCAATGATAGCGCAAAACGAATGCTTATTTAGTATCAACAATAATTATACCTACCACCAGATTCAATTAAGATCGATTTTGAGCAATTTTAAATTTGCGATTTTTATAATTTTCAAACGATTATATCTCGCTTATTTGCAATGATAGCGCAAAACGAATGCTTATTTAGTATCAACAATAATTATACCGACCACCAGAATTAATGAGTATCGATTTTGAGCAATTTTAAAATTGCGATTTTTGAAACGCTTATATCTCGCTTATTTGCATTGATAGCGCAGAACGAATGCTAATTCAGTATCAACAATAATTATACCTACCACCAGAATTAATGGGGATCGATTTTGGGCAATTTTAAATTTGCGATTTTCCAAATTTTCAAACGCACATATCTCGCTTATTTGCAATGATAGCGCAAAACGAATGCTTATTTAGTATCAACAATAATTATACCTACCACCAGAATGAATGGGGATCGGTTTTGAGCAATTTTAAATTTGCGATTTTTCAAACACTTATATCTCGCTTATTTGCAATGATAGCGCAAAACGAATGCTTATTTAGTATCAACAATAATTATACCTACCACCAGAATGAATGGGGATCGATTTTGGGCAATTTTAAATTTGCGATTTTCCAAATTTTCAAACGCACATATCTCGCTTATTTGCAATGATAGCGCAAAACGAATGCTTATTTAGTATCAACAATAATTATACCTAAAACCAGAATTAATGGGGATCGATTTTGAGCAATTTAAAATTTGCAATTTTCCAAATTTTCAAACGCTTATATCTCGCTTATTTGCAATGATAGCGCAAAACGAATGCTTATTTAGTATCAACAATAATTATAGCTACCACCAGAATTAATAGGGATCGATATTGAGCAATTTTAAATTTGCGATTTTTCAAACGCTTATATCTCGCTTATTTGCAATGATAGCGCAAAACGAATGCTTATTTAGTATCAACAATAACTATACCTACCACCAGAATTAATGTGGATCGATTTTGAGCAATTTTAAATTTGCGATTTTTATAATTTTCAAACGCTTATATCTCGCTTATTTGCAATGATAGCGCAAAACGAATGCTTATGTAGTATCAACAATAATTATACCTACCACCAGAATTATTAAATAACGATTTTGAGCAATTTTAAATTTGCGATTTTTCAAATTTTCAAACGCTTATATCTCGCTTATTTGCAATGTTAGCGCAAAACGAATGATTATTTAGTATCAACAATAATTATACCTACCACCAGAATTAATAAGGATCGATTTTGAGCAATTTAAAATTTGCGATTTTTCAAACGCTTATATCTCACTTATTTGCAATGATAGCGAAAAACGAATGCTTATTTAGTATCAACAATAATTATACCTTCCACCAGAATTAACAGGGATCGATTTTGAGCTATTTAAAATTTGCGATTTTTCAAATTTTCAAACGCTTATATCTCGCTTATTTGCAATGATAGCGCAAAACGAATGCTTATTTAGTATCAACAATAATTATACCTACCAACAGAATTAATGGGGATCGATTTTGAGCAATGTTAAATTTGCGATTTTTCAAATTTTCAAACGCTTATATACTCGCTTATTTGCAATGATAGCGCAAAACGAATGCTTATTTAGTATCAACAATAATTATACCTACCACCAGAATTAATGGGGATCGATCTTGAGCAATTTAAAATTTGCGATTTTTCAAATTTTCAAACGTTTATATCTCGCTTATTTGCAATGATAGCGCAAAACGAATGCTTATTTAGTATCAACAATAATTATACTTACCACCAGAATTAATGGGGATCGTTTTTGAGCAATTTTAAATTTGCGATTTTTCAAACGCTTATATCTCGCTTATTTGCAATGATAGCGCAAAACGAATGCTTATTTAGTATCAACAATAATTATACCTACCACCAGATTCAATGGGGATCGATTTTGAGCAATTTTAAATTTGCGATTTTTCAAATTTTCAAACGCTTATATCTCGCTTATTTGCAATGATAGCGCAAAACGAATGCTTATTTAGTATCAACAATAATTATACCTACCACCAGAATTAATGATCATCGATTTTGAGCAATTTTAAATTTGCGATTTTTCAAATTTTCAAACGCTTATATCTCGCTTATTTGCAATGATAGCGCAAAACGAATGCTTATTTAGTATCAACAATAATTATACCTACCACCAGAATTAATAGGGATCGATTTTGAGCAATTTTAAATTTGCGATTTTTCAAACGCTTATATCTCGCTTATTTGCAATGATAGCGCAAAACGAATGCTTATTTAGTATCAACAATAATTATACCTACCACTAGAATCAATGATGATCAATTTTGAGCAATTTTAAATTTGCGATTTTTCAAATTTTCAAACGCTTATATCTCGCTTATTTGCAATGATAGCGCAAAACGAATGCTTATTTAGTATCAACAATAATTATACCTACCACCAGAATTAATGGGGATCGTTTTGAGCAATTTTAAATTAGCGATTTTTCAAAGTTTCAAACGCTTATATCTCGCTTATTTGCAATAATAGCGCAAAAAGAATGCTTATTTAGTATCAACAATAACTATACCTACCACCAGAATTAATGTGGATCGATTTTGAGCAATTTTAAATTTGCGATTTTTATAATTTTCAAACGCTTATATCTCGCTTATTTGCAATGATAGCGCAAAACGAATGCTTATGTAGTATCAACAATAATTATACCTACCACCAGAATTATTAAATAACGATTTTGAGCAATTTTAAATTTGCGATTTTTCAAATTTTCAAACGCTTATATCTCGCTTATTTGCAACGTTAGCGCAAAACGAATGATTATTTAGTATCAACAATAATTATACCTACCACCAGAATTAATGGGGATCGATTTTGAGCAATTTAAAATTTGCGATTTTTCAAACGCTTATATCTCACTTATTTGCAATGATAGCGAAAAACGAATGCTTATTTAGTATCAACAATAATTATACCTTCCACCAGAATTAACAGGGATCGATTTTGAGCTATTTAAAATTTGCGATTTTTCAAATTTTCAAACGCTTATATCTCGCTTATTTGCAATGATAGCGCAAAACGAATGCTTATTTAGTATCAACAATAATTATACCTACCACCAGAATTAATGGGGATCGATCTTGAGCAATTTAAAATTTGCGATTTTTCAAACGTTTATATCTCGCTTATTTGCAATGATAGCGCAAAACGAATGCTTATTTAGAATCAACAATAATTATACTTACCACCAGAATTAATGGGGATCGTTTTTGAGCAATTTTAAATTTGCCTTTTTTCAAACGCTTATATCTCGCTTATTTGCAATGATAGCGCAAAACGAATGCTTATTTAGTATCAACAATAATTATACCTACCACCAGATTCAATGGGGATCGATTTTGAGCAATTTTAAATTTGCGATTTTTCAAATTTTCAAACGCTTATATCTCGCTTATTTGCAATGATAGCGCAAAACGAATGCTTATTTAGTATCAACAATAATTATACCTACCACCAGAATTAATGATCATCGATTTTGAGCAATTTTAAATTTGCGATTTTTATAATTTTGAAACGATTATATCTCGCTTATTTGCAATGATAGCGCAAAACGAATGCTTATTTAGTATCAACAATAATTATACCTACCACCAGAATCAATGGGGATCGATTTTGAGCAATTTTATATTTGCGATTTTTCAAATTTTCAAACGCTTATACCTCGCTTATTTAAAATGATAGCGCAAAACGAATGCTTATTTAGTATCAACAATAATTATACCTACCCCTAGATTTAATGGGGATCGAATTTGAGCAATTTTAAATTTGCGATTTTTATAATTTTCAAACGCTTATATCTCGCTTATTTGCAATGATAGCGCAAAACGAATGCTTATTTAGTATCAACAATAATTATACCTACCACCAGAATTAATGGGTTCGATTTTGAGCAATTTTAAATTTGCGATTTTTCAAACTTTCAAACGCTTATATCTCGCTTATTTGCAATGATAGCGCAAAACGAATGCTTATTTAGTATCAACAATAATTATACCTACCACCAGAATTAATGGGGATCGATTTTGAGCAATTTTAAATTTGCGATTTTTCAAATTTTCAAACGCTTATATCTCGCTTATTTGCAATGATAGCGCAAAACGAATGCTTATTTAGTATCAACAATAATTATACCTACCACCAGAATGAATATCGATCGATTTCGAGCAATTTTAAATTTGCGATTTTTATAATTTTCAAACGATTATATCTCGCTTATTTGCAATGATAGCGCAAAACGAATGCTTATTTAGTATCAACAATAATTATACCTACCACCAGATTCAATGGGGATCGATTTTGAGCATTTTTAATTTTCGATTTTTCAAATTTTCAAACGCTTATATCTCTTTTATTTGCAATGATAGCGCAAAACGAATCCTTATTTAGTATCAACAATAATTATACCTACCACCAGAATCAATAAGGATCGATTTTGAGCAATTTTAAATTTGCGATTTTTCAAATTTTCAAACGCTTATATCTCGCTTATTTGCAATGATAGCGCAAAACAAATGCTTATTTAGTATCAACAATAATTATACCTACCACCAGAATTAATGGGGATCGATTTTGAGCAATTTAAAATTTGCGATTTTTATAATTTTCAAACGCTTATATCTTGCTTATTTGCAATGATAGCGAAAAACGAATGCTTATTTAGTATCAACAATAATTATAACTACCACCAGAATTAATGGGGATCGATTTTGAGCAATTTTAAATTTGCGATTTTTCAAATATTCAAACGCTTTGATCTCGCTTATTTGCAATGATAGCGCAAAACGAATGCTTATTTAGTATCAAAAATAATTATACCTACCACCAGAATTAATAAGGATCGATTGTGTGCAATTTAAAATTTGCGATTTTTATAATTTTCAAACGCTTATATCTCGCTTATTTGCAATGATAGCCCAAAACGAATGCTTATTTAGTAACAACAATAATTAAACCTACCACCAGAATTAATGGGGAAAGATTTTGAGCAATTTTAAATTTGAGATTTTTCAAATTTTCAAACGCTTATATCTCGCTTATTTGCAATGATAGCGCAAAACGAATGCTTATTTAGTATCAACAATAATTATACCTACCACCAGAATTAATGGGGATCAATTTTGAGCAATTTTAAATTTGCGATTTTTCAAATTTTCAAACGCTTATATCTCGCTTATTTGCAATGCTATCTCAAAACGAATGCTTATTTAGTATCAAAAATAATAATACCTACCACCAGAATTAATATGGATCGATTTTGAGCAATTTTAAATTTGCGTTTGTTCAAATTTTCAAACGCTTATATCTCGCTTATTTGTAATGATAACGCAAAACGAATGCTTATTTAGTATCAACAATAATTATACCTACCACCAGAATCAATTTGGATCGATTTTGAGCAATTTTAAATTTGCGATTTTTCAAACGCTTATATCTCGCTTATTTGCAATGATAGCGCAAAACGAATGCTTATTTAGTATCAACAATAATAATACCTACCACCAGAATTAATATGGATCGATTTTGAGCAATTTTAAATTTGCGTTTGTTCAAATTTTCAAACGCTTATATCTCGCTTATTTGTAATGATAACGAAAAACGAATGCTTATTTAGTATCAACTATAATTATACCTACCACCAGAATTAATGGGGATCGATTTTGAGCAATTTTAAATTTGCGAATTTTCAAACGCTTATATCTCTCTTATTTGCAATGATAGCGCAAAACGAATGCTTATTAAGTATCAACAATAATAATACCTACCACTAGAATCAATGGGGATCGATTTTGAGCAATTTTAAATTTGCGATTTTTCAAATTTTCAAACGCTTATATCTCCCTTATTTGCAATGATAGCGCAAAACGAATGCTTATTTAGTATCAACAATAATTATACCTACCACCAGAATTAATACGGATCGATTTTGAGCAATTTTAAATTTGAGATTTTTCAATTTTCAAACGCTTATATCTCGCTTATTTGCAATGATAGCGCAAAACGAATGCTTATTTAGTATCAACAATAATTATACCTACCACCAGAAATAATGGGGATCAATTTTGAGCAATTTTAAATTTGCGATTTTTCAAATTTTCAAACGCTTATATCTCGCTTATTTGCAATGATAGCGAAAAACGAATACTTATTTAGTATCAACAATAATTATACCTACCATTAGAATCAATATGGATCGATGTTGAGCAATTTTAAATTTGCGATTTTTCAAATTTTCCAACGCTTATATCTCGATTATTTGCAATGATAGCGAAAAACGAATGCTTATTTAGTATCAACAATAATTATACCTACCACCAGAATTAATGGGGATCGATTTTGAGCAATTTTAAATTTGCGATTTTTCAAACGCTTATATCTCGCTTATTTGCAATGATAGCACAAAACGAATGCTTATTAAGTATCAACAATAATTATACCTACCACTAGAATCAATAAGGATCGATTTTGAGCAATTTTAAATTTGCGATTTTTCAAATTTTTAAACGCTTATATCTCGCTTATTTGCAATGATAGCGCAAAACGAATGCTTATTTAGTATCAACAATAATTATACCTACCACCAGAATTAATGGGGATCGATTTTGAGCAATTTTAAATTTGCGATTTTCCAAATATTCAAACGCTTATATCTCGCTTATTTGCAATGATAGCGCAAAACGAATGCTTATTTAGTATCAACAATAATTATACCTACCACCAGAATTAATGTGGATCGATTTTGAGCAATTTTAAATTTGCGATTTTTCAAACGCTTATATCTCGCTTATTTGCAATGATAGCGCAAAACGAATGCTTATTTAGTATCAACAATAATTATACCTACCACAAGAATCAATAGAGATCGATTTTGAGCAATTTTAAATTTGCGATTTTTCAAATTTTCAAACGCTTATATCTCGCTTATTTGCAATGATAGCGCAAAACGAATGCTTATTTAGTATCAACAATGATTATACCTACCACCAGAATTAATAAGGATCGATTTTGAGCAATTTTAAATTTGCGATTTTTCAAATTTTCAAACGCTTATATCTCGCTTATTTGCAATGATAGCGCAAAACGAATGCTTATTTAGTATCAACAATAATCATACCTACCACCAGAATTAATTGGGATCGATTTTGAGCAATTTTAAATTTGCGATTTTTCAAACGCTTATATCTCGCTAATTTGCAATGATAGCGCAAAACGAATGCTTATTTAGTATCAACAATAATTATACCTACCACCAGAATTAATGGGGGTCGATTTTGAGCAATTTTAAATTTGCGATTTTCCAAATTTTCAAACGCACATATCTCGCTTATTTGCAATGATAGCGCCGAACGAATTCTTATTTAGTATCAACAATAATTATACCTACCACCAGAATTAATGGGGATCGATTTTGAGCAATTTTAAATTTGCGATTTTTCAAACGCTTATATCTCGCTTATTTGCAATGATAGCGCAAAACGAATGCTTATTTAGTATCAACAATAATTATACCTACCACTAGAATCAATGGGGATCGATTTTGAGTAATTTTAAATTTGCGATTTTTCAAATTTTCCAACGCTTATATCTCGCTTATTTGCAATGATAGCGCAAAACGAATGCTTATTTAGTATCAACAATAATTATACCTACCACCAGAATTAATGGGGATCGATTTTGAGCAATTTAAAATTTGCAATTTTCCAAATTTTCAATCGCTTATATCTCGCTTATTTGCAATGATAGCGCAAAACGAATGCTTATTTAGTATCAACAATAATTATACCTACCACCAGAATTAATGGGGATCGATTTTGAGCAATTTTAAATTTGCGATTTTTCAAACGCTTATATCTCGCTTATTTACAATGATAGCGCAAAACGAATGCTTATTTAGTATCAACAATAATTATACCTACCACTAGAATCAATGATGATCGATTTTGAGCAATTTTAAATTTGCGATTGTTCAAATTTTCAAACGCTTATATCTCGCTTATTTGTAATGATAACGCAAAACGAATGCTTATTTAGTATCAACAATAATTATACCTATCACCAGAATCAATATGGATCGATTTTGAGCAATTTTAAATTTGCGATTTTTCAAATTTTCCAACGCTAATATCTCGCTTATTTGCAATGATAGCGAAAAACGAATGCTTATTTAGTATCAAAAATAATTATACCTACCACCAGAATTAATGTGGATCGATTTTGAGCAATTTTAAATTTACGATTTTTCAAACGCTTATATCTCGCTTATTTGCAATGATAGCGCAAAACGAATGCTTATTAAGTATCAACAATAATTATACCTACCACTAGAATCAATGGGGATCGATTTTGAGCAATTTTAAATTTGCAATTTTTCAAATTTTCAAACGCTTATATCTCGCTTATTTGCAATGATAGCGCAAAACGAATGCTTATTTAGTATCAACAATAATTATACCTACCACCAGATTCAATGGGGATCGATTTTGAGCAATTTTAAATTTGCGATTTTTCAAATTTTCAAACGCTTATATCTCGCTTATTTGCAATGATAGCGCAAAACGAATGCTTATTTAGTATCAACAATAATTATACCTACCACCAGAATTAATGATCATCGATTTTGAGCAATTTTAAATTTGCGATTTTTCAAATTTTCAAACGCTTATATCTCGCTTATTTGCAATGATAGCGCAAAACGAATGCTTATTTAGTATCAACAATAATTATACCTACCACCAGAATTAATAGGGATCGATTTTGAGCAATTTTAAATTTGCGATTTTTCAAACGCTTATATCTCGCTTATTTGCAATGATAGCGCAAAACGAATGCTTATTTAGTATCAATAATAATTATACCTACCACTAGAATCAATGATGATCAATTTTGAGCAATTTTAAATTTGCGATTTTTCAAATTTTCAAACGCTTATATCTCGCTTATTTGCAATGATAGCGCAAAACGAATGCTTATTTAGTATCAACAATAATTATACCTACCACCAGAATTAATGGGGATCGTTTTGAGCAATTTTAAATTAGCGATTTTTCAAAGTTTCAAACGCTTATATCTCGCTTATTTGCAATAATAGCGCAAAACGAATGCTTATTTAGTATCAACAATAACTATACCTACCACCAGAATTAATGCGGATCGATTTTGAGCAATTTTTAATTTGCGATTTTTCATAATTTCAAACGCTTTTATCTCGCTTATTTGCAATGATAGCGCAAAATGATTGCTTATTTAGTATCAACAATAATTATACCTACCACCAGAATCAATAAGGATTGATTTTGAGCAATTTTAAATTTGCGATTTTTCAAATTTACAAACGCTTATATCTCGTTAATTTGCAATGATAGCGCAAAACGAATGCTTATTTAGTATCAACAATAATTATACCTACCACCAGATTCAATGGGGATCGATTTTGAGCATTTTTAATTTTCGATTTTTCAAATTTTCAAACGCTTATATCTATTTTATTTGCAATGATAGCGCAAAACGAATGCTTATTTAGTATCAACAATAATTATACCTACCACCAGAATCAATAAGGATCGATTTTGAGCAATTTTAAATTTGCGATTTTTCAAATTTTCAAACGCTTATATCTCGCTTATTTGCAATGATAGCGCAAAACAAATGCTTATTTAGTATCAACAATAATTATACCTACCACCAGAATTAATGGGGATCGATTTTGAGCAATTTAAAATTTGCGATTTTTATAATTTTCAAACGCTTATATCTTGCTTATTTGCAATGATAGCGAAAAACGAATGCTTATTTAGTATCAACAATAATTATAACTACCACCAGAATTAATGGGGATCGATTTTGAGCAATTTTAAATTTGCGATTTTTCAAATATTCAAACGCTTTGATCTCGCTTATTTGCAATGATAGCGCAAAACGAATGCTTATTTAGTATCAAAAATAATTATACCTACCACCAGAATTAATAAGGATCGATTGTGTGCAATTTAAAATTTGCGATTTTTATAATTTTCAAACGCTTATATCTCGCTTATTTGCAATGATAGCCCAAAACGAATGCTTATTTAGTAACAACAATAATTAAACCTACCACCAGAATTAATGGGGAAAGATTTTGAGCAATTTTAAATTTGAGATTTTTCAAATTTTCAAACGCTTATATCTCGCTTATTTGCAATGATAGCGCAAAACGAATGCTTATTTAGTATCAACAATAATTATACCTACCACCAGAATTAATGGGGATCAATTTTGAGCAATTTTAAATTTGCGTTTTTTCAAATTTTCAAACGCTTATATCTCGCTTATTTGCAATGCTATCTCAAAACGAATGCTTATTTAGTATCAAAAATAATAATACCTACCACCAGAATTAATATGGATCGATTTTGAGCAATTTTAAATTTGCGTTTGTTCAAATTTTCAAACGCTTATATCTCGCTTATTTGTAATGATAACGCAAAACGAATGCTTATTTAGTATCAACAATAATTATACCTACCACCAGAATCAATTTGGATCGATTTTGAGCAATTTTAAATTTGCGATTTTTCAAACGCTTATATCTCGCTTATTTGCAATGATAGCGCAAAACGAATGCTTATTTAGTATCAACAATAATAATACCTACCACCAGAATTAATATGGATCGATTTTGAGCAATTTTAAATTTGCGTTTGTTCAAATTTTCAAACGCTTATATCTCGCTTATTTGTAATGATAACGAAAAACGAATGCTTATTTAGTATCAACTATAATTATACCTACCACCAGAATTAATGGGGATCGATTTTGAGCAATTTTAAATTTGCGAATTTTCAAACGCTTATATCTCTCTTATTTGCAATGATAGCGCAAAACGAATGCTTATTAAGTATCAACAATAATAATACCTACCACTAGAATCAATGGGGATCGATTTTGAGCAATTTTAAATTTGCGATTTTTCAAATTTTCAAACGCTTATATCTCCCTTATTTGCAATGATAGCGCAAAACGAATGCTTATTTAGTATCAACAATAATTATACCTACCACCAGAATTAATACGGATCGATTTTGAGCAATTTTAAATTTGAGATTTTTCAATTTTCAAACGCTTATATCTCGCTTATTTGCAATGATAGCGCAAAACGAATGCTTATTTAGTATCAACAATAATTATACCTACCACCAGAAATAATGGGGATCAATTTTGAGCAATTTTAAATTTGCGATTTTTCAAATTTTCAAACGCTTATATCTCGCTTATTTGCAATGATAGCGAAAAACGAATACTTATTTAGTATCAACAATAATTATACCTACCATTAGAATCAATATGGATCGATGTTGAGCAATTTTAAATTTGCGATTTTTCAAATTTTCCAACGCTTATATCTCGATTATTTGCAATGATAGCGAAAAACGAATGCTTATTTAGTATCAACAATAATTATACCTACCACCAGAATTAATGGGGATCGATTTTGAGCAATTTTAAATTTGCGATTTTTCAAACGCTTATATCTCGCTTATTTGCAATGATAGCACAAAACGAATGCTTATTAAGTATCAACAATAATTATACCTACCACTAGAATCAATAAGGATCGATTTTGAGCAATTTTAAATTTGCGATTTTTCAAATTTTCAAACGCTTATATCTCGCTTATTTGCAATGATAGCGCAAAACGAATGCTTATTTAGTATCAACAATAATTTTACCTACCACCAGAATTAATGGGGATCGATTTTGAGCAATTTTAAATTTGCGATTTTCCAAATATTCAAACGCTTATATGTCGCTTATTTGCAATGATAGCGCAAAACGAATGCTTATTTAGTATCAACAATAATTATACCTACCACCAGAATTAATGTGGATCGATTTTGAGCAATTTTAAATTTGCGATTTTTCAAACGCTTATATCTCGCTTATTTGCAATGATAGCGCAAAACGAATGCTTATTTAGTATCAACAATAATTATACCTACCACAAGAATCAATAGAGATCGATTTTGAGCAATTTTAAATTTGCGATTTTTCAAATTTTCAAACGCTTATATCTCGCTTATTTGCAATGATAGCGCAAAACGAATGCTTATTTAGTATCAACAATGATTATACCTACCACCAGAATTAATAAGGATCGATTTTGAGCAATTTTAAATTTGCGATTTTTCAAATTTTCAAACGCTTATATCTCGCTTATTTGCAATGATAGCGCAAAACGAATGCTTATTTAGTATCAACAATAATTATACCTACCACCAAAATTAATTGGGATCGATTTTGAGCAATTTTAAATTTGCGATTTTTCAAACGCTTATATCTCGCTAATTTGCAATGATAGCGCAAAACGAATGCTTATTTAGTATCAACAATAATTATACCTACCACCAGAATTAATGGGGGTCGATTTTGAGCAATTTTAAATTTGCGATTTTCCAAATTTTCAAACGCACATATCTCGCTTATTTGCAATGATAGCGCCGAACGAATTCTTATTTAGTATCAACAATAATTATACCTACCACCAGAATTAATGGGGATCGATTTTGAGCAATTTTAAATTTGCGATTTTTCAAACGCTTATATCTCGCTTATTTGCAATGATAGCGCAAAACGAATGCTTATTTAGTATCAACAATAATTATACCTACCACTAGAATCAATGGGGATCGATTTTGAGTAATTTTAAATTTGCGATTTTTCAAATTTTCCAACGCTTATATCTCGCTTATTTGCAATGATAGCGCAAAACGAATGATTATTTAGTATCAACAATAATTATACCTACCACCAGAATTAATGGGGATCGATTTTGAGCAATTTAAAATTTGCAATTTTCCAAATTTTCAATCGCTTATATCTCGCTTATTTGCAATGATAGCGCAAAACGAATGCTTATTTAGTATCAACAATAATTATACCTACCACCAGAATTAATGGGGATCGATTTTGAGCAATTTTAAATTTGCGATTTTTCAAACGCTTATATCTCGCTTATTTGCAATGATAGCGCAAAACGAATGCTTATTTAGTATCAACAATAATTATACCTACCACTAGAATCAATGATGATCGATTTTGAGCAATTTTAAATTTGCGATTGTTCAAATTTTCAAACGCTTATATCTCGCTTATTTGTAATGATAACGCAAAACGAATGCTTATTTAGTATCAACAATAATTATACCTATCACCAGAATCAATATGGATCGATTTTGAGCAATTTTAAATTTGCGATTTTTCAAATTTTCCAACGCTAATATCTCGCTTATTTGCAATGATAGCGAAAAACGAATGCTTATTTAGTATCAAAAATAATTATACCTACCACCAGAATTAATGTGGATCGATTTTGAGCAATTTTAAATTTACGATTTTTCAAACGCTTATATCTCGCTTATTTGCAATGATAGCGCAAAACGAATGCTTATTAAGTATCAACAATAATTATACCTACCACTAGAATCAATGGGGATCGATTTTGAGCAATTTTAAATTTGCAATTTTTCAAATTTTCAAACGCTTATATCTCGCTTATTTGCAATGATAGCGCAAAACGAATGCTTATTTAGTATCAACAATGATTATACCTACCACCAGAATTAATTAGGATCGATTTTGAACAATTTTAAATTTGCGATTTTTCAAATTTTCAAACGCTTATATCTCGCTTATTTGCAATGATAGCGCAAAACGAATGCTTATTTAGTATCAACAATAATTATACCTACCACTAGAATTAACGGGGATCGATTTTGAGCAATTTAAAATTTGCGATTTTTCAAAGTTTCAAACGCTTATATCTCGCTTATTTGCAATGATAGCGCATAACGAATGCTTATTTAGTATCAACAATAACTATACCTACCACCAGAATTAATGTGGATCGATTTTGAGCAATTTTAAATTTGCGATTTTTCAAAGTTTCAAACGCTTATATCTCGCTTATTTGCAATGATAGCGCAAAACGAAATCTTATTTAGTATCAACAATAATTATACCTACCACCAGAATTAATGGGGATCGATTTTGAGCAATTTTAAATTTGCGATTTTTCAAACGCTTATATCTCGCTTATTTGCAATGATAGCGCGAAACGAATGCTTATTTAGTATCAACAATAATTATACCTACCACCAGAATTAATAAGGATCGATTTTGAGCAATTTTAAATTTTCGATTTTCCAAATTTTCAAACGCACATATCTCGCTTTTTTGCAATGATAGCGCAAAACGAATGCTTATTTAGTATCAACAATAATTATACCTACCACCAGAATGAATAGGGATCGATTTTGAGCAATTTTAAATTTGCGATTTTTCAAACACTTATATCTCGCTTATTTGCAATGATAGCGCAAAACGAATGCTTATTTAGTATCAACAATAATTATACCTACCACCAGAATCTATGGGGATCGATTTTGAGTAATTTTAAATTTGCGATTTTTCAAATTTTCCAACGCTTATATCTCGCTTATTTGCAATGATAGCGCAAAACGAATGCTTATTTAGTATCAACAATAATTATACCTACCACCAGAATCTATGGGGATCGATTTTGAGTAATTTTAAATTTGCGATTTTTCAAATTTTCCAACGCTTATATCACGCTTATTTGCAATGATAGCGCAAAACGAATGCTTATTTAGTATCAACAATAATTATACCTACCACTAGAATCAATGGGGATCGATTTTGAGCAATTTTAAATTTGAGATTTTTCAATTTTGAAACGCTTATATCTCGCTTATTTGCAATGATAGCGCAAAACGAATGCTTATTTAGTATCAACAATAATTATACCTACCACCAGAAATAATGGGGATCAATTTTGAGCAATTTTAAATTTGCGATTTTTCAAATTTTCAAACGCTTATATCTCGCTTATTTGCAATGATAGCGAAAAACGAATACTTATTTAGTATCAACAATAATTATACCTACCATTAGAATCAATATGGATCGATGTTGAGCAATTTTAAATTTGCGATTTTTCAAATTTTCCAACGCTTATATCTCGATTATTTTCAATGATAGCGAAAAACGAATGCTTATTTAGTATCAACAATAATTATACCTACCACCAGAATTAATGGGGATCGATTTTGAGCAATTTTAAATTTGCGATTTTTCAAACGCTTATATCTCGCTTATTTGAAATGATAGCACAAAACGAATGCTTATTAAGTATCAACAATAATTATACCTACCACTAGAATCAATAAGGATCGATTTTGAGCAATTTTAAATTTGCGATTTTTCAAATTTTCAAACGCTTATATCTCGCTTATTTGCAATGATAGCGCAAAACGAATGCTTATTTAGTATCAACAATAATTATACCTACCACCAGAATTAATGGGGATCGATTTTGAGCAATTTTAAATTTGCGATTTTCCAAATATTCAAACGCTTATATCTCGCTTATTTGCAATGATAGCGCAAAACGAATGCTTATTTAGTATCAACAATAATTATACCTACCACCAGAATTAATGGCGATCGATTTTGAGCAATTTTAAATTTGCGATTTTTCAAACGCATATATCTCGCTTATTTGCAATGATAGCGCAAAACGAATGCTTATTTAGTATCAACAATAATTATACCTACCACAAGAATCAATAGAGATCGATTTTGAGCAATTTTAAATTTGCGATTTTTCAAATTTTCAAACGCTTATATCTCGCTTATTTGCAATGATAGCGCAAAACGAATGCTTATTTAGTATCAACAATGATTATACCTACCACCAGAATTAATAAGGATCGATTTTGAGCAATTTTAAATTTGCGATTTTTCAAATTTTCAAACGCTTATATCTCGCTTATTTGCAATGATAGCGCAAAACGAATGCTTATTTAGTATCAACAATAATTATACCTACCACCAGAATTAATTGGGATCGATTTTGAGCAATTTTAAATTTGCGATTTTTCAAACGCTTATATCTCGCTAATTTGCAATGATAGCGCAAAACGAATGCTTATTTAGTATCAACAATAATTATACCTACCACCAGAATTAATGGGGGTCGATTTTGAGCAATTTTAAATTTGCGATTTTCCAAATTTTCAAACGCACATATCTCGCTTATTTGCAATGATAGCGCCGAACGAATTCTTATTTAGTATCAACAATAATTATACCTACCACCAGAATTAATGGGGATCGATTTTGAGCAATTTTAAATTTGCGATTTTTCAAACGCTTATATCTCGCTTATTTGCAATGATAGCGCAAAACGAATGCTTATTTAGTATCAACAATAATTATACCTACCACTAGAATCAATGGGGATCGATTTTGAGTAATTTTAAATTTGCGATTTTTCAAATTTTCCAACGCTTATATCTCGCTTATTTGCAATGATAGCGCAAAACGAATGCTTATTTAGTATCAACAATAATTATACCTACCACCAGAATTAATGGGGATCGATTTTGAGCAATTTAAAATTTGCAATTTTCCAAATTTTCAAACGCTTATATCTCGCTTATTTGCAATGATAGCGCAAAACGAATGCTTATTTAGTATCAACAATAATTATACCTACCACCAGAATTAATGGGGATCGATTTTGAGCAATTTTAAATTTGCGATTTTTCAAACGCTTATATCTCGCTTATTTGCAATGATAGCGCAAAACGAATGCTTATTTAGTATCAACAATAATTATACCTACCACTAGAATCAATGATGATCGATTTTGAGCAATTTTAAATTTGCGATTGTTCAAATTTTCAAACGCTTATATCTCGCTTATTTGTAATGATAACGCAAAACGAATGCTTATTTAGTATCAACAATAATTATACCTATCACCAGAATCAATATGGATCGATTTTGAGCAATTTTAAATTTGCGATTTTTCAAATTTTCCAACGCTAATATCTCGCTTATTTGCAATGATAGCGAAAAACGAATGCTTATTTAGTATCAAAAATAATTATACCTACCACCAGAATTAATGTGGATCGATTTTGAGCAATTTTAAATTTACGATTTTTCAAACGCTTATATCTCGCTTATTTGCAATGATAGCGCAAAACGAATGCTTATTAAGTATCAACAATAATTATACCTACCACTAGAATCAATGGGGATCGATTTTGAGCAATTTTAAATTTGCAATTTTTCAAATTTTCAAACGCTTATATCTCGCTTATTTGCAATGATAGCGCAAAACGAATGCTTATTTAGTATCAACAATGATTATACCTACCACCAGAATTAATTAGGATCGATTTTGAACAATTTTAAATTTGCGATTTTTCAAATTTTCAAACGCTTATATCTCGCTTATTTGCAATGATAGCGCAAAACGAATGCTTATTTAGTATCAACAATAATTATACCTACCACTAGAATTAACGGGGATCGATTTTGAGCAATTTAAAATTTGCGATTTTTCAAAGTTTCAAACGCTTATATCTCGCTTATTTGCAATGATAGCGCATAACGAATGCTTATTTAGTATCAACAATAACTATACCTACCACCAGAATTAATGTGGATCGATTTTGAGCAATTTTAAATTTGCGATTTTTCAAAGTTTCAAACGCTTATATCTCGCTTATTTGCAATGATAGCGCAAAACGAAATCTTATTTAGTATCAACAATAATTATACCTACCACCAGAATTAATGGGGATCGATTTTGAGCAATTTTAAATTTGCGATTTTTCAAACGCTTATATCTCGCTTATTTGCAATGATAGCGCGAAACGAATGCTTATTTAGTATCAACAATAATTATACCTACCACCAGAATTAATAAGGATCGATTTTGAGCAATTTTAAATTTTCGATTTTCCAAATTTTCAAACGCACATATCTCGCTTATTTGCAATGATAGCGCAAAACGAATGCTTATTTAGTATCAACAATTATTATACCTACCACCAGAATGAATAGGGATCGATTTTGAGCAATTTTAAATTTGCGATTTTTCAAACACTTATATCTCGCTTATTTGCAATGATAGCGCAAAACGAATGCTTATTTAGTATCAACAATAATTATACCTACCACCAGAATCTATGGGGATCGATTTTGAGTAATTTTAAATTTGCGATTTTTCAAATTTTCCAACGCTTATATCTCGCTTATTTTCAATGATAGCGCAAAACGAATGCTTATTTAGTATCAACAATAATTATACCTACCACCAGAATCTATGGGGATCGATTTTGAGTAATTTTAAATTTGCGATTTTTCAAATTTTCCAACGCTTATATCACGCTTATTTGCAATGATAGCGCAAAACGAATGCTTATTTAGTATCAACAATAATTATACCTACCACCAGAATTAATGGGGATCGATTTTGAGCAATTATAAATTTGCGATTTTTCAAATTTTCAAACGCTTATATCTCGCTTATTTGAAATGATAGCGCAAAACGAATGCTTATTTAGTATCAACAATAATTATACCTACCACCAGAATTGATCGGGATCGATTTTGAACAATTTTAAATTTGCGATTTTTCAAATTTTCAAACAATTATATCTCGCTTATTTGCAATGATAGCGCATAACGAATGCTTATTTAGTATCAACAATAATTATACCTACCACCAGAATTAATGGGGATCGATTTTGAGCAATTTTAAATTTGCGATTTTTCAAATTTTCAAACAATTATATCTCGCTTATTTGCAATGATAGCGCAAAACGAATGCTTATTTAGTATCAACAATAATTATACCTACCACCAGAATTAATGGGGAACGATTTTGAGCAATTTTAAATTTGCGATTTTTCAAATTTTCAAACGCTTATATCTCGCTTATTTGCAATGTTAGCGAAAAACGAATGATTATTTAGTATCAACAATAATTATACCTACCACCAGAATTAATAGGGATCGATTTTGAGCAATTTTAAATTTGCGATTTTTCAAACGCTTATATCTCGCTTATTTGCAATGATAGCGCAAAACGAATGCTTATTTAGTATCAACAATAATTATACCTACCACCAGAATTAATGGGGTCGATTTTGAGCAATTTTAAATTTGCGATTTTTCAAATTTTCAAACGCTTATATCACGCTTATTTGCAATGATAGCGCAAAACGAATGCTAATTTAGTATCAACAATAATTATACGTACCACCAGAATTAATGGGGATCGATTTTGAGCAATGTTAAATTTGCGATTTTTCAAATTTTCAAACGCTTATATCTCGCTTATTTGCAATGATAGCGCAAAACGAATGCTTATTTAGTATCAGCAATAATTATACCTACCACCAGAATTAATAGGGATCGATTTTGAGCAATATAAAATTTGCGATTTTTCAAATTTTCAAACGCTTATATCTCGCTTATTTGCAATGATAGCGCAAAACGAATGCTTATTTAGTATCAACAATAATTATACCTACCACCAGAATTAATGGGGATCGATTTTGAGCAATTTTAAATTTGCGATTTTTATAATTTTCAAACGCTTATATCTCGCTTATTTGCAATGATAGCGCAAAACGAATGCTTATTTAGTATCAACAATAATTATACCTACCACCAGATTCAATTAAGATCGATTTTGAGCAATTTTAAATTTGCGATTTTTATAATTTTCAATCGATTATATCTCGCTTATTTGCAATGATAGCGCAAAACGAATGCTTATTTAGTATCAACAATAATTATACCGACCACCAGAATTAATGAGTATCGATTTTGAGCAATTTTAAAATTGCGATTTTTGAAACGGTTATATCTCGCTTATTTGCATTGATAGCGCAGAACGAATGCTAATTCAGTATCAACAATAATTATACCTACCACTAGAATCAATGGGGATCGATTTTGAGCAATTTTAAATTTGCGATTTTCAAATTATCAAACGCTTATATCTTGCTTATTTGCAATGATAGTGCAAAACGAATGCTTATTTAGTATCAACAATAATTATACCTACCACCAGAATTAATGGGGATCGATTTTGGGCAATTTTAAATTTGCGATTTTCCAAATTTTCAAACGCACATATCTCGCTTATTTGCAATGATAGCGCAAAACGAATGCTTATTTAGTATCAACAATAATTATACCTACCACCAGAATGAATGGGGATCGGTTTTGAGCAATTTTAAATTTGCGATTTTTCAAACACTTATATCTCGCTTATTTGCAATGATAGCGCAAAACGAATGCTTATTTAGTATCAACAATTATTATACCTACCACCAGAATGAATGGGGATCGATTTTGGGCAATTTTAAATTTGCGATTTTCCAAATTTTCAAACGCACATATCTCGCTTATTTGCAATGATAGCGCAAAACGAATGCTTATTTAGTATCAACAATAATTATACCTACCACCAGAATTAATGGGGATCGATTTTGAGCAATTTAAAATTTGCAATTTTCCAAATTTTCAAACGCTTATATCTCGCTTATTTGCAATGATAGCGCAAAACGAATGCTTATTTAGTATCAACAATAATTATACCTACCACCAGAATTAATAGGGATCGATTTTGAGCAATTTTAAATTTGCGATTTTTCAAACGCTTATATCTCGCTTATTTGCAATGATAGCGCAAAACGAATGCTTATTTAGTATCAACAATAATTATACCTACCACTAGAATCAATGATGATCAATTTTGAGCAATTTTAAATTTGCGATTTTTCAAATTTTCAAACGCTTATATCTCGCTTATTTGCAATGATAGCGCAAAACGGATGCTTATTTAGTATCAACAATAATTATACCTACCACCAGAATTAATGGGGATCGTTTTGAGCAATTTTAAATTAGCGATTTTTCAAAGTTTCAAACGCTTATATCTCGCTTATTTGCAATAATAGCGCAAAACGAATGCTTATTTAGTATCAACAATAACTATACCTACCACCAGAATTAATGTGGATCGATTTTGAGCAATTTTAAATTTGCGATTTTTATAATTTTCAAACGCTTATATCTCGCTTATTTGCAATGATAGCGCAAAACGAATGCTTATGTAGTATCAACAATAATTATACCTACCACCAGAATTATTAAATAACGCTTTTGAGCAATTTTAAATTTGCGATTTTTCAAATTTTCAAACGCTTATATCTCGCTTATTTGCAATGTTAGCGCAAAACGAATGATAATTTAGTATCAACAATAATTATACCTACCACCAGAATTAATGGGGATCGATTTTGAGCAATTTAAAATTTGCGATTTTTCAAACGCTTATATCTCACTTATTTGCAATGATAGCGAAAAACGAATGCTTATTTAGTATCAACAATAATTATACCTTCCACCAGAATTAACAGGGATCGATTTTGAGCTATTTAAAATTTGCGATTTTTCAAATTTTCAAACGCTTATATCTCGCTTATTTGCAATGATAGCGCAAAACGAATGCTTATTTAGTATCAACAATAATTATACCTACCAACAGAATTAATGGGGTTCGATTTTGAGCAATGTTAAATTTGCGATTTTTCAAATTTTCAAACGCTTATATACTCGCTTATTTGCAATGATAGCGCAAAACGAATGCTTATTTAGTATCAACAATAATTATACCTACCACCAGAATTAATGGGGATCGATCTTGAGCAATTTAAAATTTGCGATTTTTCAAACGTTTATATCTCGCTTATTTGTAATGATAGCGCAAAACGAATGCTTATTTAGAATCAACAATAATTATACTTACCACCAGAATTAATGGGGATCGTTTTTGAGCAATTTTAAATTTGCGATTTTTCAAACGCTTATATCTCGCTTATTTGCAATGATAGCGCAAAACGAATGCTTATTTAGTATCAACAATAATTATACCTACCACCAGATTCAATGGGGATCGATTTTGAGCAATTTTAAATTTGCGATTTTTCAAATTTTCAAACGCTTATATCTCGCTTATTTGCAATGATAGCGCAAAACGAATGCTTATTTAGTATCAACAATAATTATACCTACCACCAGAATTAATGATCATCGATTTTGAGCAATTTTAAATTTGCGATTTTTATAATTTTGAAACGATTATATCTCGCTTATTTGCAATGATAGCGCAAAACGAATGCTTATTTAGTATCAACAATAATTATACCTACCACCAGAATCAATGGGGATCGATTTTGAGCAATTTTATATTTGCGATTTTTCAAATTTTCAAACGCTTATACCTCGCTTAATTTTAAATGATAGCGCAAAACGAATGCTTATTTAGTATCAACAATAATTATACCTACCCCTAGAATTAATGGGGATCGAATTTGAGCAATTTTAAATTTGCGATTTTTATAATTTTCAAACGTTTATATCTCGCTTATTTGCAATGATAGCGCAAAACGAATGCTTATTTAGTATCAACAATAATTATACCTACCACCAGAATTAATGGGTTCGATTTTGAGCAATTTTAAATTTGCGATTTTTCAAACTTTCAAACGCTTATATCTCGCTTATTTGCAATGATAGCGCAAAACGAATGCTTATTTAGTATCAACAATAATTATACCTACCACCAGAATTAATGGGGATCGATTTTGAGCAATTTTTAATTTGCGATTTTTCAAATTTTCAAACGCTTATATCTCGCTTATTTGCAATGATAGCGCAAAACGAATGCTTATTTAGTATCAACAATAATTATACCTACCACCAGAATGAATATCGATCGATTTCGAGCAATTTTAAATTTGCGATTTCTCAAATTTTCAAACACTTATATCTCGCTTATTTGCAATGATAGCGTAAAACGAATGCTTATTTAGTATCAACAATAATTATACCTACCAACAGAATTAATGGGGATCGAATTTGAGCAATTTTTAATTTGCGATTTTTCAAATTTTCAAACGCTTATATCTCGCTTATTTGCAATGATAGCGCAAAACGAATGCTTATTTAGTATCAACAATAATTATACCTACCATTAGAATGAATGGCGATCGATTTTGAGCAATTTTAAATTTGCGATTTCTCAAATTTTCAAACGCTTATACCTCGCTTATTTGCAATGATAGCGCAAAACGAATGCTTATTTAGTATCAACAATAATTATACCTACCCATAGAATTAATGGGGATCGAATTTGAGTAATTTTAAATTTGCGATTTTTATAATTTTCAAACGCTTATATCTCGCTTATTTCCAATGATAGCGAAAAACGAATGCTTATTTAGTATCAACAATAATTATACCTACCACCAGAATGAATGGCGATCGATTTTGAGCAATTTTAAATTTGCGATTTTTATAATTTTCAAACGCTTATATCTCGCTTATTTGCAATGATAGCGCAAAACGAATGCTTATTTAGTATCAACAATAATAATACCTACCACCAGAATCAATGGCGATCGATTTTGAGCAATTTTAAATTTGCGATTTTTCAAATTTTCAAACGCTTATAACTCGCTTATTTGCAATGATAGCGCAAAACGAATGCTTATTTAGTATCGACAATAATTATACCTACCACCAGAATTAATGAGGATCGATTTTGAGCAATTTTTAATTTGCGATTTTTATAATTTTCAAACGCTTATATCTCGCTTATTTGCAATGATAGCACAAAACAAAGGCTTATTCAGTATCAACAATAATTATACCTACCACCAGAATTAATGAGGATCGATTTTGAGCAATTTTAAATTTGCGATTTTTCAAATTTTCAAACGCTTATATCTCGCTTATTTGCAATGATAGCGCAAAACAAATGCTTATTTAGTATCAACAATGATTATACCTACCTCCAGAATTAATAAGGATCGATTTTGAGCAATTTTAAATTTGCGATTTTTCAAATTTTCAAACGCTTATATCTCGCTTATTTGCTATGATAGCGCAAAACGAATGCTTATTTAGTATCAACAATAATTATACCTACCACAAGAATTAATGGGGATCGATTTTGAGCAATTTTAAATTTGCGATTTTCCAAATTTTCAAAAGCACATATCTCGCTTATTTGCAATGATAGCGCAAAACGAATGCTTATTTAGTATCAACAATAATTATGCCTACCACCAGAATTAATGGGGATCGATTTTGAGCAATTTTAAATTTGCGATTTTTCAAACGCTTATATCTCGCTTATTTGCAATGATAGCGCAAAACGAATGCTTATTTAGTATCAACAATAATTATACCTACCACTAGAATCAATGGGGATCGATTTGATAAATTTTAAATTTGCGATTTTTCAAATTTTCCAACGCTTATATCTCGCTTATTTGCAATGATAGCGCAAAACGAATGCTTATTTAGTATCAACAATAATTATACCTACCACCAGAATTAATGGGGATCAATTTTGAGCAATTTTAAATTTGCGATTTTTCAAATTTTCAAACGCTTATATCTCGCTTATTTGAAATGATAGCGCAAAACGAATGCTTATTTAGTATCAACAATAATTATACCTACCACTAGAATCAATGGGGATCGATTTTGAGCAATTTTAAATTTGCGATTTTCAAATTATCAAACGCTTATATCTTGCTTATTTGCAATGATAGTGCAAAACGAATGCTTATTTAGTATCAACAATAATTATACCTACCACCAGAATTAATGGGGATCGATTTTGGGCAATTTTAAATTTGCGATTTTCCAAATTTTCAAACGCACATATCTCGCTTATTTGCAATGATAGCGCAAAACGAATGCTTATTTAGTATCAACAATAATTATACCTACCACCAGAATGAATGGGGATCGATTTTGAGCAATTTAAAATTTGCGATTTTTCAAACGCTTATATCTCACTTATTTGCAATGATAGCGAAAAACGAATGCTTATTTAGTATCAACAATAATTATACCTTCCACCAGAATTAACAGGGATCGATTTTGAGCTATTTAAAATTTGCGATTTTTCAAATTTTCAAACGCTTATATCTCGCTTATTTGCAATGATAGTGCAAAACGAATGCTTATTTAGTATCAACAATAATTATACCTACCAACAGAATTAATGGGGATCGATTTTGAGCAATGTTAAATTTGCGATTTTTCAAATTTTCAAACGCTTATATACTCGCTTATTTGCAATGATAGCGCAAAACGAATGCTTATTTAGTATCAACAATAATTATACCTACCACCAGAATTAATGGGGATCGATCTTGAGCAATTTAAAATTTGCGATTTTTCAAATTTTCAAACGTTTATATCTCGCTTATTTGCAATGATAGCGCAAAACGAATGCTTATTTAGTATCAACAATAATTATACTTACCACCAGAATTAATGGGGATCGTTTTTGAGCAATTTTAAATTTGCGATTTTTCAAACGCTTATATCTCGCTTATTTGCAATGATAGCGCAAAACGAATGCTTATTTAGTATCAACAATAATTATACCTACCACCAGATTCAATGGGGATCGATTTTGAGCAATTTTAAATTTGCGATTTTTCAAATTTTCAAACGCTTATATCTCGCTTATTTGCAATGATAGCGCAAAACGAATGCTTATTTAGTATCAACAATAATTATACCTACCACCAGAATTAATGATCATCGATTTTGAGCAATTTTAAATTTGCGATTTTTATAATTTTGAAACGATTATATCTCGCTTATTTGCAATGATAGCGCAAAACGAATGCTTATTTAGTATCAACAATAATTATACCTACCACCAGAATCAATGGGGATCGATTTTGAGCAATTTTATATTTGCGATTTTTCAAATTTTCAAACGCTTATACCTCGCTTATTTAAAATGATAGCGCAAAACGAATGCTTATTTAGTATCAACAATAATTATACCTACCCCTAGAATTAATGGGGATCGAATTTGAGCAATTTTAAATTTGCGATTTTTATAATTTTCAAACGCTTATATCTCGCTTATTTGCAATGATAGCGCAAAACGAATGCTTATTTAGTATCAACAATAATTATACCTACCACCAGAATTAATGGGTTCGATTTTGAGCAATTTTGAATTTGCGATTTTTCAAACTTTCAAACGCTTATATCTCGCTTATTTGCAATGATAGCGCAAAACGAATGCTTATTTAGTATCAACAATAATTATACCTACCACCAGAATTAATGGGGATCGATTTTGAGCAATTTTTAATTTGCGATTTTTCAAATTTGCAAACGCTTATATCTCGCTTATTTGCAATGATAGCGCAAAACGAATGCTTATTTAGTATCAACAATAATTATACCTACCACCAGAATGAATATCGATCGATTTTGAGCAATTTTAAATTTGCGATTTCTCAAATTTTCAAACGCTTATATCTCGCTTATTTGCAATGATAGCGTAAAACGAATGCTTATTTAGTATCAACAAAAATTATACCTACCACCAGAATTAATGGGGATCGATTTTGAGCAATTTTAAATTTGCGATTTTTCAAATTTTCAAACGCTTATATCTCGCTTATTTGCAATGATAGCGCAAAACGAATGCTTATTTAGTATCAACAATAATTATACCTACCATTAGAATGAATGGCGATCGATTTTGAGCAATTTTAAATTTGCGATTTCTCAAATTTTCAAACGCTTATACCTCGCTTATTTGCAATGATAGCGCAAAACGAATGCTTTTTTAGTATCAACAATAATTATACCTACCCCTAGAATTAATGGGGATCGAATTTGAGTAATTTTAAATTTGCGATTTTTATAATTTTCAAATGCTTATATCTCGCTTATTTCCAATGATAGCGCAAAACGAATGCTTATTTAGTATCAACAATAATTATACCTACCACCAGAATGAATGGCGATCGATTTTGAGCAATTTTAAATTTGCGATTTTTATAATTTTCAAACGCTTATATCTCGCTTATTTGCAATGATAGCGCAAAACGAATGCTTATTTAGTATCAACAATAATAATACCTACCACCAGAATCAATGGCGATCGATTTTGAGCAATTTTAAATTTGCGATTTTTCAAATTTTCAAACGCTTATATCTCGCTTATTTGCAATGATAGCGCAAAACGAATGCTTATTTAGTATCGACAATAATTATACCTACCACCAGAATTAATGAGGATCGATTTTGAGCAATTTTTAATTTGCGATTTTTATAATTTTGAAACGCTTATATCTCGCTTATTTGCAATGATAGCACAAAACAAAGGCTTATTCAGTATCAACAATAATTATACCTACCACCAGAATTAATGAGGATCGATTTTGAGCAATTTTAAATTTGCGATTTTTCAAATTTTCAAACGCTTATATCTCGCTTATTTGCAATGATAGCGCAAAACAAATGCTTATTTAGTATCAACAATGATTATACCTACCACCAGAATTAATAAGGATCGATTTTGAGCAATTTTAAATTTGCGATTTTTCAAATTTTCAAACGCTTATATCTCGCTTATTTGCTATGATAGCGCAAAACGAATGCTTATTTAGTATCAACAATAATTATACCTACCACAAGAATTAATGGGGATCGATTTTGAGCAATTTTAAATTTGCGATTTTCCAAATTTTCAAACGCACATATCTCGCTTATTTGCAATGATAGCGCAAAACGAATGCTTATTTAGTATCAACAATAATTATACCTACCACCAGAATTAATGGGGATCGATTTTGAGCAATTTTAAATTTGCGATTTTTCAAACGCTTATATCTCGCTTATTTGCAATGATAGCGCAAAACGAATGCTTATTTAGTATCAACAATAATTATACCTACCACAAGAATCAATATGAATCGATTTGATAAATTTTAAATTTGCGATTTTTCAAATTTTCCAACGCTTATATCTCGCTTATTTGCAATGATAGCGCAAAACGAATGCTTATTTAGTATCAACAATAATTATACCTACCTCCAGAATTAATGGGGATCAATTTTGAGCAATTTTAAATTTGCGATTTTTCAAATTTTCAAACGCTTATATCTCGCTTATTTGAAATGATAGCGCAAAACGAATGCTTATTTAGTATCAACAATAATTATACCTACCACCAGAATTAATATGGATCGATTTTGAGCAATTTTAAATTTGCGATTTTTCAAATTTTCAAACGCTTATATCTCGCTTATTTGCAATAATAGCGCAAAACGAATGCTTATTTAGTATCAACAATAACTATATTTACCATTAGATTTAATGTGGATCGATTTTGAGCAATTTTAAATTTGCGATTTTTATAATTTTCAAACGCTTATATCTCGCTTATTTGCAATGATAGCGCAAAACGAATGCTTATTTAGTATCAACAATAATTATACCGACCACCAGAATTAATGAGTATCGATTTTGAGCAATTTTAAATTTGCGATTTTTGAAACGCTTATATCTCGCTTATTTGCATTGATAGCGCAGAACGAATGCTAATTCAGTATCAACAATAATTATACCTACCACTAGAATCAATGGGGATCGATTTTGAGCAATTTTAAATTTGCGATTTTCAAATTATCAAACGCTTATATCTTGCTTATTTGCAATGATAGTGCAAAACGAATGCTTATTTAGTATCAACAATAATTATACCTACCACCAGAATTAATGGGGATCGATTTTGGGCAATTTTAAATTTGCGATTTTCCAAATTTTCAAACGCACATATCTCGCTTATTTGCAATGATAGCGCAAAACGAATGCTTATTTAGTATCAACAATAATTATACCTACCACCAGAATGAATGGGGATCGATTTTGAGCAATTTTAAATTTGCGATTTTTCAAACACTTATATCTCGCTTATTTGCAATGATAGCGCAAAACGAATGCTTATTTAGTATCAACAATAATTATACCTACCACCAGAATGAATGGGGATCGATTTTGGGCAATTTTAAATTTGCGATTTTCCAAATTTTCAAACGCACATATCTCGCTTATTTGCAATGATAGCGCAAAACGAATGCTTATTTAGTATCAACAATAATTATACCTACCACCAGAATTAATGGGGATCGATTTTGAGCAATTTAAAATTTGCAATTTTCCAAATTTTCAAACGCTTATATCTCGCTTATTTGCAATGATAGCGCAAAACGAATGCTTATTTAGTATCAACAATAATTATACCTACCACCAGAATTAATAGGGATCGATTTTGAGCAATTTTAAATTTGCGATTTTTCAAACGCTTATATCTTGCTTATTTGCAATGATAGTGCAAAACGAATGCTTATTTAGTATCAACAATAATTATACCTACCACCAGAATTAATGGGGATCGATTTTGGGCAATTTTAAATTTGCGATTTTCCAAATTTTCAAACGCACATATCTCGCTTATTTGCAATGATAGCGCAAAACGAATGCTTATTTAGTATCAACAATAATTATACCTACCACCAGAATGAATGGGGATCGATTTTGAGCAATTTAAAATTTGCGATTTTTCAAACGCTTATATCTCACTTATTTGCAATGATAGCGAAAAACGAATGCTTATTTAGTATCAACAATAATTATACCTTCCACCAGAATTAACAGGGATCGATTTTGAGCTATTTAAAATTTGCGATTTTTCAAATTTTCAAACGCTTATATCTCGCTTATTTGCAATGATAGCGCAAAACGAATGCTTATTTAGTATCAACAATAATTATACCTACCAACAGAATTAATGGGGATCGATTTTGAGCAATGTTAAATTTGCGATTTTTCAAATTTTCAAACGCTTATATACTCGCTTATTTGCAATGATAGCGCAAAACGAATGCTTATTTAGTATCAACAATAATTATACCTACCACCAGAATTAATGGGGATCGATCTTGAGCACTTTAAAATTTGCGATTTTTCAAATTTTCAAACGTTTATATCTCGCTTATTTGCAATGATAGCGCAAAACGAATGCTTATTTAGTATCAACAATAATTATACCTACCACCAGAATCAATGGGGATCGATTTTGAGCAATTTTATATTTGCGATTTTTCAAATTTTCAAACGCTTATACCTCGCTTATTTAAAATGATAGCGCAAAACGAATGCTTATTTAGTATCAACAATAATTATACCTACCCCTAGAATTAATGGGGATCGAATTTGAGCAATTTTAAATTTGCGATTTTTATAATTTTCAAACGCTTATATCTCGCTTATTTGCAATGATAGCGCAAAACGAATGCTTATTTAGTATCAACAATAATTATACCTACCACCAGAATTAATGGGTTCGATTTTGAGCAATTTTGAATTTGCGATTTTTCAAACTTTCAAACGCTTATATCTCGCTTATTTGCAATGATAGCGCAAAACGAATGCTTATTTAGTATCAACAATAATTATACCTACCACCAGAATTAATGGGGATCGATTTTGAGCAATTTTTAATTTGCGATTTTTCAAATTTGCAAACGCTTATATCTCGCTTATTTGCAATGATAGCGCAAAACGAATGCTTATTTAGTATCAACAATAATTATACCTACCACCAGAATGAATATCGATCGATTTTGAGCAATTTTAAATTTGCGATTTTTATAATTTTCAAACGCTTATATCTCGCTTATTTGCAATGATAGCGCAAAACGAATGCTTATTTAGTATCAACAATAATAATACCTACCACCAGAATCAATGGCGATCGATTTTGAGCAATTTTAAATTTGCGATTTTTCAAATTTTCAAACGCTTATATCTCGCTTATTTGCAATGATAGCGCAAAACGAATGCTTATTTAGTATCAACAATAATTATACCTACCACCAGAATTAATGAGGATCGATTTTGAGCAATTTTTAATTTGCGATTTTTATAATTTTCAAACGCTTATATCTCGCTTATTTGCAATGATAGCACAAAACAAAGGCTTATTCAGTATCAACAATAATTATACCTACCACCAGAATTAATGAGGATCGATTTTGAGCAATTTTAAATTTGCGATTTTTCAAATTTTCAAACGCTTATATCTCGCTTATTTGCAATGATAGCGCAAAACAAATGCTTATTTAGTATCAACAATGATTATACCTACCACCAGAATTAATAAGGATCGATTTTGAGCAATTTTAAATTTGCGATTTTTCAAATTTTCAAACGCTTATATCTCGCTTATTTGCTATGATAGCGCAAAACGAATGCTTATTTAGTATCAACAATAATTATACCTACCACAAGAATTAATGGGGATCGATTTTGAGCAATTTTAAATTTGCGATTTTCCAAATTTTCAAACGCACATATCTCGCTTATTTGCAATGATAGCGCAAAACGAATGCTTATTTAGTATCAACA
The DNA here is from genome assembly GCA_947579665.1 of Sympetrum striolatum. Lineage (NCBI taxonomy): Eukaryota > Metazoa > Arthropoda > Insecta > Odonata > Libellulidae > Sympetrum > Sympetrum striolatum. The sequence goes on from OX388342.1 coordinate 106,087,599, forward strand.
ATAATTATACCTACCACCAGAATTAATGGGGATCGATTTTGAGCAATTTTAAATTTGCGATTTTTCAAACGCTTATATCTCGCTTATTTGCAATGATAGCGCAAAACGAATGCTTATTTAGTATCAACAATAATTATACCTACCACAAGAATCAATGGGAATCGATTTGATAAATTTTAAATTTGCGATTTTTCAAATTTTCTAACGCTTATATCTCGCTTATTTGCAATGATAGCGCAAAACGAATGCTTATTTAGTATCAACAATAATTATACCTACCACCAGAATTAATGGGGATCAATTTTGAGCAATTTTAAATTTGCGATTTTTCAAATTTTCAAACGCTTATATCTCGCTTATTTGAAATGATAGCGCAAAACGAATGCTTATTTAGTATCAACAATAATTATACCTACCACCAGAATTAATATGGATCGATTTTGAGCAATTTTAAATTTGCGATTTTTCAAATTTTCAAACGCTTATATCTCGCTTATTTGCAATAATAGCGCAAAACGAATGCTTATTTAGTATCAACAATAACTATATTTACCATTAGATTTAATGTGGATCGATTTTGAGCAATTTTAAATTTGCGATTTTTATAATTTTCAAACGCTTATATCTCGCTTATTTGCAATGATAGCGCAAAACGAATGCTTATTTAGTATCAACAATAATTATACCGACCACCAGAATTAATGAGTATCGATTTTGAGCAATTTTAAATTTGCGATTTTTGAAACGCTTATATCTCGCTTATTTGCATTGATAGCGCAGAACGAATGCTAATTCAGTATCAACAATAATTATACCTACCACTAGAATCAATGGGGATCGATTTTGAGCAATTTTAAATTTGCGATTTTCAAATTATCAAACGCTTATATCTTGCTTATTTGCAATGATAGTGCAAAACGAATGCTTATTTAGTATCAACAATAATTATACCTACCACCAGAATTAATGGGGATCGATTTTGGGCAATTTTAAATTTGCGATTTTCCAAATTTTCAAACGCACATATCTCGCTTATTTGCAATGATAGCGGAAAACGAATGCTTATTTAGTATCAACAATAATTATACCTACCACCAGAATGAATGGGGATCGATTTTGAGCAATTTTAAATTTGCGATTTTTCAAACACTTATATCTCGCTTATTTGCAATGATAGCGCAAAACGAATGCTTATTTAGTATCAACAATAATTATACCTACCACCAGAATGAATGGGGATCGATTTTGGGCAATTTTAAATTTGCGATTTTCCAAATTTTCAAACGCACATATCTCGCTTATTTGCAATGATAGCGCAAAACGAATGCTTATTTAGTATCAACAATAATTATACCTACCACCAGAATTAATGGGGATCGATTTTGAGCAATTTAAAATTTGCAATTTTCCAAATTTTCAAACGCTTATATCTCGCTTATTTGCAATGATAGCGCAAAACGAATGCTTATTTAATATCAACAATAATTATACCTACCACCAGAATTAATAGGGATCGATTTTGAGCAATTTTAAATTTGCGATTTTTCAAACGCTTATATCTCGCTTATTTGCAATGATAGCGCAAAACGAATGCTTATTTAGTATCAACAATAATTATACCTACCACTAGAATCAATGATGATCAATTTTGAGCAATTTTAAATTTGCGATTTTTCAAATTTTCAAACGCTTATATCTCGCTTATTTGCAATGATAGCGCAAAACGAATGCTTATTTAGTATCAACAATAATTATACCTACCACCAGAATTAATAAGGATCGTTTTGAGCAATTTTAAATTTGCGATTTTTCAAAGTTTCAAACGCTTATATCTCGCTTATTTGCAATAATAGCGCAAAACGAATGCTTATTTAGTATCAACAATAACTATACCTACCACCAGAATTAATGTGGATCGATTTTGAGCAATTTTAAATTTGCGATTTTTATAATTTTCAAACGCTTATATCTCGCTTATTTGGAATGATAGCGCAAAACGAATGCTTATGTAGTATCAACAATAATTATACCTACCACCAGAATTATTAAATAACGATTTTGAGCAATTTTAAATTTGCGATTTTTCAAATTTTCAAACGCTTATATCTCGCTTATTTGCAATGTTAGCGCAAAACGAATGATTATTTAGTATCAACAATAATTATACCTACCACCAGAATTAATGGGGATCGATTTTGAGCAATTTAAAATTTGCGATTTTTCAAACGCTTATATCTCACTTATTTGCAATGATAGCGAAAAACGAATGCTTATTTAGTATCAACAATAATAATACCTTCCACCAGAATTAACAGGGATCGATTTTGAGCTATTTAAAATTTGCGATTTTTCAAATTTTCAAACGCTTATATCTCGCTTATTTGCAATGATAGCGCAAAACGAATGCTTATTTAGTATCAACAATAATTATACCTACCAACAAAATTAATGGGGATCGATTTTGAGCAATGTTAAATTTGCGATTTTTCAAATTTTCAAACGCTTATATACTCGCTTATTTGCAATGATAGCGCAAAACGAATGCTTATTTAGTATCAACAATAATTATACCTACCACCAGAATTAATGGGGATCGATCTTGAGCAATTTAAAATTTGCGATTTTTCAAATTTTCAAACGTTTATATCTCGCTTATTTGCAATGATAGCGCAAAACGAATGCTTATTTAGTATCAACAATAACTATACCTACCACCAGAATTAATGTGGATCGATTTTGAGCAATTTTAAATTTGCGATTTTTATAATTTTCAAACGCTTATATCTCGCTTATTTGGAATGATAGCGCAAAACGAATGCTTATGTAGTATCAACAATAATTATACCTACCACCAGAATTATTAAATAACGATTTTGAGCAATTTTAAATTTGCGATTTTTCAAATTTTCAAACGCTTATATCTCGCTTATTTGCAATGTTAGCGCAAAACGAATGATTATTTAGTATCAACAATAATTATACCTACCACCAGAATTAATGGGGATCGATTTTGAGCAATTTAAAATTTGCGATTTTTCAAACGCTTATATCTCACTTATTTGCAATGATAGCGAAAAACGAATGCTTATTTAGTATCAACAATAATAATACCTTCCACCAGAATTAACAGGGATCGATTTTGAGCTATTTAAAATTTGCGATTTTTCAAATTTTTTAAACGCTTATATCTCGCTTATTTGCAATGATAGCGCAAAACGAATGCTTATTTAGTATCAACAATAATTATACCTACCAACAAAATTAATGGGGATCGATTTTGAGCAATGTTAAATTTGCGATTTTTCAAATTTTCAAACGCTTATATACTTGCTTATTTGCAATGATAGCGCAAAACGAATGCTTATTTAGTATCAACAATAATTATACCTACCACCAGAATTAATGGGGATCGATCTTGAGCAATTTAAAATTTGCGATTTTTCAAATTTTCAAACGTTTATATCTCGCTTATTTGCAATGATAGCGCAAAACGAATGCTTATTTAGTATCAACAATAATTATACTTACCACCAGAATTAATGGGGATCGTTTTTGAGCAATTTTAAATTTGCGATTTTTCAAACGCTTATATCTCGCTTATTTGCAATGATAGCGCAAAACGAATGCTTATTTAGTATCAACAATAATTATACCTACCACCAGATTCAATGGGGATCGATTTTGAGCAATTTTAAATTTGCGATTTTTCAAATTTTTAAAACGCTTATATCTCGCTTATTTGCAATGATAGCGCAAAACGAATGCTTATTTAGTATCAACAATAATTATACCTACCACCAGAATTAATGATCATCGATTTTGAGCAATTTTAAATTTGCGATTTTTATAATTTTGAAACGATTATATCTCGCTTATTTGCAATGATAGCGCAAAACGAATGCTTATTTAGTATCAACAATAATTATACCTACCACCAGAATCAATGGGGATTGATTTTGAGCAATTTTATATTTGCGATTTTTCAAATTTTCAAACGCTTATACCTCGCTTATTTAAAATGATAGCGCAAAACGAATGCTTATTTAGTATCAACAATAATTATACCTACCCCTAGAATTAATGGGGATCGAATTTGAGCAATTTTAAATTTGCGATTTTTATAATTTTCAAACGCTTATATCTCGCTTATTTGCAATGATAGCGCAAAACGAATGCTTATTTAGTATCAACAATAATTATACCTACCACCAGAATTAATGGGGATCAATTTTGAGCAATTTTAAATTTGCGATTTTTCAAATTTTCAAACGCTTATATCTCGCTTATTTGAAATGATATCGCAAAACGAATGCTTATTTAGTATCAACAATAATTATACCTACCACCAGAATTAATATGGATCGATTTTGAGCAATTTTAAATTTGCGATTTTTCAAATTTTCAAACGCTTATATCTCGCTTATTTGCAATAATAGCGCAAAACGAATGCTTATTTAGTATCAACAATAACTATACCTACCATTAGATTTAATGTGGATCGATTTTGAGCAATTTTAAATTTGCGATTTTTATAATTTTCAAACGCTTATATCTCGCTTATTTGCAATGATAGCGCAAAACGAATGCTTATTTAGTATCAACAATAATTATACCTACCACCAGAATTAATGGGGATCGATTTTGAGCAATTTTAAATTTGCGATTTTCCAAATTTTCAAACGCACATATCTCGCTTATTTGCAATGATAGCGCAAAACGAATGCTTATTTAGTATCAACAATAATTATACCTACCACCAGAATGAATGGGGATCGATTTTGAGCAATTTTAAATTTTTCGATTTTTCAAACACTTATATCTCGCTTATTTGCAATGATAGCGCAAAACGAATGCTTATTTAGTATCAACAATAATTATACCTACCACCAGAATGAATAGGAATCGATTTTGGGCAATTTTAAATTTGCGATTTTCCAAATTTTCAAACGCACATATCTCGCTTATTTGCAATGATAGCGCAAAACGAATGCTTATTTAGTATCAACAATAATTATACCTACCACCAGAATTAATGGGGATCGATTTTGAGCAATTTAAAATTTGCAATTTTCCAAATTTTCAAACGCTTGTATCTCGCTTATTTGCAATGATAGCGCAAAACGAATGCTTATTTAGTATCAACAATAATTATACCTACCACCAGAATTAATAGTGATCGATTTTGAGCAATTTTAAATTTGCGATTTTTCAAACGCTTATATCTCGCTTATTTGCAATGATAGCGCAAAACGAATGCTTATTTAGTATCAACAATAATTATACCTACCACTAGAATCAATGATGATCAATTTTGAGCAATTTTAAATTTGCGATTTTTCAAATTTTCAAACGCTTATATCTCGCTTATTTGCAATGTTAGCGCAAAACGAATGCTTATTTAGTATCAACAATAATTATACCTACCACCAGAATTAATGGGGATCGTTTTGAGCAATTTTAAATTTGTGATTTTTCAAAGTTTCAAACGCTTATATCTCGCTTATTTGCAATAATAGCGCAAAACGAATGCTTATTTAGTATCAACAATAACTATACCTACCACCAGAATTAATGTGGATCGATTTTGAGCAATTTTAAATTTGCGATTTTTATAATTTTCAAACGCTTATATCTCGCTTATTTGGAATGATAGCGCAAAACGAATGCTTATGTAGTATCAACAATAATTATACCTACCACCAGAATCATTAAATAACGATTTTGAGCAATTTTAAATTTGCGATTTTTCAAATTTTCAAACGCTTATATCTCGCTTATTTGCAATGTTAGCGCAAAACGAATGATTATTTAGTATCAACAATAATTATACCTACCACCAGAATTAATGGGGATTGATTTTGAGCAATTTAAAATTTGCGATTTTTCAAACGCTTATATCTCACTTATTTGCAATGATAGCGAAAAACGAATGCTTATTTAGTATCAACAATAATAATACCTTCCACCAGAATTAACAGGGATCGATTTTGAGCTATTTAAAATTTGCGATTTTTCAAATTTTTTAAACGCTTATATCTCGCTTATTTGCAATGATAGCGCAAAACGAATGCTTATTTAGTATCAACAATAATTATACCTACCAACAAAATTAATGGGGATCGATTTTGAGCAATGTTAAATTTGCGATTTTTCAAATTTTCAAACGCTTATATACTTGCTTATTTGCAATGATAGCGCAAAACGAATGCTTATTTAGTATCAACAATAATTATACCTACCACCAGAATTAATGGGGATCGATCTTGAGCAATTTAAAATTTGCGATTTTTCAAATTTTCAAACGTTTATATGTCGCTTATTTGCAATGATAGCGCAAAACGAATGCTTATTTAGTATCAACAATAATTATACTTACCACCAGAATTAATGGGGATCGTTTTTGAGCAATTTTAAATTTGCGATTTTTCAAACGCTTATATCTCGCTTATTTGCAATGATAGCGCAAAACGAATGCTTATTTAGTATCAACAATAATTATACCTACCACCAGATTCAATGGGGATCGATTTTGAGCAATTTTAAATTTGCGATTTTTCAAATTTTTAAAACGCTTATGTCTCGCTTATTTGCAATGATAGCGCAAAACGAATGCTTATTTAGTATCAACAATAATTATACCTACCACCAGAATTAATGATCATCGATTTTGAGCAATTTTAAATTTGCGATTTTTATAATTTTGAAACGATTATATCTCGCTTATTTGCAATGATAGCGCAAAACGAATGCTTATTTAGTATCAACAATAATTATACCTACCACCAGAATCAATGGGGATCGATTTTGAGCAATTTTATATTTGCGATTTTTCAAATTTTCAAACGCTTATACCTCGCTTATTTAAAATGATAGCGCAAAACGAATGCTTATTTAGTATCAACAATAATTATACCTACCCCTAGAATTAATGGGGATCGAATTTGAGCAATTTTAAATTTGCGATTTTTATAATTTTCAAACGCTTATATCTCGCTTATTTGCAATGATAGCGCAAAACGAATGCTTATTTAGTTTCAACAATAATTATACCTACCACCAGAATTAATGGGTTCGATTTTGAGCAATTTTAAATTTGCGATTTTTCAAACTTTCAAACGCTTATATCTCGCTTATTTGCAATGATAGCGCAAAACGAATGCTTATTTAGTATCAACAATAATTATACCTACCACCAGAATTAATGGGGATCGATTTTGAGCAATTTTTAATTTGCGATTTTTCAAATTTTCAAACGCTTATATCTCGCTTATTTGCAATGATAGCGCAAAACGAATGCTTATTTAGTATCAACAATAATTATACCTACCACCAGAATGAATATCGATCGATTTTGAGCAATTTTAAATTTGCGATTTCTCAAATTTTCAAACGCTTATATCTCGCTTATTTGCAATGATAGCGTAAAACGAATGCTTATTTAGTATCAACAATAATTATACCTACCACCAGAATTAATGCGGATCGATTTTGAGCAATTTTTAATTTGCGATTTTTCAAATTTTCAAACGCTTATATCTCGCTTATTTGCAATGATAGCGCAAAACGAATGCTTATTTAGTATCAACAATAATTATACCTACCATTAGAATGAATGGCGATCGATTTTGAGCAATTTTAAATTTGCGATTTCTCAAATTTTCAAACGCTTATACCTCGCTTATTTGCAATGATAGCGCAAAACGAATGCTTATTTAGTATCAACAATAATTATACCTACCCCTAGAATTAATGGGGATCGAATTTGAGTAATTTTAAATTTGCGATTCTTATAATTTTCAAACGCTTATATCTCGCTTATTTCCAATGATAGGCTAAAACGAATGCTTATTTAGTATCAACAATAATTATACCTACCACCAGAATGAATGGCGATCGATTTTGAGCAATTCTAAATTTGCGATTTTTATAATTTTCAAACGCTTATATCTCGCTTATTTGCAATGATAGCGCAAAACGAATGCTTATTTAGTATCAACAATAATAATACCTACCACCAGAAACAATGGCGATCGATTTTGAGCAATTTTAAATTTGCGATTTTTTAAATTTTCAAACGCTTATATCTCGCTTATTTGCAATGATAGCGCAAAACGAATGCTTATTTAGTATCGACAATAATTATACCTACCACCAGAATTAATGAGGATCGATTTTGAGCAATTTTTAATTTGCGATTTTTATAATTTTCAAACGCTTATATCTCGCTTATTTGCAATGATAGCACAAAACAAAGGCTTATTCAGTATCAACAATAATTATACCTACCACCAGAATTAATGAGGATCGATATTGAGCAATTTTAAATTTGCGATTTTTCAAATTTTCAAACGCTTATATCTCGCTTATTTGCAATGATAGCGCAAAACAAATGCTTATTTAGTATCAACAATGATTATACCTGCCACCAGAATTAATAAGGATCGATTTTGAGCAATTTTAAATTTGCGATTTTTCAAATTTTCAAACGCTTATATCTCGCTTATTTGCTATGATAGCGCAAAACGAATGCTTATTTAGTATCAACAATAATTTTACCTACCACAAGAATGAATGGGGATCGATTTTGAGCAATTTTAAATTTGCGATTTTCCAAATTTTCAAACGCACATATCTCGCTTATTTGCAATGATAGCGCAAAACGAATGCTTATTTAGTATCAACAATAATTATACCTACCACCAGAATTAATGGGGATCGATTTTGAGCAATTTTAAATTTGCGATTTTTCAAACGCTTATATCTCGCTTATTTGCAATGATAGCGCAAAACGAATGCTTATTTAGTATCAACAATAATTATACCTACCACTAGAATCAATGGGGATCGATTTGATAAATTTTAAATTTGCGATTTTTCAAATTTTCCAACGCTTATATCTCGCTTATTTGCAATGATAGCGCAAAACGAATGCTTATTTAGTATCAACAATAATTATACCTACCACCAGAATTAATGGGGATCAATTTTGAGCAATTTTAAATTTGCGATTTTTCAAATTTTCAAACGCTTATATCTCGCTTATTTGAAATGATAGCGCAAAACGAATGCTTATTTAGTATCAACAATAATTATACCTACCACCAGAATTAATATGGATCGATTTTGAGCAATTTTAAATTTGCGATTTTTCAAATTTTCAAACGCTTATATCTCGCTTATTTGCAATAATAGCGCAAAACGAATGCTTATTTAGTATCAACAATAACTATACCTACCATTAGAATTAATGTGGATCGATTTTGAGCAATTTTAAATTTGCGATTTTTATAATTTTCAAACGCTTATATCTCGCTTATTTGCAATGATAGCGCAAAACGAATGCTTATTTAGTATCAACAATAATTATACCTACCACCAGAATTAATGGGGATCGATTTTGAGCAATTTTAAATTTGCGATTTTTCAAACGCTTATATCTCGCTTATTTGCAATGTAAGCGCAAAACGAATGCTTATATAGTATCAACAATAATTTTACCTACCACCAGAATTAATGGGGAACGATTTTGAGCAATTTTAAATTTGCGATTGTTCAAATTTTCAAACGCTTATATCTCGCTTATTTGTAATGATAACGCAAAACGAATGCTAATTTAGTATCAACAATAATTATACCTACCACCAGAATCAATATGGATCGATTTTGAGCAATTTTAAATTTGCGATTTTTCAAATTTTCCAACGCTTATATCTCGCTTATTTGCAATGATAGCGAAAAACGAATGCTTATTTAGTATCAACAATAATTATATCTACCACCAGAATTAATGGGGATCGATTTTGAGCAATTTTAAATTTGCGATTTTTCAAACGCTTTTATCTCGCTTATTTGCAATGATAGCGCAAAACGAATGCTTATTTAGTATCAACAATAATTATACCTACCACTAGAATCAATGATGATCGATTTTGATCAATTTTAAAATAGCGATTTTTCAAATTTTTAAACGCTAATATCTCGCTTATTTGCAATGATAGCGCAAAACGAATGCTTATTTAGTATCAACAATAATTATACCTACCACCAGAATTAATGGGGATCGATTTTGAGCAATTTTAAATTTGCGATTTTTCAAAGTTTCAAACGCTTATATCTCGCTTATTTGCAGTAATAGCGCAAAACAAATGCTTATTTAGTATCAACAATAACTATACCTACCACCAGAATTAATGTGGATCGATTTTGAGCAATTTTAAATTTGCGATTTTTATAATTTTTTAACGCTTATATGTCGCTTATTTGCAATGATAGCGCAAAACGAATGCTTATTTAGTATCAACAATAATTATACCTACCACCAGAATTATTAAATAACGATTTTGAGCAATTTTAAATTTGCGATTTTTCAAATTTTCAAACGCTTATATCTCGCTTATTTGCAATGTTAGCGCAAAACGAATGATTATTTAGTATCAACAATAATTATACCTACCACCAGAATTAATGGGGATCGATTTTGAGCAATTTTATAATTTGCGATTTTTCAAACGCTTATATCTCGCTTATTTGCAATGATAGCGAAAAACGAATGCTTATATAGTATCAACAATAATTATACCTTCCACCAGAATTAACAGGGATCGATTTTGAGCTATTTAAAATTTGCGATTTTTCAAATTTTCAAACGCTTATATCTCGCTTATTTGCAATGATAGCGCAAAACGAATGCTTATTTAGTATCAACAATAATTATACCTACCACCAGAATTAATGGGGATCGATTTTGAGCAAAGTAAAATTTGCGATTTTTCAAATTTTCAAACGCTTATATACTCGCTTATTTGCAATGATAGCGCAAAACGAATGCATATTTAGTATCAACAATAATTATACCTACCACCAGAATTAATGGGGATCGATTTTGAGCAATTTAAAATTTGCGATTTTTCAAATTTTCAAACGCTTATATCTCGCTTATTTGCAATGATAGCGCAAAACGAATGCTTATTTAGTATCAACAATAATTATACTTAACACAAAAATTAATGGGGATCGATTTTGAGCAATTTTCAATTTGCGATTTTTCAAATTTTCAAACGCTTATATCTCGCTTATTTGCATTGATAGCGCAAAACGAATGCTTATTTAGTATCAACAGTAATTATACCTACCACCAGAATCAATAAGGATCGATTTTGAGCAATTTTAAATTTGCGATTTTTCAAATTTTCAAACGCTTATACCTCGCTTATTTGCAATGATAGCGCAAAACGAATGCTTATTTAGTATCAACAATAATTATACCTACCCCTAGAATCAATGGGGATCGATTTTGAGCAATTTAAAATTTGCGATTTTTCAAACTTTCAAACGCTTATATCTCGCTTATTTGCAATGATAGCGCAAAACGAATGCTTATTTAGTATCAACAATAATTATACCTACCACCAGAATTAATGATGATCGATTTTGAGCAATTTTTAATTTGCGATTTTTCAAATTATCAAACGCTTATATCTCGCTTATTTGCAATGATAGCGCAAAACGAATGCTGATTTAGTATCAACAATAATTATACCTACCACCAGAATCAATGGGGATCGATTTTGAGCAATTTTAAATTTGCGATTTTTCAAACGCTTATATCTCGCTTATTTGAAATGATAGCGCAAAACGAATGCCTATTTAGTATCAACAATAATTATACCTACCACCAGATTCAATGGGGATAGATTTTGAGCAATTTTAAATTTGCGATTTTTCAAATTTTCAAACGCTTATATCTCGCTTATTTGCAATGATAGCGCAAAACGAATGCTTATTTAGTATCAACAATAATTATACCTACCACCAGAATTAATGATCATCGATTTTGAGCAATTTTAAATTTGCGATTTTTATAATTTTGAAACGATTATATCTCGCTTATTTGCAATGATAGCGCAAAACGAATGCTTATTTAGTATCAACAATAATTATACCTACCAACAGAATCAATGGGGATCGATTTTGAGCAATTTTATATTTCCGATTTTTCAAATTTTCAAACGCTTATACCTCGCTTATTTATAATGATAGCGCAAAACGAATGCTTATTTAGTATCAACAATAATTATACCTACCACCAGAATTAATGGGGATCGATTTTGAGCAATTTTAATTTTGCGATTTTTATAATTTTCAAACGCTTATATCTCGCTTATTTGCAATGATAGCGCAAAACGAATGCTTATTTAGGATCAACAATAACTATACCTACCACCAGAATTAATAGGGATCGATTTTGAGCAATTTTAAATTTGCGATTTTTATAATTTTCAAACGCTTATATCTCGCTTATTTGCAATGAGAGCGCAAAACGAATGCTTATTTAGTATCAACAATAATTATACCTACCACCAGATTCAATGGGGATCGATTTTGAGCAATTTTAAATTTGCGATTTTTATAATTTTCAAACGATTATATCTCGCTTATTTGCAATGATAGCGCAAAACAAATGCTTATTTAGTATCAACAATAATTATACCTACCACCAGAATCAATGGGGATCGATTTTGAGCAATTTTATATTTGCGATTTTTCAAATTTTCAAACGCTTATATCTCGCTTAATTGCAATGATAGCGCAAAACGAATGCTTATTTAGTATCAACAATAATTATACCTACCACCAGAATTAATGGGGATCGAATTTAAGCAATTTTAAATTTGCGATTTTTATAATATTCAAACGCTTATATCTCGCTTATTTGCAATGATAGCGCAAAACGAATGCTTATTTAGTATCAACAATAATTATACCTACCAGCAGAATCAATGGGGATCGATTTTGAGCAATTTTATATTTGCGATTTTTCAAATTTTCAAACGCTTATATCTCGCTTATTTGCAATGATAGCGCAAAACGAATGCTTATTTAGTATCAACAATAATTATACCTACCACCAGAATTAATGTGGATCGAATTTGAGCAATTTTAAATTTGCGATTTTTCAAATTTTCAAACGATTATATCTCGCTTATTTGCAATGATAGCGAACAACGAATGCTTATTTAGTATCAACAATAATTATACCTACCACCAGAATCAATGGGGATCGATTTTGAGCAATTTTATATTTGCGATTTTTCAAATTTTCAAACGCTTATACCTCGCTTATTTATAATGATAGCGCAAAACGAATGCTTATTTAGTATCAACAATAATTATACCTACCACGAGAATTAATGGGGATCGATTTTGAGCAATTTTAAATTTGCGATTTTTATAATTTTCAAACGCTTATATCTCGCTTATTTGCAATGATAGCGCAAAACGAATGCTTATTTAGTATCAACAATAACTATACCTACCACCAGAATTAATAGGGATCGATTTTGAGCAATTTTAAATTTGCGATTTTTATAATTTTCAAACGCTTATATCTCGCTTATTTGCAATGATAGCGCAAAACGAATGCTTATTTAGTATCAACAATAATTATACCTACCACCAGAATCAATGGGGATCGATTTTGAGCAATTTTATATTTGCGATTTTTCAAATTTTCAAACCCCTATATCTCGCTTAATTGCAATGATAGCGCAAAACGAATGCTTATTTAGTATCAACAATAATTATACCTACCACCAGAATTAATGGGGATCGAATTTAAGCAATTTTAAATTTGCGATTTTTATAATTTTCAAACGCTTATATCTCGCTTATTTGCAATGATAGCGCAAAACGAATGCTTATTTAGTATCAACAATAATTAAACCTACCACCAGAATCAATGGGGATCGATTTTGAGCAATTTTATATTTGCGATTTTTCAAATTTTCAAACGCTTATATCTCGCTTATTTGCAATGATAGCGCAAAACGAATGCTTATTTAGTATCAACAATAATTATACCTACCACCAGAATTAATGGGGATCGATTTTGAGCAATTTAAAATTTGCGATTTTTCAAATTTTCAAACGCTTATATCTCGCTTATTTGCAATGATAGCGCAAAACGAATGCTTATTTAGTATCAACAATAATTATACCTACCACCAGAATTAATGGGGATCTATTTTGAGCAATTTTAAATTTGTGATTTTTCAAACGCTTATATCTCGCTTATTTGCAATGATAGCGCAAAACGAATGCTTATTTAGTATCAACAATAATTATACCTACCACCAAAATTAATGGGGATCGATTTTGAGCAATTTTAAATTTGCGATTTTTCAAACGCTTATATCTCGCTTATTGGCAATGATAGCGCAAAACGAATGCTTATTTGGTATCAACAATAATTATACCTACCACCAGAATTAATGGGGTCGATTTTGAGCAATTTTAAATTTGCGATTATTCAAATTTTCAAACGCTTATATCTCGCTTATTTGAAATGATAGCGCAAAACGAATGCTAATTTAGTATCAACAATAATTATACCTACCACCAGAATTAATAAGGATCGATTTTGAGCAATGTTAAATTTGCGATTTTTCAAATTTTCAAACGCTTATATCTCGCTTATTTGCAATGATAGCGCAAAACGAATACTTATTTAGTATCAACAATAATTATACCTACCACCAGAATTAATGGGGATCGATTTTGAGCAATTTAAAATTTGCGATTTTTCAAATTTTCAAACGCTTATATCTCGCTTATTAGCAATGATAGCGCAAAACGAATGCTTATTTAGTATCAACAATAATTATACCTACATCCAGAATTAATGGGGATCTATTTTGAGCAATTTTAAATTTGCGATTCATATATCTCGCTTATTTGCAATGATAGCGCAAAACGAATGCTTATTTAGTATCAACAATAATTATACCTACCACCAGATTCAATGGGGATCGATTTTGAGCAATTTTAAATTTGCGATTTTTCAAATTTTCAAACGCTTTTATCTCGCTTATTTGCAATCATAGCGCAAAACAAATGCTTATTTAGTATCAACAATAATTATACCTACCACCAGAATCAATGGGGATCGATTTTGAGCAATTTTATATTTGCGATTTTTCAAATTTTCAAACGCTTATATGTCGCTTATTTGAAATGATAGCGCAAAACGAATGCTTATTTAGTATCAACAATAATTATACCTACCACCAGAATTAATGGGGATCGATTTTGAGCAATTTTAAATTTGCGATTTTTCAAAGTTTCAAACGCTTATATCTCCCTTATTTGCAATGTTAGCGAAAAACGAATGATTATTTAGTATCAACAATAATTATACCTACCACCAGAATTAATGGATCTCGATTCTGAGCAATTTTAAATTGGCGATTTTTCAAACGCTTATATCTCGCTTATTTGCAATGATAGCGCAAAACGAATGCTTATTTAGTATCAACAATAATTATACCTACCACCAGAATTAATGGGGTCGATTTTGAGCAATTTTAAATTTGCGATTTTTCAAATTTTCAAACGCTTATATCTCGCTTATTTGCAATGATAGCGCAAAACGGATGCTAATTTAGTATCAACAATAATTGTACCTACCACCAGAATTAATGGGGATCGATTTTGAGCAATGTTAAATTTGCGATTTCTCAAATTTTTAAACGCTTATATCTTGCTTATTTGCAATGATAGCGCAAAACGAATGCTGATTTAGCATCAACAATAATTATACCTACCACCAGAATTAATAAGGATCGATTTTGAGCAATTTATAATTTGCGTTTTTTCAAATTTTCAAACGCTTATATCTCGCTTATTTGCAATGATAGCCCAAAACAAATGCTTATTTAGTATCAACAATAATTATACCTACCACCAGAATCAATGGGGATCGAATTTGAGCAATTTTAAATTTGCGATTTTTATAATTTTCAAACGCTTATATCTCGCTTATTTGCAATGATAGCGCAAAACGAATGCTTATTTAGTATCAACAATAATTATACCTACCACCAGAATTAATTAGGATCGATTTTGAGCAATTTTAAATTTGCGATTTTTCAAACGCTTATAACTCGCTTATTTGCAATGATAGCGCAAAACGAATGCTTATTTAGTATCAACAATAATTATACCTACCACCAGAATCAATGGGGATCGATTTTGAGCAATTTTATATTTGCGATTTTTCAAATTTTCAAACGCTTATATCTCGTTTATTTGCAATGATAGCGCAAAACGAATGCTTATTTAGTATCAACAATAATTATACCTACCACCAGAATTAATGGGGATCGAATTTGAGCAATTTTAAATTTGCGATTTTTCAAATTTTCAAACGCTTATATCTCGCTTATTTGCAATGATAGCGAACAACGAATGCTAATTTAGTATCAACAATAATTATACCTACCACCAGATTCAATGGGGATCGATTTTGAGCAATTTTAAATTTGCGATTTTTCAAACGCTAATATCTCGCTTATTTGCAATGATAGCGCAAAACGAATGCTTATTTAGTATCAACAATAATTATACCTACCACCAGAATTAATGGGGTCGATTTTGAGCAATTTTAAATTTGCGATTTTTCAAATTTTCAAACGCTTATATCTCGCTTATTTGCAATGATAGCGCAAAACGAATGCTAATTTAGTATCAACAATAATTGTACCTACCACCAGAATTAATGGGGATCGATTTTGAGCAATGTTAAATTTGCGATTTCTCAAATTTTCAAACGCTTATATCTTGCTTATTTGCAATGATAGCGCAAAACGAATGCTGATTTAGCATCAACAATAATTATACCTACCACCAGAATTAATAAGGATCGATTTTGAGCAATTTTAAATTTGCGTTTTTTCAAATTTTCAAACGCTGATATCTCGCTTATTTGCAATGATAGCCCAAAACAAATGCTTATTTAGTATCAACAATAATTATACCTACCACCAGAATCAATGGGGATCGAATTTGAGCAATTTTAAATTTGCGATTTTTATAATTTTCAAACGCTTATATCTCGCTTATTTGCAATGATAGCGCAAAACGAATGCTTATTTAGTATCAACAATAATTATACCTACCACCAGAATTAATGAGGATCGATTTTGAGCAATTTTAAATTTGCGATTTTTCAAACGCTTATATCTCGCTTATTTGCAATGATAGCGCAAAACGAATGCTTATTTAGTATCAACAATAATTATACCTACCACCAGAATCAATGGGGATCGATTTTGAGCAATTTTATATTTGCGATTTTTCAAATTTTCAAACGCTTATATCTCGTTTATTTGCAATGATAGCGCAAAAGGAATGCTTATTTAGTATCAACAATAATTATACCTACCACCAGAATTAATGGGAATCGAATTTGAGCAATTTTAAATTTGCGATTTTTCAAATTTTCAAACGCTTATATCTCGCTTATTTGCAATGATAGCGAACAGCGAATGCTAATTTAGTATCAACAATAATTATACCTACCACCAGATTCAATGGGGATCGATTTTTAGCAATTTTAAATTTGCGATTTTTCAAAGTTTCAAACGCTTATATCTCGCTTATTTGCAATGATAGCGCAAAACGAATGCTTATTTAGTATCAACAATAACTATACCTACCACCAGAATTAATGTGGATCGATTTTGAGCAATGTTAAATTTGCGATTTTTCAAATTTTCAAACGCTTATATCTCGCTTATTTGCAATGATAGCGCAAAACGAATGCTTATTTAGTATCAACAATAATTATACCTACCACCAGAATTAATAAGGATCGATTTTAAGCAATTTAAAATTTGCGATTTTTCAAATTTTCAAACGCTTATATCTCGCTTATTTGCAATGATAGCGCAAAACGAATGCTTATTTAGTATCAACAATAATTATACCTACCACCAGAATTAATGGGGATCTATTTTGAGCAATTTTAAATTTGTGATTTTTCAAACGCTTATATTTCGCTTATTTGCAATGATAGCGCAAAACGAATCCTTATTTAGTATCAACAATAATTATACCTACCACCAAAATAAATGGGGATCGATTTTGAGCAATTTTAAATTTGCGATTTTTCAAACGCTTATATCTCGCTTATTTGCAATGATAGCGCAAAACGAATGCTTATTTAGTATCAACAATAATTATACCTACCACCAGAATTAATGGGGATCGAATTTGAGCAATTTTAAATTTGCGATTTTTCAAATTTTCAAACGCTTATATCTCGCTTATTTGCAATGATAGCGAACAACGAATGCTAATTTAGTATCAACAATAATTATACCTACCACCAGAATCAATGGGGATCGATTTTGAGCAATTTTATATTTGCGATTTTTCAAATTTTCAAACGCCTATATCTCGCTTAATTGCAATGATAGCGCAAAACGAATGCTTATTTAGTATCAACAATAATTATACCTACCACCAGAATTAATGGGGATCGAATTTAAGCAATTTTAAATTTGCGATTTTTATAATTTTCAAACGCTTATATCTCGCTTATTTGCAATGATAGCGCAAAACGAATGCTTATTTAGTATCAACAATAATTAAACCTACCACCAGAATCAATGGGGATCGATTTTGAGCAATTTTATATTTGCGATTTTTCAAATTTTCAAACGCTTATATCTCGCTTATTTGCAATGATAGCGCAAAACGAATGCTTATTTAGTATCAACAATAATTATACCTACCACCAGAATTAATGGGGATCGAATTTGAGCAATTTTAAATTTGCGATTTTTCAAATTTTCAAACGCTTATATCTCGCTTATTTGCAATGATAGCGAACAACGAATGCTAATTTAGTATCAACAATAATTATACCTACCACCAGATTCAATGGGGATCGATTTTGAGCAATTTTAAATTTGCGATTTTTCAAAGTTTCAAACGCTTATATCTCGCTTATTGGCAATGATAGCGCAAAACGAATGCTTATTTAGTATCAACAATAATTATACCTACCACCAGAATTAATGGGGTCGATTTTGAGCAATTTTAAATTTGCGATTATTCAAATTTTCAAACGCTTATATCTCGCTTATTTGCAATGATAGCGCAAAACGAATGCTAATTTAGTATCAACAATAATTATACCTACCACCAGAATTAATAAGGATCGATTTTGAGCAATGTTAAATTTGCGATTTTTCAAATTTTCAAACGCTTATATCTCGCTTATTTGCAATGATAGCGCAAAACGAATACTTATTTAGTATCAACAATAATTATACCTACCACCAGAATTAATGGGGATCGATTTTGAGCAATTTAAAATTTGCGATTTTTCAAATTTTCAAACGCTTATATCTCGCTTATTAGCAATGATAGCGCAAAACGAATGCTTATTTAGTATCAACAATAATTATACCTACCACCAGAATTAATGGGGATCTATTTTGAGCAATTTTAAATTTGCGATTCATATATCTCGCTTATTTGCAATGATAGCGCAAAACGAATGCTTATTTAGTATCAACAATAATTATACCTACCACCAGATTCAATGGGGATCGATTTTGAGCAATTTTAAATTTGCGATTTTTCAAATTTTCAAACGCTTTTATCTCGCTTATTTGCAATCATAGCGCAAAACAAATGCTTATTTAGTATCAACAATAATTATACCTACCACCAGAATCAATGGGGATCGATTTTGAGCAATTTTATATTTGCGATTTTTCAAATTTTCAAACGCTTATATGTCGCTTATTTGCAATGATAGCGCAAAACGAATGCTTATTTAGTATCAACAATAATTATACCTACCACCAGAATTAATGGGGATCGAATTTGAGCAATTTTAAATTTGCGATTTTTATAATTTTCAAACGCTTATATCTCGCTTATTTGCTATGATAGCGCAAAACGAATTCTTATTTAGTATCAACAATAATTATACCTACCACCAGAATTAATAGATATCGATTTTGAGCAATTTTAAATTTGCGATTTTTATAATTTTCAAACGCTTATATCTCGCTTATTTGCATTGATAGCGCAAAACGAATGCTTATTTAGTATCAACAATAATTATACCTACCACCAGAATTAATGGGGATCGATTTTGAGCAATTTTAAATTTGCGATTTTTCAAAGTTTCAAACGCTTATATCTCCCTTATTTGCAATGTTAGCGAAAAACGAATGATTATTTAGTATCAACAATAATTATACCTACCACCAGAATTAATGGATCTCGATTCTGAGCAATTTTAAATTTGCGATTTTTCAAACGCTTATATCTCGCTTATTTGCAATGATAGCGCAAAACGAATGCTTATTTAGTATCAACAATAATTATACCTACCACCAGAATTAATGGGGTCGATTTTGAGCAATTTTAAATTTGCGATTTTTCAAATTTTCAAACGCTTATATCTCGCTTATTTGCAATGATAGCGCAAAACGAATGCTAATTTAGTATCAACAATAATTGTACCTACCACCAGAATTAATGGGGATCGATTTTGAGCAATTTTAAATTTGCGTTTTTTCAAATTTTCAAACGCTTATATCTCGCTTATTTGCAATGATAGCCCAAAACAAATGCTTATTTAGTATCAACAATAATTATACCTACCACCAGAATCAATGGGGATCGAATTTGAGCAATTTTAAATTTGCGATTTTTATAATTTTCAAACGCTTATATCTCGCTTATTTGCAATGATAGCGCAAAACGAATGCTTATTTAGTATCAACAATAATTATACCTACCACCAGAATTAATGAGGATCGATTTTGAGCAATTTTAAATTTGCGATTTTTCAAACGCTTATAACTCGCTTATTTGCAATGATAGCGCAAAACGAATGCTTATTTAGTATCAACAATAATTATACCTACCACCAGAATCAATGGGGATCGATTTTGAGCAATTTTATGTTTGCGATTTTTCAAATTTTCAAACGCTTATATCTCGTTTATTTGCAATGATAGCGCAAAACGAATGCTTATTTAGTATCAACAATAATTATACCTACCACCAGAATTAATGGGGATCGAATTTGAGCAATTTTAAATTTGCGATTTTTCAAATTTTCAAACGCTTATATCTCGCTTATTTGCAATGATAGCGAACAACGAATGCTAATTTAGTATCAACAATAATTATACCTACCACCAGATTCAATGGGGATCGATTTTGAGCAATTTTAAATTTGCGATTTTTCAAACGCTTATATCTCGCTTATTTGCAATGATAGCGCAAAACGAATGCTTATTTAGTATCAACAATAATTATACCTACCACCAGAATTAATGGGGTCGATTTTGAGCAATTTTAAATTTGCGATTTTTCAAATTTTCAAACGCTTATATCTCACTTATTTGCAATGATAGCGCAAAACGAATGCTAATTTAGTATCAACAATAATTGTACCTACCACCAGAATTAATGGGGATCGATTTTGAGCAATGTTAAATTTGCGATTTCTCAAATTTTCAAACGCTTATATCTTGCTTATTTGCAATGATAGCGCAAAACGAATGCTGATTTAGCATCAACAATAATTATACCTACCACCAGACTTAATAAGGATCGATTTTGAGCAATTTTAAATTTGCGTTTTTTCAAATTTTCAAACGCTTATATCTCGCTTATTTGCAATGATAGCCCAAAACAAATGCTTATTTAGTATCAACAATAATTATACCTACCACC
Organism: Sympetrum striolatum; assembly: GCA_947579665.1. Taxonomy (NCBI): domain Eukaryota; kingdom Metazoa; phylum Arthropoda; class Insecta; order Odonata; family Libellulidae; genus Sympetrum; species Sympetrum striolatum. Next base: position 106,109,148 of record OX388342.1, read on the forward strand.
AGAATCAATGGGGATCGAATTTGAGCAATTTTAAATTTGCGATTTTTATAATTTTCAAACGCTTATATCTCGCTTATTTGCAATGATAGCGCAAAACGAATGCTTATTTAGTATCAACAATAATTATACCTACCACCAGAATTAATGAGGATCGATTTTGAGCAATTTTAAATTTGCGATTTTTCAAACGCTTATATCTCGCTTATTTGCAATGATAGCGCAAAACGAATGCTTATTTAGTATCAACAATAATTATACCTACCACCAGAATCAATGGGGATCGATTTTGAGCAATTTTATATTTGCGATTTTTCAAATTTTCAAACGCTTATATCTCGTTTATTTGCAATAATAGCGCAAAACGAATGCTTATTTAGTATCAACAATAATTATATCTACCACCAGAATTAATGGGAATCGAATTTGAGCAATTTTAAATTTGCGATTTTTCAAATTTTCAAACGCTTATATCTCAATTATTTGCAATGATAGCGAACAACGAATGCTAATTTAGTATCAACAATAATTATACCTACCACCAGAATTAATGGGGATCGATTTTGAGCAATTTAAAATTTGCGATTTTTCAAATTTTCAAACGCTTATATCTCGCTTATTTGCAATGATAGCGCAAAACGAATGCTTATTTAGTATCAACAATAATTATACCTACCACCAGAATTAATGGGGATCTATTTTGAGCAATTTTAAATTTGTGATTTTTCAAACGCTTATATTTCGCTTATTTGCAATGATAGCGCAAAACGAATGCTTATTTAGTATCAACAATAATTATACCTACCACCAAAATAAATGGGGATCGATTTTAAGCAATTTTAAATTTGCGATTTTTCAAACGCTTATATCTCGCTTATTTGCAATGATAGCGCAAAACGAATGCTTATTTAGTATCAACAATAATTATACCTACCACCAGAATTAATGGGGATCGAATTTGAGCAATTTTAAATTTGCGATTTTTCAAATTTTCAAACGCTTATATCTCGCTTATTTGCAATGATAGCGAACAACGAATGCTAATTTAGTATCAACAATAATTATACCTACCACCAGATTCAATGGGGATCGATTTTGAGCAATTTTAAATTTGCGATTTTTCAAACGCTTATATCTCGCTTATTTGCAATGATAGCGCAAAACGAATGCTTATTTAGTATCAACAATAATTATACCTACCACCAGAATTAATGGGGTCGATTTTGAGCAATTTTAAATTTGCGTTTTTTCAAATTTTCAAACGCTTATATCTCGCTTATTTGCAATGATAGCCCAAAACAAATGCTTATTTAGTATCAACAATAATTATACCTACCACCAGAATCAATGGGGATCGAATTTGAGCAATTTTAAATTTGCGATTTTTATAATTTTCAAACATTATATATCTCGCTTATTTGCAATGATAGCGCAAAACGAATGCTTATTTAGTATCAACAATAATTATACCTACCACCAGAATTAATGAGGATCGATTTTGAGCAATTTTAAATTTGCGATTTTTCAAACGCTTATAACTCGCTTATTTGCAATGATAGCGCAAAACGAATGCTTATTTAGTATCAACAATAATTATACCTACCACCAGAATCAATGGGGATCGATTTTGAGCAATTTTATATTTGCGATTTTTCAAATTTTCAAACGCTTATATCTCGTTTATTTGCAATAATAGCGCAAAACGAATGCTTATTTAGTATCAACAATAATTATATCTACCACCAGAATTAATGGGGATCGAATTTGAGCAATTTTAAATTTGCGATTTTTCAAATTTTCAAACGCTTATATCTCAATTATTTGCAATGATAGCGAACAACGAATGCTAATTTAGTATCAACAATAATTATACCTACCACCAGATTCAATGGGGATCGATTTTGAGCAATTTTAAATTTGCGATTTTTCAAAGTTTCAAACGCTTATATCTCGCTTATTTGCAATGATAGCGCAAAACGAATGCTTATTTAGTATCAACAATAACTATACCTACCACCAGAATTAATGTGGATCGATTTTGAGCAATGTTAAATTTGCGATTTTTCAAATTTTCAAACGCTTATATCTCGCTTATTTGCAATGATAGCGCAAAACGAATGCTTATTTAGTATCAACAATAATTATACCTACCACCAGAATTAATAAGGATCGATTTTGAGCAATTTAAAATTTGCGATTTTTCAAATTTTCAAACGCTTATATCTCGCTTATTTGCAATGATAGCGCAAAACGAATGCTTATTTAGTATCAACAATAATTATACCTACCACCAGAATTAATGGGGATCTATTTTGAGCAATTTTAAATTTGTGATTTTTCAAACGCTTATATCTCGCTTATTTGCAATGATAGCGCAAAACGAATGCTTATTTAGTATCAACAATAATTATACCTACCACCAAAATAAATGGGGATCGATTTTGAGCAATTTTAAATTTGCGATTTTTCAAACGCTTATATCTCGCTTATTTGCAATGATAGCGCAAAACGAATGCTTATTTAGTATCAACAATAATTATACCTACCACCAGAATTAATGGGGTCGATTTTGAGCAATTTTAAATTTGCGATTTTTCTAATTTTCAAACGCTTATATCTCGCTTATTTGCAATGATAGCGCAAAACGAATGCTAATTTAGTATCAACAATAATTATACCTACCACCAGAATTAATAAGATCGATTTTGAGCAATGTTAAATTTGCGATTTTTCAAATTTTCAAACGCTTATATCTCGCTTATTTGCAATGATAGCGCAAAACGAATACTTATTTAGTATCAACAATAATTATACCTACCACCAGAATTAATGGGGATCGATTTTGAGCAATTTTAAATTTGCGATTTTTCAAATTTTCAAACGCTTATATCTCGCTTATTTGCAATGATAGCGCAAAACGAATGCTTATTTAGTATCAACAATAATTATACCTACCACCAGAATTAATGGGGATCTATTTTGAGCAATTTTAAATTTGCGATTCATATATCTCGCTTATTTGCAATGATAGCGCAAAACGAATGCTTATTTAGTATCAACAATAATTATACCTACCACCAGATTCAATGGGGATCGATTTTGAGCAATTTTAAATTTGCGATTTTTCAAATTTTCAAACGCTTTTATCTCGCTTATTTGCAATCATAGCGCAAAACAAATGCTTATTTAGTATCAACAATAATTATACCTACCACCAGAATCAATGGGGATCGATTTTGAGCAATTTTATATTTGCGATTTTTCAAATTTTCAAACGCTTATATGTCGCTTATTTGCAATGATAGCGCAAAATGAATGCTTATTTAGTATCAACAATAATTATACCTACCACCAGAATTAATGGGGATCGAATTTGAGCAATTTTAAATTTGCGATTTTTATAATTTTCAAACGCTTATATCTCGCTTATTTGCAATGATAGCGCAAAACGAATTCTTATTTAGTATCAACAATAATTATACCTACCACCAGAATTAATGGGGATCGATTTTGAGCAATTTTAAATTTGCGATTTTTATAATTTTCAAACGCTTATATCTCGCTTATTTGCATTGATAGCGCAGAACGAATGCTTATTTAGTATCAACAATAATTATACCTACAACAAGAATTAATGGGGATCGATTTTGAGCAATTTTAAATTTGCGATTTTTCAAAGTTTCAAACGCTTATATCTCCCTTATTTGCAATGTTAGCGAAAAACGAATGATTATTTAGTATCAACAATAATTATACCTACCACCAGAATTAATGGGGATCGATTTTGAGCAATTTTAAATTTGCGATTTTTCAAACGCTTATATCTCGCTTATTTGCAATGATAGCGCAAAACGAATGCTTATTTAGTATCAACAATAATTATACCTACCACCAGAATTAATGGGGTCGATTTTGAGCAATTTTAAATTTGCGATTTTTCAAACGCTTTTATCTCGCTTATTTGCAATGATAGCGCAAAACGAATGCTTATTTAGTATCAACAATAATTATACCTACCACTAGAATCAATGATGATCGATTTTGATCAATTTTAAAATAGCGATTTTTCAAATTTTCAAACGCTTATATCTCGCTTATTTGCAATGATAGCGCAAAACGAATGCTTATTTAGTATCAACAATAATTATACCTACCACCAGAATTAATGGGAATCGATTTTGAGCAATTTTAAATTTGCGATTTTTCAAAGTTTCAAATGCTTATATCTCGCTTATTTGCAGTAATAGCGCAAAACAAATGCTTATTTAGTATCAACAATAACTATACCTACCACCAGAATTAATGTGGATCGATTTTGAGCAATTTTAAATTTGCGATTTTTATAATTTTTTAACGCTTATATGTCGCTTATTTGCAATGATAGCGCAAAACGAATGCTTATTTAGTATCAACAATAATTATACCTACCACCAGAATTATTAAATAACGATTTTGAGCAATTTTAAATTTGCGATTTTTCAAATTTTCAAACGCTTATATCTCGCTTATTTGCAATGTTAGCGCAAAACGAATGATTATTTAGTATCAACAATAATTATACCTACCACCAGAATTAATGGGGATCGAGTTTGAGCAATTTTATAATTTGCGATTTTTCAAACGCTTATATCTCGCTTATTTGCAATGATAGCGAAAAACGAATGCTTATATAGTATCAACAATAATTATACCTTCCACCAGAATTAACAGGGATCGATTTTGAGCTATTTAAAATTTGCGATTTTTCAAATTTTCAAACGCTTATATCTCGCTTATTTGCAATGATAGCGCAAAACGAATGCTTATTTAGTATCAACAATAATTATACCTACCACCAGAATTAATGGGGATCGATTTTGAGCAAAGTTAAATTTGCGAATTTTCAAATTTTCAAACGCTTATATACTCGCTTATTTGCAATGATAGCGCAAAACGAATGCATATTTAGTATCAACAATAATTATACCTACCACCAGAATTAATGGGGATCGATTTTGAGCAATTTAAAATTTGCGATTTTTCAAATTTTCAAACGCTTATATCTCGCTTATTTGCAATGATAGCGCAAAACGAATGCTTATTTAGTATCAACAATAATTATACTTAACACAAAAATTAATAAGGATCGATTTTGAGCAATTTTCAATTTGCGATTTTTCAAATTTTCAAACGCTTATATCTCGCTTATTTGCAATGATAGCGCAAAACGAATGCTTATTTAGTATCAACAATAATTATACCTACCATAGAATCAATGGGGATCGATTTTGAGCAATTTTAAATTTGCGATTTTTCAAATTTTCAAACGCTTATACCTCGCTTATTTGCAATGATAGCGCAAAACGAATGCTTATTTAGGATCAACAATAACTATACCTACCACCAGAATTAATAGGGAACGATTTTGAGCAATTTTAAATTTGCGATTTTTATAATTTTCAAACGCTTATATCTCGCTTATTTGCAATGATAGCGCAAAACGAATGCTTATTTAGTATCAACAATAATTATACCTACCACCAGATTCAATGGGGATCGATTTTGAGCAATTTTATATTTGCGATTTTTCAAATTTTCAAACGCTTATATCTCGCTTAATTGCAATGATAGCGCAAAACGAATGCTTATTTAGTATCAACAATAATTATACCTACCACCAGAATTAATGGGGATCGAATTTAAGCAATTTTAAATTTGCGATTTTTATAATATTCAAACGCTTATATCTCGCTTATTTGCAATGATAGCGCAAAACGAATGCTTATTTAGTATCAACAATAATTATACCTACCACCAGAATCAATGGGGATCGATTTTGAGCAATTTTATATTTGCGATTTTTCAAATTTTCAAACGCTTATATCTCGCTTATTTGCAATGATAGCGCAAAACGAATGCTTATTTAGTATCAACAATAATTATACCTACCACCAGAATTAATGTGGATCGAATTTGAGCAATTTTAAATTTGCGATTTTTCAAATTTTCAAACGATTATATCTCGCTTATTTGCAATGATAGCGAACAACGAATGCTTATTTAGTATCAACAATAATTATACCTACCACCAGAATCAATGGGGATCGATTTTGAGCAATTTTATATTTGCGATTTTTCAAATTTTCAAACGCTTATACCTCGCTTATTTATAATGATAGCGCAAAACGAATGCTTATTTAGTATCAACAATAATTATACCTACCACGAGAATTAATGGGGATCGATTTTGAGCAATTTTAAATTTGCGATTTTTATAATTTTCAAACGCTTATATCTCGCTTATTTGCAATGATAGCGCAAAACGAATACTTATTTAGTATCAACAATAACTATACCTACCACCAGAATTAATAGGGATCGATTTTGAGCAATTTTAAATTTGCGATTTTTATAATTTTCAAACGCTTATATCTCGCTTATTTGCAATGATAGCGCAAAACGAATGCTTATTTAGTATCAACAATAATTATACCTACCACCAGAATCAATGGGGATCGATTTTGAGCAATTTTATATTTGCGATTTTTCAAATTTTCAAACGCCTATATCTCGCTTAATTGCAATGATAGCGCAAAACGAATGCTTATTTAGTATCAACAATAATTATACCTACCACCAGAATTAATGGGGATCGAATTTAAGCAATTTTAAATTTGCGATTTTTATAATTTTCAAACGCTTATATCTCGCTTATTTGCAATGATAGCGCAAAACGAATGCTTATTTAGTATCAACAATTATTATACCTACCACCAGAATCAATGGGGATCGATTTTGAGCAATTTTATATTTGCGATTTTTCAAATTTTCAAACGCTTATATCTCGCTTATTTGCAATGATAGCGCAAAACGAATGCTTATTTAGTATCAACAATAATTATACCTACCACCAGAATTAATGGGGATCGAATTTGAGCAATTTTAAATTTGCGATTTTTTAATTTTCAAACGCTTATATCTCGCTTATTTGCAATGATAGCGAACAACGAATGCTAATTTAGTATCAACAATAATTATACCTACCACCAGATTCAATGGGGATCGATTTTGAGCAATTTTAAATTTGCGATTTTTCAAAGTTTCAAACGCTTATATCTCGCTTATTTGCAATGATAGCGCAAAACGAATGCTTATTTAGTATCAACAATAACTATACCTACCACCAGAATTAATGTGGATCGATTTTTAGGAATTTTAAATTTGCGATTTTTCAAATTTTCATACGCTTATATCTCGCTTATTTGCAATGATAGCGCAAAACGAATGCTTATTTAGTATCAACAATAATTATACCTACCACCAGAATTAATGGGGATCTATTTTGAGCAATTTTAAATTTGTGATTTTTCAAACGCTTATATCTCGCTTATTTGCAATGATAGCGCAAAACGAATGCTTATTTAGTATCAACAATAATTATACCTACCACCAAAATTAATGGGGATCGATTTTGAGCAATTTTAAATTTGCGATTTTTCAAACGCTTATATCTCGCTTATTTGCAATGATAGCGCAAAACGAATGCTTATTTAGTATCAACAATAATTATACCTACCACCAGAATTAATGGGGTCGATTTTGAGCAATTTTAAATTTGCGATTTTTCAAATTTTCAAACGCTTATATCTCGCTTATTTGCAATGATAGCGCAAAACGAATGCTAATTTAGTATCAACAATAATTATACCTACCACCAGAATTAATAAGGATCGATTTTGAGCAATGTTAAATTTGCGATTTTTCAAATTTTCAAACGCTTATATCTCGCTTATTTGCAATGATAGCGCAAAACGAATACTTATTTAGTATCAACAATAATTATACCTACCACCAGAATTAATGGGGATCGATTTTGAGCAATTTAAAATTTGCGATTTTTCAAATTTTCAAACGCTTATATCTCGCTTATTAGCAATGATAGCCCAAAACAAATGCTTATTTAGTATCAACAATAATTATACCTACCACCAGAATCAATATGGATCGAATTTGAGCAATTTTAAATTTGCGATTTTTATAATTTTCAAACGCTTATATCTCGCTTATTTGCAATGATAGCGCAAAACGAATGCTTATTTAGTATCAACAATAATTATACCTACCACCAGAATTAATGAGGATCGATTTTGAGCAATTTTAAATTTGCGATTTTTCAAACGCTTATAACTCGCTTATTTGCAATGATAGCGCAAAACGAATGCTTATTTAGTATCAACAATAATTATACCTACCACCAGAATCAAAGGGGATCGATTTTGAGCAATTTTATATTTGCGATTTTTCAAATTTTCAAACGCTTATATCTCGTTTATTTGCAATGATAGCGCAAAACGAATGCTTATTTAGTATCAACAATAATTATACCTACCACCAGAATTAATGGGGATCGAATTTGAGCAATTTTAAATTTGCGATTTTTCAAATTTTCAAACGCTTATATCTCGCTTATTTGCAATGATAGCGAACAACGAATGCTAATTTAGTATCAACAATAATTATACCTACCACCAGATTCAATGGGGATCGATTTTGAGCAATTTTAAATTTGCGATTTTTCAAACGCTTATATCTCGCTTATTTGCAATGATAGCGCAAAACGAATGCTTATTTAGTATCAACAATAATTATACCTACCACCAGAATTAATGGGGTCGATTTTGAGCAATTTTAAATTTGCGATTTTTCAAATTTTCAAACGCTTATATCTCGCTTATTTGCAATGATAGCGCAAAACGAATGCAAATTTAGTATCAACAATAATTGTACCTACCACCAGAATTAATTGGGATCGATTTTGAGCAATGTTAAATTTGCGATTTCTCAAATTTTCAAACGCTTATATCTTGCTTATTTGCAAAGATAGCGCAAAACGAATGCTGATTTAGCATCAACAATAATTATACCTACCACCAGAATTAATAAGGATCGATTTTGAGCAATTTTAAATTTGCGTTTTTTCAAATTTTCAAACGCTTATATCTCGCTTATTTGCAATGATAGCCCAAAACAAATGCTTATTTAGTATCAACAATAATTATACCTACCACCAGAATCAATGGGGATCGAATTTGAGCAATTTTTAATTTGCGATTTTTATAATTTTCAAACGCTTATATCTCGCTTATTTGCAATGATAGCGCAAAACGAATGCTTATTTAGTATCAACAATAATTATACCTACCACCAGAATTAATGGGGATCTATTTTGAGCAATTTTAAATTTGTGATTTTTCAAACGCTTATATCTCGCTTATTTGCAATGATAGCGCAAAACGAATGCTTATTTAGTATCAACAATAATTATACCTACCACCAAAATAAATATGGATCGATTTTGAGCAATTTTAAATTTGCGATTTTTCAAACGCTTATATCTCGCTTATTTGCAATGATAGCGCAAAACGAATGCTTATTTAGTATCAACAATAATTATACCTACCACCAGAATTAATGGGGTCGATTTTGAGCAATTTTAAATTTGCGATTTTTCAAATTTTCAAACGCTTATATCTCGCTTATTTGCAATGATAGCGCAAAACGAATGCTAATTTAGTATCAACAATAATTATACCTACCACCAGAATTAATAAGGATCGATTTTGAGCAATGTTAAATTTGCGATTTTTCAAATTTTCAAACGCTTATATCTCGCTTATTTGCAATGATAGCGCAAAACGAATACTTATTTAGTATCAACAATAATTATACCTACCACCAGAATTAATGGGGATCGATTTTGAGCAATTTTAAATTTGCGATTTTTCAAATTTTCAAACGCTTATATCTCGCTTATTTGCAATGATAGCGCAAAACGAATGCTTATTTAGTATCAACAATAATTATACCTACCACCAGAATTAATGGGGATCGAATTTGAGCAATTTTAAATTTGCGATTTTTATAATTTTCAAACGCTTATATCTCGCTTATTTGCAATGATAGCGCAAAACGAATTCTTATTTAGTATCAACAATAATTATACCTACCACCAGAATTAATGGGGATCGATTTTAAGCAATTTTAAATTTGCGATTTTTATAATTTTCAAACGCTTATATCTCGCTTATTTGCATTGATAGCGCAAAACGAATGCTTATTTAGTATCAACAATAATTATACCTACAACCAGAATTAATGGGGTCGATTTTGAGCAATTTTAAATTTGCGATTTTTCAAAGTTTCAAACGCTTATATCTCCCTTATTTGCAATGTTAGCGAAAAACGAATGATTATTTAGTATCAACAATAATTATACCTACCACCAGAATTAATGGGGATCGATTTTGAGCAATTTTAAATTTGCGATTTTTCATACGCTTATATCTCGCTTATTTGCAATGATAGCGCAAAACGAATGCTGATTTAGCATCAACAATAATTATACCTACCACCAGAATTAATAAGGATCGATTTTGAGCAATTTTAAATTTGCGTTTTTTCAAATTTTCAAACGCTTATATCTCGCTTATTTGCAATGATAGCCCAAAATAATTGCTTATTTAGTATCAACAATAATTATACCTACCACCAGAATCAATGGGGATAGAATTTGAGCAATTTTAAATTTGCGATTTTTATAATTTTCAAACGCTTATATCTCGCTTATTTGCAATGATAGCGCAAAACGAATGCTTATTTAGTATCAACAATAATTATACCTACCACCAGAATTAATGAGGATCGATTTTGAGCAATTTCAAATTTGCGATTTTTCAAACGCTTATATCTCGCTTATTTGCAATGATAGCGCAAAACGAATGCTTATTCAGTATCAACAATAATTATACCTACCACTAGAATCAATGGGGATCGATTTTGAGCAATTTTAAATTTGCGATTTTTCAAATTTTCAAACGCTTATATCTCGCTTATTTGCAATGATAGTGCAAAACGAATGCTTATTTAGTATCAACAATAATTATACCTACCACCAGAATTAATGGGGATCGATTTTGGGCAATTTTAAATCTGCGATTTTTCAAATTTTCAAACGCTTATATCTCGCTTATTTGCAATGATAGCGCATAACGAATGCTTATTTGGTATCAACAATAATTATACCTACCACCAGAATCAATGGGGATCTATTTTGAGCAATTTTAAATTTGCGATTTTTCAAACGCTTATAATTCGCTTATTTGCAATGATAGCGCAAAACGAATGCTTATTTAGTATCAACAATAATTATACCTACCACCAGATTCAATGGGGATCGATTTTGAGCAATTTTAAATTTGCGATTTTTCAAATTTTCAAACGCTTTTATCTCGCTTATTTGCAATCATAGCGCAAAACAAATGCTTAATTAGTATCAACAATAATTATACCTACCACAAGAATCAATACGGATCGATTTTGAGCAATTTTATATTTGTGATTTTTCAAATTTTCAAACGCTTATATCTCGCTTATTTGCAATGATAGCGCAAAACGAATGCTTACTTAGTATCAACAATAATTATACCTACCACCAGAATTAATGGGGATCGAATTTGAGCAATTTTAAATTTGCGATTTTTATAATTTTCAAACGCTTATATCTCGCTTATTTGCAATGATAGCGCAAAACGAATGCTTATTTAGTATCAACAATAATTATACCTACCACCAAAATAAATGGGGATCGATTTTGAGCAATTTTAAATTTGCGATTTTTCAAACGTTTATATCTCGCTTATTTGCAATGATAGCGCAAAACGAATGCTTATTTAGTATCAACAATAATTATACCTACCACCAGAATTAATGGGGTCGATTTTGAGCAATTTTAAATTTGCGATTTTTCAAATTTTCAAACGCTTATATCTCGCTTATTTGCAATGATAGCGCAAAACGAATGCTAATTTAGTATCAACAATAATTATACCTACCACCAGAATTAATAAGGATCGATTTTGAGCAATGTTAAATTTGCGATTTTTCAAATTTTCAAACGCTTATATCTCGCTTATTTGCAATGATAGCGCAAAACGAATACTTATTTAGTATCAACAATAATTATACCTACCACCAGATTTAATGGGGATCGATTTTGAGCAATTTAAAAATTGCGATTTTTCAAATTTTCAAACGCTTATATCTCGCTTATTTGCAATGGTAGCGCAAAACGAATGCTTATTTAGTATCAACAATAATTATACCTACCACCAGAATTAATGGGGATCTATTTTGAGCAATTTTAAATTTGCGATTCATATATCTCGCTTATTTGCAATGATAGCGCAAAACGAATTATTATTTAGTATCAACAATAATTATACGTACCACCAGATTCAATGGGGATCGATTTTGAGCAATTTTAAATTTGCGATTTTTCAAATTTTCAAACGCTTTTATCTCGCTTATTTGCAATCATAGCGCAAAACAAATGCTTATTTAGTATCAACAATAATTATACCTACCACCAGAATCAATGGGGATCGATTTTGAGCAATTTTATATTTGCGATTTTTCAAATTTTCAAACGCTTATATGTCGCTTATTTGCAATGATAGCGCAAAACGAATGCTTATTTAGTATCAACAATAATTATACCTACCACCAGAATTAATGGGGATCGAATTTGAGCAATTTTAAATTTGCGATTTTTATAATTTTCAAACGCTTATATCTCGCTTATTTGCAATGATAGCGCAAAACGAATTCTTATTTAGTATCAACAATAATTATACCTACCACCAGAATTAATGGGGATCGATTTTGAGCAATTTTAAATTTGCGATTTTTATAATTTTCAAACGCTTATATCTCGCTTATTTGCATTGATAGCGCAAAACGAATGCTTATTTAGTATCAACAATAATTCTACCGACAACCAGAATTAATAAGGATCGATTTTGAGCAATTTTAAATTTGCGATTTTTCAAAGTTTCAAACGCTTATATCTCCCTTATTTGCAATGTTAGCGAAAAACGAATGATTATTTAGTATCAACAATAATTATACCTACCACCAGAATTAATGGGGATCGATTTTGAGCAATTTTAAATTTGCGATTTTTCAAACGCTTATATCTCGCTTATTTGCAATGATAGCGCAAAACGAATGCTTATTTAGTATCAACAATAATTATACCTACCACCAGAATTAATGGGGTCGATTTTGAGCAAATTTAAATTTGCGATTTTTCAAATTTTCAAACGCGTATATATCTCGCTTATTTGCAATGATAGCGCAAAACGAATGCTAATTTAGTATCAACAATAATTGTACCTACCACCAGAATTAATGGGGATCGATTTTGAGCAATGTTAAATTTGCGATTTCTCAAATTTTCAAACGCTTATATCTTGCTTATTTGCAATGATAGCGCAAAACGAATGCTGATTTAGCATCAACAATAATTATACCTACCACCAGAATTAATAAGGATCGATTTTGAGCAATTTTAAATTTGCGTTTTTTCAAATTTTCAAACGCTTATATCTCGCTTATTTGCAATGATAGCCCAAAACAAATGCTTATTTAGTATCAACAATAATTATACCTACCACCAAATTCAATGGGGATAGAATTTGAGCAATTTTAAATTTGCGATTTTTATAATTTTCAAACGCTTATATCTCGCTTATTTGCAATGATAGCGCAAAACGAATGCTAATTTAGTATCAACAATAATTATACCTACCACCAGAATTAATGAGGATCGATTTTGAGCAATTTTAAATTTGCGATTTTTCAAACGCTTATATCTCGCTTATTTGCAATGATAGCGCAAAACGAATGCTTATTCAGTATCAACAATAATTATACCTACCACTAGAATCAATGGGGATCGATTTTGAGCAATTTTAAATTTGCGATTTTTCAAATTTTCAAACGCTTATATCTCGCTTATTTGCAATGATAGTGCAAAACGAATGCTTATTTAGTATCAACAATAATTATACCTACCACCAGAATTAATGGGGATCGATTTTGGGCAATTTTAAATCTGCGATTTTTCAAATTTTCAAACGCATATATCTCGCTTATTTGCAATGATAGCGCATAACGAATGCTTATTTAGTATCAACAATAATTATACCTACCACCAGAATCAATGGGGATCTATTTTGAGCAATTTTAAATTTGCGATTTTTCAAACGCTTATAATTCGCTTATTTGCAATGATAGCGCAAAACGAATGCTTATTTAGTATCAACAATAATTATACCTACCACCAGATTCAATGGGGATCGATTTTGAGCAATTTTAAATTTGCGATTTTTCAAATTTTCAAACGCTTTTATCTCGCTTATTTGCAATCATAGCGCAAAACAAATGCTTATTTAGTATCAACAATAATTATACCTACCACCAGAATCAATACGGATCGATTTTGAGCAATTTTATATTTGTGATTTTTCAAATTTTCAAACGCTTATATCTCGCTTATTTGCGATGATAGCGCAAAACGAATGCTTATTAAATATCAACAATAATTATACCTACCACCAGAATTAATGGGGATCGAATTTGAGCAATTTTAAATTTGCGATTTTTATAATTTTCAAACGCTTATATCTCGCTTATTTGCAATGATAGCGCAAAACGAATGCTTATTTAGTATCAACAATAATTATACCTACCACCAGAATTAATGGGGATCGAATTTGAGCAATTTTAAATTTGCGATTTTTCAAATTTTCAAACGCTTATATCTCGCTTATTTGCAATGATAGCGCAAAACAAATTCTTATTTAGTATCAACAATAATTATACCTACCACCAGAATTAATAGGGATCGATTTTGAGCAATTTTAAATTTGTGATTTTTATAATTTTCAAACGCTTATATCTCGCTTATTTGCAATGTTAGCGAAAAACGAATGATTATTTAGTATCAACAATAATTATACCTACCACCAGAATTAATAAGGATCGATTTTGAGCATTTTTAAATTTGCGATTTTTCAAACGCTTATATCTCGCTTATTTGCAATGATAGCGCAAAACGAATGCTTATTTAGTATCAACAATAATTATACCTACCACCAGAATTAATGGGGTCGATTTTGAGCAATTTTAAATTTGCGATTTTTCAAATTTTCAAACGCTTATATCTCGCTTATTTGCAATGATAGCGCAAAACGAATGCTAATTTAGTATTAACAATAATTATACCTACCACCAGAATTAATGGGGATCGATTTTGAACAATGTTAAATTTGCGATTTTTCAAATTTTCAAACGCTTATATCTCGCTTATTTGCAATGATAGCGCAAAACGAATGCTTATTTAGTATCAACAGTAATTATACCTACCACCAGAATTAATGGGGATCGATTTTGTGCAATTTTAAATTTGCGTTTTTTCAAATTTTCAAACGCTTATATCTCGCTTATTTGCAATGATAGCGCAAAACGAATGCTTATTTAGTATCAACAATAATTATACCTACCACCAGAATTAATGGGGATCGATTTTGAGCAATTTTAAATTTGCGATTTTTATCATTTTCAAACGCTTATATCTCGCTTATTTGCAATGATAGCGCAAAACGAATGCTTATTTAGTATCAACAATAATTATACCTACCACTAGAATTAATAAGGATCGATTTTGAGCAATTTTAAATTTGCGATTTTTATAATTTTCAAACGATTATATCTCGCTTATTTGCAATGATAGCGCAAAACAAATGCTTATTTAGTATCAACAATAATTATACCTACCACCAGATTCAATGGGGATCGATTTTGAGCAATTTTAAATTTGCGATTTTTATAATTTTCAAACGATTATATCTCGCTTATTTGCAATGATAGCGCAAAACAAATGCTTATTTAGTATCAACAATAATTATACCTACCACCAGAATCAATGGGGATGGATTTTGAGCAATTTTATATTCGCGATTTTTCAAATTTTCAAACGCTTATATCTCGCTTATTTGCAATGATAGCGCAAAACGAATGCTTATTTAGTATCAACAATAATTATACCTACCACCAGAATTAATGGGGTCGATTTTGAGCAATTTTAAATTTGCGATTTTTATAATTTTCAAACGCTTATATCTCGCTTATTTGCAATGATAGCGCAAAACGAATGCTTATTTAGTATCAACAATAATTATACCTACCACCAGATTCAATGTATATCGATTTTGAGCAATTTTAAATTTGCGATTTTTATAATTTTCAAACGATTATATCTCGCTTATTTGAAATGATAGCGCAAAACAAATGCTTATTTAGTATCAACAATAACTATACCTACCACCAGAATTAATGTGGATCGATTTTTAGCAATTTTAAATTTGCGATTTTTCAAATTTTCAAACGCTTATATCTCGCTTATTTGCAATGATAGCGAAAAACGAATGCTAATTTAGTATCAACAATAATTATACCTACCACCAGAATTAATGGGGATCGATTTTGAGCAATTTAAAATTTGCGATTTTTCAAATTTTCAAACGCTTATATCTCGCTTATTTGCAATGATAGCGCATAACGAATGCTTATTTAGTATCAACAATAATTATACCTACCACCAGAATTAATGGGGATCTATTTTGAGCAATTTTAAATTTGTGATTTTTCAAACGCTTATATCTCGCTTATTTGCAATGATAGCGCAAAACGAATGCTTATTTAGTATCAACAATAATTATACCTACCACCAAAATTAATGGGGATTGATTTTGAGCAATTTTAAATTTGCGATTTTTCAAACGCTTATATCTCGCTTATTTGCAATGATAGCGCAAAACGAATGCTTATTTAGTATCAACAATAATAATACCTACCACCAGAATTAATGGGGTCGATTTTGAGCAATTTTAAATTTGCGATTTTTCAAATTTTCAAACGCTTATATCTCGCTTATTTGCAATGATAGCGCAAAACGAATACTTATTTAGTATCAACAATAATTATACCTACCACCAGAATTAATGGGGATCGATTTTGAGCAATTTAAAATTTGCGATTTTTCAAATTTTCAAACGCTTATATCTCGCTTATTTGCAATGATAGCGCAAAACGAATGCTTATTTAGTATCAACAATAATTATACCTACCACCAGAATTAATGGGGATCTATTTTGAGCAATTTTAAATTTGCGATTCATATATCTCGCTTATTTGCAATGATAGCGCAAAACGAATGCTTATTTAGTATCAACAATAATTATACCTACCACCAGATTCAATGGGGATCGATTTTGAGCAATTTTAAATTTGCGATTTTTCAAATTTTCAAACGCTTTTATCTCGCTTATTTGCAATCATAGCGCAAAACAAATGCTTATTTAGTATCAACAATAATTATACCTACCACCAGAATCAATGGGGATCGATTTTGAGCAATTTTATATTTGCGATTTTTCAAATTTTCAAACGCTTATATGTCGCTTATTTGCAATGATAGCGCAAAACGAATGCTTATTTAGTATCAACAATAATTATACCTACCACCAGAATTAATGGGGATCGAATTTGAGCAATTCTAAATTTGCGATTTTTATAATTTTCAAACGCTTATATCTCGCTTATTTGCAATGATAGCGCAAAACGAATTCTTATTTAGTATCAACAATAATTATACCTACCACCAGAATTGATGGGGATCGATTTTGAGCAATTTTAAATTTGCGATTTTTATAATTTTCAAACGCTTATATCTCGCTTATTTGCATTGATAGCGCAAAACGAATGCTTATTTAGTATCAACAATAATTATACCTACAACCAGAATTAATGGGGATCGATTTTGAGCAATTTTAAATTTGCGATTTTTCAAAGTTTCAAACGCTTATATCTCCCTTATTTGCAATGTTAGCGAAAAACGAATGATTATTAAGTATCAACAATAATTATACCTACCACCAGAATTAATGGGGATCGATTTTGAGCAATTTTAAATTTGCGATTTTTCAAACGCTTATATCTCGCTTATTTGCAATGATAGCGCAAAACGAATGCTTATTTAGTATCAACAATAATTATACCTACCACCAGAATTAATGGGGATCGATTTTGGGCAATTTTAAATCTGCGATTTTTCAAATTTTCAAACGCTTATATCTCGCTTATTTGCAATGATAGCGCATAACGAATGCTTATTTAGTATCAACAATAATTATACCTACCACCAGAATTAATGGGGATCTATTTTGAGCAATTTTAAATTTGCGATTTTTTAAACGCTTATAATTCGCTTATTTGCAATGATAGCGCAAAACGAATGCTTATTTAGTATCAACAATAATTATACCTACCACCAGATTCAATGGGGATCGATTTTGAGCAATTTTAAATTTGCGATTTTTCAAATTTTCATACGCTTTTATCTCGCTTATTTGCAATCATAGCGCAAAACAAATGCTTATTTAGTATCAACAATAATTATACCTACCACCAGAATCAATACGGATCGATTTTGAGCAATTTTATATTTGTGATTTTTCAAATTTTCAAACGCTTATATCTCGCTTATTTGCAATGATAGCGCAAAACGAATGCTTATTTAGTATCAACAATAATTATACCTACCACCAGAATTAATGGGGATCGAATTTGAGCAATTTTAAATTTGCGATTTTTATAATTTTCAAACGCTTATATCTCGCTTATTTGCAATGATAGCGCAAAACGAATGCTTATTTAGTATCAACAATAATTATACCTACCACCAGAATTAATGGGGATCGAATTTGAGCAATTTTAAATTTGCGATTTTTCAAATTTTCAAATGCTTATATCTCGCTTATTTGCAATGATAGCGCAAAACGAATTCTTATTTAGTATCAACAATAATTATACCTACCACCAGAATTAATGGGGATCGATTTTGAGCAATTTTAAATTTGCGATTTTTATAATTTTCAAACGCTTATATCTCGCTTATTTGCAATGTTAGCGAAAAACGAATGATTATTTAGTATCAACAATAATTATACCTACCACCGGAATTAATAAGGATCGATTTTGAGCATTTTTAAATTTGCGATTTTTCAAACGCTTATATCTCGCTTATTTGCAATGATAGCGCAAAACGAATGCTTATTTAGTATCAACAATAATTATACCTACCACCAGAATTAATGGGGTCGATTTTGAGCAATTTTAAATTTGCGATTTTTCAAATTTTCAAACGCTTATATCTCGCTTATTTGCAATGATAGCGCAAAACGAATGCTAATTTAGTATTAACAATAATTATACCTACCACCAGAATTAATGGGGATCGATTTTGAACAATGTTAAATTTGCGATTTTTCAAATTTTCAAACGCTTATATCTCGCTTATTTGCAATGATAGCGCAAAACGAATGCTTATTTAGTATCAACAATAATTATACCTACCACCAGAATTAATGGGGATCGATTTTGGGCAATTTTAAATCTGCGATTTTTCAAATTTTCAAACGCTTATATCTCGCTTATTTGCAATGATAGCGCATAACGAATGCTTATTTAGTATCAACAATAATTATACCTACCACCAGAATTAATGGGGATCTATTTTGAGCAATTTTAAATTTGCGATTTTTTAAACGCTTATAATTCGCTTATTTGCAATGATAGCGCAAAACGAATGCTTATTTAGTATCAACAATAATTATACCTACCACCAGATTCAATGGGGATCGATTTTGAGCAATTTTAAATTTGCGATTTTTCAAATTTTCATACGCTTTTATCTCGCTTATTTGCAATCATAGCGCAAAACAAATGCTTATTTAGTATCAACAATAATTATACCTACCACCAGAATCAATACGGATCGATTTTGAGCAATTTTATATTTGTGATTTTTCAAATTTTCAAACGCTTATATCTCGCTTATTTGCAATGATAGCGCAAAACGAATGCTTATTTAGTATCAACAATAATTATACCTACCACCAGAATTAATGGGGATCGAATTTGAGCAATTTTAAATTTGCGATTTTTATAATTTTCAAACGCTTATATCTCGCTTATTTGCAATGATAGCGCAAAACGAATGCTTATTTAGTATCAACAATAATTATACCTACCACCAGAATTAATGGGGATCGAATTTGAGCAATTTTAAATTTGCGATTTTTCAAATTTTCAAATGCTTATATCTCGCTTATTTGCAATGATAGCGCAAAACGAATTCTTATTTAGTATCAACAATAATTATACCTACCACCAGAATTAATGGGGATCGATTTTGAGCAATTTTAAATTTGCGATTTTTATAATTTTCAAACGCTTATATCTCGCTTATTTGCAATGTTAGCGAAAAACGAATGATTATTTAGTATCAACAATAATTATACCTACCACCGGAATTAATAAGGATCGATTTTGAGCATTTTTAAATTTGCGATTTTTCAAACGCTTATATCTCGCTTATTTGCAATGATAGCGCAAAACGAATGCTTATTTAGTATCAACAATAATTATACCTACCACCAGAATTAATGGGGTCGATTTTGAGCAATTTTAAATTTGCGATTTTTCAAATTTTCAAACGCTTATATCTCGCTTATTTGCAATGATAGCGCAAAACGAATGCTAATTTAGTATTAACAATAATTATACCTACCACCAGAATTAATGGGGATCGATTTTGAACAATGTTAAATTTGCGATTTTTCAAATTTTCAAACGCTTATATCTCGCTTATTTGCAATGATAGAGCAAAACGAATGCTTATTTAGTATCAACAGTAATTATACCTACCACCAGAATTAATGGGGATCGATTTTGTGCAATTTTAAATTTGCGTTTTTTCAAATTTTCAAACGCTTATATCTCCCTTATTTGCAATGATAGCGCAAAACGAATGCTTATTTAGTATCAACAATAATTATACCTACCACCAGAATTAATAAGGATCGATTTTGAGCAATTTTAAATTTGCGATTTTTATCATTTTCAAACGCTTATATCTCGCTTTTTTGCAATGATAGCGCAAAACGAATGCTTATTTAGTATCAACAATAATTATACCTACCACTAGAATTAATAAGGATCGATTTTGAGCAATTTTAAATTTGCGATTTTTATAATTTTCAAACGATTATATCTTGCTTATTTGCAATGATAGCGCAAAACAAATGCTTATTTAGTATCAACAATAATTATACCTACCACCAGATTCAATAGGGATCGATTTTGAGCAATTTTAAATTTGCGATTTTTATAATTTTCAAACGATTATATCTCGCTTATTTGCAATGATAGCGCAAAACAAATGCTTATTTATTATCAACAATAATTATACCTACCACCAGAATCAATGGGGATCGATTTTGAGCAATTTTATATTTGCGATTTTTCAAATTTTCAAACGCTTATATCTCGCTTATTTGCAATGATAGCGCAAAACGAATGCTTATTTAGTATCAACAATAATTATACCTACCACCAGAATTAATTGGGTCGATTTTGAGCAATTTTAAATTTGCGATTTTTATAATTTTCAAACGCTTATATCTCGCTTATTTGCAATGATAGCGCAAAACGAATGCTTATTTAGTATCAACAATAATTATACCTACCACCAGATTCAATACGGATCGATTTTGAGCAATTTCAAATTTGCGATTTTTATATTTTTCAAATGATTATATCTCGCTTATTTGCAATGATAGCGCAAAACAAATGCTTATTTAGTATCAACAATAATTATACCTACCACCAGAATCAATAGGGATCGATTTTGAGCAATTTTATATTTGCGATTTTTCAAATTTTCAAACGCTTATATCTCGCTTATTTGCAATGATAGCGCAAAACGAATGCTTATTTAGTATCAACAATAATTATACCTACCACCAGAATTAATGGGGTCGATTTTGAGCAATTTTAAATTTGCGATTTTTCAAATTTTCAAACGCTTATATCTCGCTTATTTGCAATGATAGCGCAAAACGAATGCTAATTTAGTATCAACAATAATTATACCTACCACCAGAATTAATGGGGATCGATTTTGAGCAATGTTAAATTTGCGATTTTTCAAATTTTCAAACGCTTATATCTCGCTTATTTGCAATGATAGCGCAAAACGAATGCTTATTTAGTATCAACAATAATTATACCTACCACCAGATTCAATGGTGATCGATTTTGAGCAATTTTAAATTTGCGATTTTTATAATTTTCAAACGATTATATCTCAGTTATTTGCAATGATAGCGCAAAACAAATGCTTATTTAGTATCAACAATAATTATACCTACCACCAGAATCAATGGGGATCGATTTTGAGCAATTTTATATTTGCGATTTTTCAAATTTTCAAACGCTTATATCTCGCTTATTTGCAATGATAGCGCAAAACGAATGCTTATTTAGTATCAACAATAATATTACCTACCACCAGAATTAATGAGGATCGATTTTGAGCAATTTTAAATTTGCGATTTTTCAAACGCTTATATCTCGCTTATTTGCAATGATAGCGCAAAACGATTGATAATTTAGTATCAACAATAATTATATCTACCACCAGAATTAATAAGGATCGATTTTGAGCAATGTTAAATTTGCGATTTTTCAAATTTTCAAACGCCTATATACTCGCTTATTTGCAATGATAGCGCAAAACGAATGCTTATTTAGTATCAACAATAATTATACCTACCACCAGAATTAATGGGGATCGATCTTGAGCAATTTAAAATTTGCGATTTTTCAAATTTTCAAACGCTTATATCTCGCTTATTTGCAATAATAGCGCATAACGAATGCTTATTTAGTATCAACAATAATTATACCTACCACCAGAATTAATGGGGATCTATTTTGAGCAATTTTAAATTTGCGATTTTTCAAACGCTTATATCTCGCTTATTTGCAATCATAGCGCAAAACAAATGCTTATTTAGTATCAACAATAATAATACCTACAACCAGAATCAATGGGGATCGATTTTGAGCAATTTTATATTTGTGATTTTTCAAATTTTCAAACGCTTATATCTCGCTTATTTGCAATGATAGCGCAAAACGAATGCTTATTTAGTATCAACAATAATTATACCTACCACCAGAATCAATGGGGATCGATTTTGAGCAATTTTATATTTGTGATTTTTCAAATTTTCAAACGCTTATATCTCGCTTATTTGCAATGATAGCGCAAAACGAATGCTTATTTAGTATCAACAATAATTATACCTACCACCAGAATTAATGGGGATCGAATTTGAGCAATTTTAAATTTGCGATTTTTATAATTTTCAAACGCTTATATCTCGCTTATTTGCAATGATAGCGCAAAACGAATGCTAATTTAGTATCAACAATAATTATACCTACCACCAGAATTAATGGGGATCGAATTTGAGCAATTTTAAATTTGCGATTTTTATAATTTTCAAACGCTTATATCTCGCTTATTTGCAATGATAGCGCAAAACGAATTCTTATTTAGTATCAACAATAATTATACCTACCACCAGAATTAATGGGGATCGATTTTGAGCAATTTTAAATTTGCGATTTTTATAATTTTCAAACGCTTATATCTCGCTTATTTGCAATGTTAGCGAAAAACGAATGATTATTTAGTATCAACAATAATTATACCTACCACCAGAATTAATAAGGATCGATTTTGAGTATTTTTAAATTTGCGATTTTTCAAACGCTTATATCTCGCTTATTTGCAATGATAGCGCAAAACGAATGCTTATTTAGTATCAACAATAATTATACCTACCACCAGAATTAATGGGGTCGATTTTGAGCAATTTTAAATTTGCGATTTTTCAAATTTTCAAACGCTTATATCTCGCTTATTTGCAATGATAGCGCAAAACGAATGCTAATTTAGTATCATCAATAATTATACCTACCACCAGAATTAATAGGGATCGAATTTGAGCAATTTTAAATTTGCGATTTTTATAATTTTCAAACGCTTATATCTCGCTTATTTGCAATGATAGCGCAAAACGAATTCTTATTTAGTATCAACAATAATTATACCTACCACCAGAATTAATGGGGATCGATTTTGAGCAATTTTAAATTTGCGATTTTTATAATTTTCAAACGCTTATATCTCGCTTATTTGCAATGTTAGCGAAAAGCGAATGATTATTTAGTATCAACAATAATTATACCTACCACCAGAATTAATAAGGATCGATTTTGAGCATTTTTAAATTTGCGATTTTTCAAACGCTTATATCTCGCTTATTTGCAATGATAGCGCAAAACGAATGCTTATTTAGTATCAACAATAATTATACCTACCACCAGAATTAATGCGGTCGATTTTGAGCAATTTTAAATTTGCGATTTTTCAAATTTTCAAACGCTTATATCTCGCTTATTTGCAATGATAGCGCAAAACGAATGCTAATTTAGTATCAACAATAATTATACCTACCACCAGAATTAATGGGGATCGATTTTGAGCAAAGTTAAATTTGCGATTTTTCAAATTTTCAAACGCTTATATCTCGCTTATTTGCAATGATAGCGCAAAACGAATGCTTATTTAGTATCAACAGTAATTATACCTACCACCAGAATTAATGGGGATCGATTTTGTGCAATTTTAAATTTGCGTTTTTTCAAATTTTCAAACGCTTATATCTCGCTTATTTGCAATGATAGCGCAAAACGAATGCTTATTTAGTATCAACAATAATTATACCTACCCCAGAATTAATGGGGATCGATTTTGAGCAATTTTAAATTTGCGATTTTTATAATTTTCAAACGCTTATATCTCGCTTATTTGCAATGATAGCGCAAAACGAATTCTTATTTAGTATCAACAATAATTATACCTACCACTAGAATTAATAAGGATCGATTTTGAGCAATTTTAAATTTGCGATTTTTATAATTTTCAAACGCTTATATCTTGCTTATTTGCAATGATAGCGCAAAACGAATGCTTATTTAGTATCAACAATAATTATACCTACCACCAGATTCAATGGGGATCGATTTTGAGCAATTTTAAATTTGCGATTTTTATAATTTTCAAACGATTATATCTCGCTTATTTGCAATGATAGCGCAAAACAAATGCTTATTTAGTATCAACAATAATTATACCTACCACCAGAATCAATGGGGATCGATTTTGAGCAATTTTATATTTGCGATTTTTCAAATTTTCAAACGCTTATATCTCGCTTATTTGCAATGATAGCGCAAAACAAATGCTTATTTAGTATCAACAATAATTATACCTACCACCAGAATCAATGGGGATCGATTTTGAGCAATTTTATATTTGCGATTTTTCAAATTTTCAAACGCTTATATCTCGCTTATTTGCAATGATAGCGCAAAACGAATGCTTATTTAGTATCAACAATAATTATATCTACCACCAGAATTAATGGGGTCAATTTTGAGCAATTTTAAATTTGCGATTTTTCAAATTTTCAAACGCTTATATCTCGCTTATTTGCAATGATAGCGCAAAACGAATGCTAATTTAGTATCAACAATAATTATACCTACCACCAGAATTAATAGGGATCGATTTTGAGCAATGTTAAATTTGCGATTTTTCAAATTTTCAAACGCTTATATCTCGCTTATTTGCAATGATAGCGCAAAACGAATGCTTATTTAGTATCAACAATAATTATACCTACCACCAGATTCAATGGGGATCGATTTTGAGCAATTTTAAATTTGCGATTTTTATAATTTTTAAACGATTATATCTTGCTTATTTGTAATGATAGCGCAAAACAAATGCTTATTTAGTATCAACAATAATTATACCTACCACCAGAATCAATGGGGATCGATTTTGAGCAATTTTATATTTGCGATTTTTCAAATTTTCAAACGCTTATATCTCGCTTATTTGCAATGATAGCGCAAAACGAATGCTTATTTAGTATCAACAATAATTATACCTACCACCAGAATTAATGAGGATCGATTTTGAGCAATTTTAAATTTGCGATTTTTCAAACGCTTATATCTCGCTTATTTGCAATGATAGCGCAAAACGAATGCTAATTTAGTATCAACAATAATTATATCTACCACCAGAATTAATGGGGATCGATTTTGAGCAATGTTAAATTTCCGATTTTTCAAATTTTCAAACGCTTATATACTCGCTTATTTGCAATGATAGCGCAAAACGAATGCTTATTTAGTATCAACAATAATTATACCTACCACCAGAATTAATGGGGATCGATCTTGAGCAATTTAAAATTTGCAATTTTTCAAATTTTCAAACGCTTATATCTCGCTTATTTGCAATGATAGCGCAAAACGAATGCTTATTTAGTATCAACAATAATTATACTTACCACCAGAATTAATGGGGATCGATTTTGAGCAATTTTAAATTTGCGATTTTTCGAACGCTTATATCTCGCTTATTTGCAATGATAGCGCAAAACGAATGCTTATTTAGTATCAACAACAATTATACCTACCACCAGATTGAATGGGGATCGATTTTGAGCAATTTTAAATTTGCGATTTTTCAAATTTTCAAACGCTTATATCTCGCTTATTTGCAATGATAGCGCAAAAGAATGCTTATTTAGTATCAACAATAATTATACCTACCACCAGAATTAATGGGGATCGATTTTGAGCAATTTTAAATTTGCGATTTTTATAATTTTGAAACGATTATATCTCGCTTATTTGCAATGATAGCGCAAAACGAATGCTTATTTAGTATCAACAATAATTATACCTACCACCAGAATCAATGGGGATCGATTTTGAGCATTTTATATTTGCGATTTTTCAAATTTTCAAACGCTTATACCTCGCTTATTTGCAATGATAGCGCAAAACGAATGCTTATTTAGTATCAACAATAATTATACCTACCCCTAGAATTAATGGGGATCGAATTTGAGCAAATTTAAATTTGCGATTTTTATAATTTTCAAACGCTTATATCTCGCTTATTTGCAATGATAGCGCAAAACGAATGCTTATTTAGTATCGACAATAATTATACCTACCACCAGAATTAATGAGGATCGATTTTGAGCAATTTTAAATTTGCGATTTTTATAATTTTCAAACGCTTATATCTCGCTTATTTGCAATGATAGCGCAAAACAAAGGCTTATTCAGTATCAACAATAGTTATACCTACCACCAGAATTAATAGGGATCGAATTTGAGCAATGTTAAATTTGCGATTTTTCAAATTTTCAAATGCTTATATACTCGCTTATTTGCAATGATAGTGCAAAACGAATGCTTATTTAGTATCAACAATAATTATACCTACCACATGAATTAATGGGGATCGATCTTGAGCAATTTAAAATTTGCGATTTTTCAAATTTTCAAACGCTTATATCTCGCTTAATTGCAATGATAGCGCAAAACAAATGCTTATTTAGTATCAACAATAATTATACTTACCACCAGAATTAATGGGGATCGATTTTGAGCAATTTTAAATTTGCGATTTTTCAAACGCTTATATCTCGCTTATTTGCAATGATAGCGCAAAACGAATTCTTATTTAGTATCAACAATAATTATACCTACCACCAGAATTAATGGGGTCGATTTTGAGCAATTTTAAATTTGCGATTTTTCAAATTTTCAAACGCTTATATCTCGCTTATTTGCAATGATAGCGCAAAACGAATGCTAATTTAGTATCAACAATAATTATACCTACCACCAGAATTAATGGGGATCGATTTTGAGCAATGTTAAATTTGCGATTTTTCAAATTTTCAAACGCTTATATCTCGCTTATTTGCAATGATAGCGCAAAACGAATGCTTATTTAGTATCAACAATAATTATACCTACCACCAGAATTAATGGGGATCTATTTTGAGCAATTTTAAATTTGCGATTTTTCAAACGCTTATATCTCGCTTATTTGCAATGATAGCGCAAAACGAATGCTTATTTAGTATCAACAATAATTATACCTACCACCAGATTCAATGGGGATCGATTTTGAGCAATTTTAAATTTGCGATTTTTCAAATTTTCAAACGCTTTTATCTCGCTTATTTGCAATCATAGCGCAAAACAAATGCTTATTTAGTATCAACAATAATAATACCTACCACCAGAATCAATGGGGATCGATTTTGAGCAATTTTATATTTGTGATTTTTCAAATTTTCAAACGCTTATATCTCGCTTATTTGCAATGATAGCGCAAAACGAATGCTTATTTAGTATCAACAATAATTATACCTACCACCAGAATTAATGGGGATCGAATTTGAGCAATTTTAAATTTGCGATTTTTATAATTTTCAAACGCTTATATCTCTCTTATTTGCAATGATAGCGCAAAACGAATGCTAATTTAGTATCAACAATAATTATACCTACCACCAGAATTAATGGGGATCGAATTTGAGCAATTTTAAATTTGCCATTTTTATAATTTTCAAACGCTTATATCTCGCTTATTTGCAATGATAGCGCAAAACGAATTCTTATTTAGTATCAACAATAATTATACCTACCACCAGAATTAATGGGGATCGATTTTGAGCAATTTTAAATTTGCGATTTTTATAATTTTCAAACGCTTATATCTCGCTTATTTGCAATGTTAGCGAAAAACGAATGATTATTTAGTATCAACAATAATTATACCTACCACCAGAATTAATAAGGATCGATTTTGAGTATTTTTAAATTTGCGATTTTTCAAACGCTTATATCTCGCTTATTTGCAATGATAGCGCAAAACGAATGCTTATTTAGTATCAACAATAATTATACCTACCACCAGAATTAATGGGGTCGATTTTGAGCAATTTTAAATTTGCGATTTTTCAAATTTTCAAACGCTTATATCTCGCTTATTTGCAATGATAGCGCAAAACGAATGCTAATTTAGTATCAACAATAATTATACCTACCACCAGAATTAATAGGGATCGAATTTGAGCAATTTTAAATTTGCGATTTTTATAATTTTCAAACGCTTATATCTCGCTTATTTGCAATGATAGCGCAAAACGAATTCTTATTTAGTATCAACAATAATTATACCTACCACCAGAATTAATGGGGATCGATTTTGAGCAATTTTAAATTTGCGATTTTTATAATTTTCAAACGCTTATATCTCGCTTATTTGCAATGTTAGCGAAAAGCGAATGATTATTTAGTATCAACAATAATTATACCTACCACCAGAATTAATAAGGATCGATTTTGAGCATTTTTAAATTTGCGATTTTTCAAACGCTTATATCTCGCTTATTTGCAATGATAGCGCAAAACGAATGCTTATTTAGTATCAACAATAATTATACCTACCACCAGAATTAATGCGGTCGATTTTGAGCAATTTTAAATTTGCGATTTTTCAAATTTTCAAACGCTTATATCTCGCTTATTTGCAATGATAGCGCAAAACGAATGCTAATTTAGTATCAACAATAATTATACCTACCACCAGAATTAATGGGGATCGATTTTGAGCAATGTTAAATTTGCGATTTTTCAAATTTTCAAACGCTTATATCTCGCTTATTTGCAATGATAGCGCAAAACGAATGCTTATTTAGTATCAACAGTAATTATACCTACCACCAGAATTAATGGGGATCGATTTTGTGCAATTTTAAATTTGCGTTTTTTCAAATTTTCAAACGCTTATATCTCGCTTATTTGCAATGATAGCGCAAAACGAATGCTTATTTAGTATCAACAATAATTATACCTACCCCAGAATTAATGGGGATCGATTTTGAGCAATTTTAAATTTGCGATTTTTATAATTTTCAAACGCTTATATCTCGCTTATTTGCAATGATAGCGCAAAACGAATTCTTATTTAGTATCAACAATAATTATACCTACCACTAGAATTAATAAGGATCGATTTTGAGCAATTTTAAATTTGCTATTTTTATAATTTTCAAACGCTTATATCTCGCTTATTTGCAATGATAGCGCAAAACGAATGCTTATTTAGTATCAACAATAATTATACCTACCACCAGATTCAATGGGGATCGATTTTGAGCAATTTTAAATTTGCGATTTTTATAATTTTCAAACGATTATATCTCGCTTATTTGCAATGATAGCGCAAAACAAATGCTTATTTAGTATCAACAATAATTATACCTACCACCAGAATCAATGGGGATCGATTTTGAGCAATTTTATATTTGCGATTTTTCAAATTTTCAAACGCTTATATCTCGCTTATTTGCAATGATAGCGCAAAACAAATGCTTATTTAGTATCAACAATAATTATACCTACCACCAGAATCAATGGGGATCGATTTTGAGCAATTTTATATTTGCGATTTTTCAAATTTTCAAACGCTTATATCTCGCTTATTTGCAATGATAGCGCAAAACGAATGCTTATTTAGTATCAACAATAATTATATCTACCACCAGAATTAATGGGGTCAATTTTGAGCAATTTTAAATTTGCGATTTTTCAAATTTTCAAACGCTTATATCTCGCTTATTTGCAATGATAGCGCAAAACGAATGCTAATTTAGTATCAACAATAATTATACCTACCACCAGAATTAATGGGGATCGATTTTGAGCAATTTTATATTTGCGATTTTTCAAATTTTCAAACGCTTATATCTCGCTTATTTGCAATGATAGCGCAAAACGAATGCTTATTTAGTATCAACAATAATTATACCTACCACCAGAATTAATGAGGATCGATTTTGAGCAATTTTAAATTTGCGATTTTTCAAACGCTTATATCTCGCTTATTTGCAATGATAGCGCAAAACGAATGCTAATTTAGTATCAACAATAATTATATCTACCACCAGAATTAATGGGGATCGATTTTGAGCAATGTTAAATTTGCGATTTTTCAAATTATCAAACGCTTATATACTCGCTTATTTGCAATGATAGCGCAAAACGAATGCTTATTTAGTATCAACAATAATTATACCTACCACCAGAATTAATGGGGATCGATCTTGAGCAATTTAAAATTTGCAATTTTTCAAATTTTCAAACGCTTATATCTCGCTTATTTGCAATGATAGCGCAAAACGAATGCTTATTTAGTATCAACAATAATTATACTTACCACCAGAATTAATGGGGATCGATTTTGAGCAATTTTAAATTTGCGATTTTTCGAACGCTTATATCTCGCTTATTTGCAATGATAGCGCAAAACGAATGCTTATTTAGTATCAACAATAATTATACCTACCACCAGATTGAATGGGGATCGATTTTGAGCAATTTTAAATTTGCCATTTTTCAAATTTTCAAACGCTTATATCTCGCTTATTTGCAATGATAGCGCAAAAGAATGCTTATTTAGTATCAACAATAATTATACCTACCACCAGAATTAATGGGGATCGATTTTGAGCAATTTTAAATTTGCGATTTTTATAATTTTGAAACGATTATATCTCGCTTATTTGCAATGATAGCGCAAAACGAATGCTTATTTAGTATCAACAATAATTATACCTACCACCAGAATCAATGGGGATCGATTTTGAGCATTTTATATTTGCGATTTTTCAAATTTTCAAACGCTTATACCTCGCTTATTTGCAATGATAGCGCAAAACGAATGCTTATTTAGTATCAACAATAATTATACCTACCCCTAGAATTAATGGGGATCGAATTTGAGCAAATTTAAATTTGCGATTTTTATAATTTTCAAACGCTTATATCTCGCTTATTTGCAATGATAGCGCAAAACGAATGCTTATTTAGTATCGACAATAATTATACCAACCACCAGAATTAATGAGGATCGATTTTGAGCAATTTTAAATTTGCGATTTTTATAATTTTCAAACGCTTATATCTCGCTTATTTGCAATGATAGCGCAAAACAAAGGCTTATTCAGTATCAACAATAGTTATACCTACCACCAGAATTAATAGGGATCGAATTTGAGCAATGTTAAATTTGCGATTTTTCAAATTTTCAAATGCTTATATACTCGCTTATTTGCAATGATAGTGCAAAACGAATGCTTATTTAGTATCAACAATAATTATACCTACCACATGAATTAATGGGGATCGATCTTGAGCAATTTAAAATTTGCGATTTTTCAAATTTTCAAACGCTTATATCTCGCTTAATTGCAATGATAGCGCAAAACAAATGCTTATTTAGTATCAACAATAATTATACTTACCACCAGAATTAATGGGGATCGATTTTGAGCAATTTTAAATTTGCGATTTTTCAAACGCTTATATCTCGCTTATTTGCAATGATAGCGCAAAATGAATTCTTATTTAGTATCAACAATAATTATACCTACCACCAGAATTAATGGGGATCGATTTTGAGCAATTTTATATTTGCGATTTTTCAAATTTTCAAACGCTTATATCTCGCTTATTTGCAATGATAGCGCAAAACGAATGCTTATTTAGTATCAACAATAATTATACCTACCACCAGAATTAATGAGGATCGATTTTGAGCAATTTTAAATTTGCGATTTTTCAAACGCTTATATCTCGCTTATTTGCAATGATAGCGCAAAACGAATGCTAATTTAGTATCAACAATAATTATATCTACCACCAGAATTAATGGGGATCGATTTTGAGCAATGTTAAATTTGCGATTTTTCAAATTTTCAAACGCTTATATACTCGCTTATTTGCAATGATAGCGCAAAACGAATGCTTATTTAGTATCAACAATAATTATACCTACCACCAGAATTAATGGGGATCGATCTTGAGCAATTTAAAATTTGCAATTTTTCAAATTTTCAAACGCTTATATCTCGCTTATTTGCAATGATAGCGCAAAACGAATGCTTATTTAGTATCAACAATAATTATACTTACCACCAGAATTAATGGGGATCGATTTTGAGCAATTTTAAATTTGCGATTTTTCGAACGCTTATATCTCGCTTATTTGCAATGATAGCGCAAAACGAATGCTTATTTAGTATCAACAATAATTATACCTACCACCAGATTGAATGGGGATCGATTTTGAGCAATTTTAAATTTGCCATTTTTCAAATTTTCAAACGCTTATATCTCGCTTATTTGCAATGATAGCGCAAAAGAATGCTTATTTAGTATCAACAATAATTATACCTACCACCAGAATTAATGGGGATCGATTTTGAGCAATTTTAAATTTGCGATTTTTATAATTTTGAAACGATTATATCTCGCTTATTTGCAATGATAGCGCAAAACGAATGCTTATTTAGTATCAACAATAATTATACCTACCACCAGAATCAATGGGGATCGATTTTGAGCAAATTTAAATTTGCGATTTTTATAATTTTCAAACGCTTATATCTCGCTTATTTGCAATGATAGCGCAAAACGAATGCTTATTTAGTATCGACAATAATTATACCAACCACCAGAATTAATGAGGATCGATTTTGAGCAATTTTAAATTTGCGATTTTTATAATTTTCAAACGCTTATATCTCGCTTATTTGCAATGATAGCGCAAAACAAAGGCTTATTCAGTATCAACAATAGTTATACCTACCACCAGAATTAATAGGGATCGAATTTGAGCAATGTTAAATTTGCGATTTTTCAAATTTTCAAATGCTTATATACTCGCTTATTTGCAATGATAGTGCAAAACGAATGCTTATTTAGTATCAACAATAATTATACCTACCACATGAATTAATGGGGATCGATCTTGAGCAATTTAAAATTTGCGATTTTTCAAATTTTCAAACGCTTATATCTCGCTTAATTGCAATGATAGCGCAAAACAAATGCTTATTTAGTATCAACAATAATTATACTTACCACCAGAATTAATGGGGATCGATTTTGAGCAATTTTAAATTTGCGATTTTTCAAACGCTTATATCTCGCTTATTTGCAATGATAGCGCAAAACGAATTCTTATTTAGTATCAACAATAATTATACCTACCACCAGAATTAATGGGGATCGATTTTGAGCAATTTTAAATTTGCGATTTTTATAATTTTCAAACGCTTATATCTCGCTTATTTGCAATGTTAGCGAAAAACGAATGATTATTTAGTATCAACAATAATTATACCTACCACCAGAATTATTAAGGATCGATTTTGAGTATTTTTAAATTTGCGATTTTTCAAACGCTTATATCTCGCTTATTTGCAATGATAGCGCAAAACGAATGCTTATTTAGTATCAACAATAATTATACCTACCACCAGAATTAATGGGGTCGATTTTGAGCAATTTTAAATTTGCGATTTTTCAAATTTTCAAACGCTTATATCTCGCTTATTTGCAATGATAGCGCAAAACGAATGCTAATTTAGTATCAACAATAATTATACCTACCACCAGAATTAATAGGGATCGAATTTGAGCAATTTTAAATTTGCGCTTTTTATAATTTTCAAACGCTTATATCTCGCTTATTTGCAATGATAGCGCAAAACGAATTCTTATTTAGTATCAACAATAATTATACCTACCACCAGAATTAATGGGGATCGATTTTGAGCAATTTTAAATTTGCGATTTTTATAATTTTCAAACGCTTATATCTCGCTTATTTGCAATGTTAGCGAAAAGCGAATGATTATTTAGTATCAACAATAATTATACCTACCACCAGAATTAATAAGGATCGATTTTGAGCATTTTTAAATTTGCGATTTTTCAAACGCTTATATCTCGCTTATTTGCAATGATAGCGCAAAACGAATGCTTATTTAGTATCAACAATAATTATACCTACCACCAGAATTAATGCGGTCGATTTTGAGCAATTTTAAATTTGCGATTTTTCAAATTTTCAAACGCTTATATCTCGCTTATTTGCAATGATAGCGCAAAACGAATGCTAATTTAGTATCAACAATAATTATACCTACCACCAGAATTAATGGGGATCGATTTTGAGCAATGTTAAATTTGCGATTTTTCAAATTTTCAAACGCTTATATCTCGCTTATTTGCAATGATAGCGCAAAACGAATGCTTATTTAGTATCAACAGTAATTATACCTACCACCAGAATTAATGGGGATCGAGTTTGTGCAATTTTAAATTTGCGTTTTTTCAAATTTTCAAACGCTTATATCTCGCTTATTTGCAATGATAGCGCAAAACGAATGCTTATTTAGTATCAACAATAATTATACCTACCCCAGAATTAATGGGGATCGATTTTGAGCAATTTTAAATTTGCGATTTTTATAATTTTCAAACGCTTATATCTCGCTTATTTGCAATGATAGCGCAAAACGAATTCTTATTTAGTATCAACAATAATTATACCTACCACTAGAATTAATAAGGATCGATTTTGAGCAATTTTAAATTTGCGATTTTTATAATTTTCAAACGCTTATATCTCGCTTATTTGCAATGATAGCGCAAAACGAATGCTTATTTAGTATCAACAATAATTATACCTACCACCAGATTCAATGGGGATCGATTTTGAGCAATTTTAAATTTGCGATTTTTATAATTTTCAAACGATTATATCTCGCTTATTTGCAATGATAGCGCAAAACAAATGCTTATTTAGTATCAACAATAATTATACCTACCACCAGAATCAATGGGGATCGATTTTGAGCAATTTTATATTTGCGATTTTTCAAATTTTCAAACGCTTATATCTCGCTTATTTGCAATGATAGCGCAAAACAAATGCTTATTTAGTATCAACAATAATTATACCTACCACCAGAATCAATGGGGATCGATTTTGAGCAATTTTATATTTGCGATTTTTCAAATTTTCAAACGCTTATATCTCGCTTATTTGCAATGATAGCGCAAAACGAATGCTTATTTAGTATCAACAATAATTATATCTACCACCAGAATTAATGGGGTCAATTTTGAGCAATTTTAAATTTGCGATTTTTCAAATTTTCAAACGCTTATATCTCGCTTATTTGCAATGATAGCGCAAAACGAATGCTAATTTAGTATCAACAATAATTATACCTACCACCAGAATTAATGGGGATCGATTTTGAGCAATGTTAAATTTGCGATTTTTCAAATTTTCAAACGCTTATATCTCTCTTATTTGCAATGATAGCGCAAAACGAATGCTTATTTAGTATCAACAATAATTATACCTACCACCAGATTCAATGGGGATCGATTTTGAGCAATTTTAAATTTGCGATTTTTATAATTTTTAAACGATTATATCTTGCTTATTTGCAATGATAGCGCAAAACAAATGCTTATTTAGTATCAACAATAATTATACCTACCACCAGAATCAATGGGGATCGATTTTGAGCAATTTTATATTTGCGATTTTTCAAATTTTCAAACGCTTATATCTCGCTTATTTGCAATGATAGCGCAAAACGAATGCTTATTTAGTATCAACAATAATTATACCTACCACCAGAATTAATGAGGATCGATTTTGAGCAATTTTAAATTTGCGATTTTTCAAACGCTTATATCTCGCTTATTTGCAATGATAGCGCAAAACGAATGCTAATTTAGTATCAACAATAATTATATCTACCACCAGAATTAATGGGGATCGATTTTGAGCAATGTTAAATTTGCGATTTTTCAAATTTTCAAACGCTTATATACTCGCTTATTTGCAATGATAGCGCAAAACGAATGCTTATTTAGTATCAACAATAATTATACCTACCACCAGAATTAATGGGGATCGATCTTGAGCAATTTAAAATTTGCAATTTTTCAAATTTTCAAACGCTTATATCTCGCTTATTTGCAATGATAGCGCAAAACGAATGCTTATTTAGTATCAACAATAATTATACTTACCACCAGAATTAATGGGGATCGATTTTGAGCAATTTTAAATTTGCGATTTTTCGAACGCTTATATCTCGCTTATTTGCAATGATAGCGCAAAACGAATGCTTATTTAGTATCAACAATAATTATACCTACCACCAGATTGAATTGGGATCGATTTTGAGCAATTTTAAATTTGCCATTTTTCAAATTTTCAAACGCTTATATCTCGCTTATTTGCAATGATAGCGCAAAACGAATGCTTATTTAGTATCAACAATAATTATACCTACCACCAGAATTAATTGGGTCGATTTTGAGCAATTTTAAATTTGCGATTTTTATAATTTTCAAACGCTTATATCTCGCTTATTTGCAATGATAGCGCAAAACGAATGCTTATTTAGTATCAACAATAATTATACCTACCACCAGATTCAATACGGATCGATTTTGAGCAATTTCAAATTTGCGATTTTTATATTTTTCAAATGATTATATCTCGCTTATTTGCAATGATAGCGCAAAACAAATGCTTATTTAGTATCAACAATAATTATACCTACCACCAGAATCAATAGGGATCGATTTTGAGCAATTTTATATTTGCGATTTTTCAAATTTTCAAACGCTTATATCTCGCTTATTTGCAATGATAGCGCAAAACGAATGCTTATTTAGTATCAACAATAATTATACCTACCACCAGAATTAATGGGGTCGATTTTGAGCAATTTTAAATTTGCGATTTTTCAAATTTTCAAACGCTTATATCTCGCTTATTTGCAATGATAGCGCAAAACGAATGCTAATTTAGTATCAACAATAATTATACCTACCACCAGAATTAATGGGGATCGATTTTGAGCAATGTTAAATTTGCGATTTTTCAAATTTTCAAACGCTTATATCTCGCTTATTTGCAATGATAGCGCAAAACGAATGCTTATTTAGTATCAACAATAATTATACCTACCACCAGATTCAATGGTGATCGATTTTGAGCAATTTTAAATTTGCGATTTTTATAATTTTCAAACGATTATATCTCAGTTATTTGCAATGATAGCGCAAAACAAATGCTTATTTAGTATCAACAATAATTATACCTACCACCAGAATCAATGAGGATCGATTTTGAGCAATTTTATATTTGCGATTTTTCAAATTTTCAAACGCTTATATCTCGCTTATTTGCAATGATAGCGCAAAACGAATGCTTATTTAGTATCAACAATAATATTACCTACCACCAGAATTAATGAGGATCGATTTTGAGCAATTTTAAATTTGCGATTTTTCAAACGCTTATATCTCGCTTATTTGCAATGATAGCGCAAAACGATTGATAATTTAGTATCAACAATAATTATATCTACCACCAGAATTAATAAGGATCGATTTTGAGCAATGTTAAATTTGCGATTTTTCAAATTTTCAAACGCTTATATACTCGCTTATTTGCAATGATAGCGCAAAACGAATGCTTATTTAGTATCAACAATAATTATACCTACCACCAGAATTAATGGGGATCGATCTTGAGCAATTTAAAATTTGCGATTTTTCAAATTTTCAAACGCTTATATCTCGCTTATTTGCAATAATAGCGCATAACGAATGCTTATTTAGTATCAACAATAATTATACCTACCACCAGAATTAATGGGGATCTATTTTGAGCAATTTTAAATTTGCGATTTTTCAAACGCTTATATCTCGCTTATTTGCAATGATAGCGCAAAACGAATGCTTATTTAGTATCAACAATAATTATACCTACCACCAGATTCAATGGGGATCGATTTTGAGCAATTTTAAATTTGCGATTTTTCAAATTTTCAAACGCTTTTATCTCGCTTATTTGCAATCATAGCGCAAAACAAATGCTTATTTAGTATCAACAATAATAATACCTACCACCAGAATCAATGGGGATCGATTTTGAGCAATTTTATATTTGTGATTTTTCAAATTTTCAAACGCTTATATCTCGCTTATTTGCAATGATAGCGCAAAACGAATGCTTATTTAGTATCAACAATAATTATACCTACCACCAGAATTAATGGGGATCGAATTTGAGCAATTTTAAATTTGCGATTTTTATAATTTTCAAACGCTTATATCTCGCTTATTTGCAATGATAGCGCAAAACGAATGCTAATTTAGTATCAACAATAATTATACCTACCACCAGAATTAATGGGGATCGAATTTGAGCAATTTTAAATTTGCGATTTTTATAATTTTCAAACGCTTATATCTCGCTTATTTGCAATGATAGCGCAAAACGAATTCTTATTTAGTATCAACAATAATTATACCTACCACCAGAATTAATGGGGATCGATTTTGAGCAATTTTAAATTTGCGATTTTTATAATTTTCAAACGCTTATATCTCGCTTATTTGCAATGTTAGCGAAAAACGAATGATTATTTAGTATCAACAATAATTATACCTACCACCAGAATTAATAAGGATCGATTTTGAGTATTTTTAAATTTGCGATTTTTCAAACGCTTATATCTCGCTTATTTGCAATGATAGCGCAAAACGAATGCTAATTTAGTATCAACAATAATTATACCTACCACCAGAATTAATAGGGATCGAATTTGAGCAATTTTAAATTTGCGATTTTTATAATTTTCAAACGCTTATATCTCGCTTATTTGCAATGATAGCGCAAAACGAATTCTTATTTAGTATCAACAATAATTATACCTACCACCAGAATTAATGGGGATCGATTTTGAGCAATTTTAAATTTGCGATTTTTATAATTTTCAAACGCTTATATCTCGCTTATTTGCAATGTTAGCGAAAAGCGAATGATTATTTAGTATCAACAATAATTATACCTACCACCAGAATTAATAAGGATCGATTTTGAGCATTTTTAAATTTGCGATTTTTCAAACGCTTATATCTCGCTTATTTGCAATGATAGCGCAAAACGAATGCTTATTTAGTATCAACAATAATTATACCTACCACCAGAATTAATGCGGTCGATTTTGAGCAATTTTAAATTTGCGATTTTTCAAATTTTCAAACGCTTATATCTCGCTTATTTGCAATGATAGCGCAAAACGAATGCTAATTTAGTATCAACAATAATTATACCTACCACCAGAATTAATGGGGATCGATTTTGAGCAATGTTAAATTTGCGATTTTTCAAATTTTCAAACGCTTATATCTCGCTTATTTGCAATGATAGCGCAAAACGAATGCTTATTTAGTATCAACAGTAATTATACCTACCACCAGAATTAATGGGGATCGATTTTGTGCAATTTTAAATTTGCGTTTTTTCAAATTTTCAAACGCTTATATCTCGCTTATTTGCAATGATAGCGCAAAACGAATGCTTATTTAGTATCAACAATAATTATACCTACCCCAGAATTAATGGGGATCGATTTTGAGCAATTTTAAATTTGCGATTTTTATAATTTTCAAACGCTTATATCTCGCTTATTTGCAATGATAGCGCAAAACGAATTCTTATTTAGTATCAACAATAATTATACCTACCACTAGAATTAATAAGGATCGATTTTGAGCAATTTTAAATTTGCGATTTTTATAATTTTCAAACGCTTATATCTCGCTTATTTGCAATGATAGCGCAAAACGAATGCTTATTTAGTATCAACAATAATTATACCTACCACCAGATTCAATGGGGATCGATTTTGAGCAATTTTAAATTTGCGATTTTTATAATTTTCAAACGATTATATCTCGCTTATTTGCAATGATAGCGCAAAACAAATGCTTATTTAGTATCAACAATAATTATACCTACCACCAGAATCAATGGGGATCGATTTTGAGCAATTTTATATTTGCGATTTTTCAAATTTTCAAACGCTTATATCTCGCTTATTTGCAATGATAGCGCAAAACAAATGCTTATTTAGTATCAACAATAATTATACCTACCACCAGAATCAATGGGGATCGATTTTGAGCAATTTTATATTTGCGATTTTTCAAATTTTCAAACGCTTATATCTCGCTTATTTGCAATGATAGCGCAAAACGAATGCTTATTTAGTATCAACAATAATTATATCTACCACCAGAATTAATGGGGTCAATTTTGAGCAATTTTAAATTTGCGATTTTTCAAATTTTCAAACGCTTATATCTCGCTTATTTGCAATGATAGCGCAAAACGAATGCTAATTTAGTATCAACAATAATTATACCTACCACCAGAATTAATATGGATCGATTTTGAGCAATGTTAAATTTGCGATTTTTCAAATTTTCAAACGCTTATATCTCGCTTATTTGCAATGATAGCGCAAAACGAATGCTTATTTAGTATCAACAATAATTATACCTACCACCAGATTCAATGGGGATCGATTTTGAGCAATTTTAAATTTGCGATTTTTATAATTTTTAAACGATTATATCTTGCTTATTTGTAATGATAGCGCAAAACAAATGCTTATTTAGTATCAACAATAATTATACCTACCACCAGAATCAATAAGGATCGATTTTGAGCAATTTTATATTTGCGATTTTTCAAATTTTCAAACGCTTATATCTCGCTTATTTGCAATGATAGCGCAAAACGAATGCTTATTTAGTATCAACAATAATTATACCTACCACCAGAATTAATGAGGATCGATTTTGAGCAATTTTAAATTTGCGATATTTCAAACGCTTATATCTCGCTTATTTGCAATGATAGCGCAAAACGAATGCTAATTTAGTATCAACAATAATTATATCTACCACCAGAATTAATGGGGATCGATTTTGAGCAATGTTAAATTTGCGATTTTTCAAATTTTCAAACGCTTATATACTCGCTTATTTGCAATGATAGCGCAAAACGAATGCTTATTTAGTATCAACAATAATTATACCTACCACCAGAATTAATGGGGATCGATCTTGAGCAATTTAAAATTTGCAATTTTTCAAATTTTCAAACGCTTATATCTCGCTTATTTGCAATGATAGCGCAAAACGAATGCTTATTTAGTATCAACAATAATTATACTTACCACCAGAATTAATGGGGATCGATTTTGAGCAATTTTAAATTTGCGATTTTTCGAACGCTTATATCTCGCTTATTTGCAATGATAGCGCAAAACGAATGCTTATTTAGTATCAACAATAATTATACCTACCACCAGATTGAATGGGGATCGATTTTGAGCAATTTTAAATTTGCGATTTTTCAAAATTTCAAACGCTTATATCTCGCTTATTTGCAATGATAGCGCAAAAGAATGCTTATTTAGTATCAACAATAATTATACCTACCACCAGAATTAATGGGGATCGATTTTGAGCAATTTTAAATTTGCGATTTTTATAATTTTGAAACGATTATATCTCGCTTATTTGCAATGATAGCGCAAAACGAATGCTTATTTAGTATCAACAATAATTATACCTACCACCAGAATCAATGGGGATCAATTTTGAGCATTTTATATTTGCGATTTTTCAAATTTTCAAACGCTTATACCTCGCTTATTTGCAATGATAGCGCAAAACGAATGCTTATTTAGTATCAACAATAATTATACCTACCCCTAGAATTAATGGGGATCGAATTTGAGCAAATTTAAATTTGCGATTTTTATAATTTTCAAACGCTTATATCTCGCTTATTTGCAATGATAGCGCAAAACGAATGCTTATTTAGTATCGACAATAATTATACCTACCACCAGAATTAATGAGGATCGATTTTGAGCAATTTTAAATTTGCGATTTTTATAATTTTCAAACGCTTATATCTCGCTTATTTGCAATGATAGCGCAAAACAAAGGCTTATTCAGTATCAACAATAGTTATACCTACCACCAGAATTAATAGGGATCGAATTTGAGCAATGTTAAATTTGCGATTTTTCAAATTTTCAAATGCTTATATACTCGCTTATTTGCAATGATAGTGCAAAACGAATGCTTATTTAGTATCAACAATAATTATACCTACCACATGAATTAATGGGGATCGATCTTGAGCAATTTAAAATTTGCGATTTTTCAAATTTTCAAACGCTTATATCTCGCTTAATTGCAATGATAGCGCAAAACAAATGCTTATTTAGTATCAACAATAATTATACTTACCACCAGAATTAATGGGGATCGATTTTGAGCAATTTTAAATTTGCGATTTTTCAAACGCTTATATCTCGCTTATTTGCAATGATAGCGCAAAACGAATTCTTATTTAGTATCAACAATAATTATACCTACCACCAGAATTAATGGGGTCGATTTTGAGCAATTTTAAATTTGCGATTTTTCAAATTTTCAAACGCTTATATCTCGCTTATTTGCAATGATAGCGCAAAACGAATGCTAATTTAGTATCAACAATAATTATACCTACCACCAGAATTAATGGGGATCGATTTTGAGCAATGTTAAATTTGCGATTTTTCAAATTTTCAAACGCTTATATCTCGCTTATTTGCA
Source organism: Sympetrum striolatum (assembly GCA_947579665.1). Lineage (NCBI taxonomy): Eukaryota > Metazoa > Arthropoda > Insecta > Odonata > Libellulidae > Sympetrum > Sympetrum striolatum. The sequence goes on from OX388342.1 coordinate 106,152,252, forward strand.
ATGATAGCGCAAAACGAATGCTTATTTAGTATCAACAATAATTATACCTACCACCAGATTCAATGGTGATCGATTTTGAGCAATTTTAAATTTGCGATTTTTATAATTTTCAAACGATTATATCTCAGTTATTTGCAATGATAGCGCAAAACAAATGCTTATTTAGTATCAACAATAATTATACCTACCACCAGAATCAATGGGGATCGATTTTGAGCAATTTTATATTTGCGATTTTTCAAATTTTCAAACGCTTATATCTCGCTTATTTGCAATGATAGCGCAAAACGAATGCTTATTTAGTATCAACAATAATTATACCTACCACCAGAATTAATGGGGATCGATCTTGAGCAATTTAAAATTTGCGATTTTTCAAATTTTCAAACGCTTATATCTCGCTTATTTGCAATAATAGCGCATAACGAATGCTTATTTAGTATCAACAATAATTATACCTACCACCAGAATTAATGGGGATCTATTTTGAGCAATTTTAAATTTGCGATTTTTCAAACGCTTATATCTCGCTTATTTGCAATGATAGCGCAAAACGAATGCTTATTTAGTATCAACAATAATTATACCTACCACCAGATTCAATGGGGATCGATTTTGAGCAATTTTAAATTTGCGATTTTTCAAATTTTCAAACGCTTTTATCTCGCTTAGTTGCAATCATAGCGCAAAACAAATGCTTATTTAGTATCAACAATAATAATACCTACCACCAGAATCAATGGGGATCGATTTTGAGCAATTTTATATTTGTGATTTTTCAAATTTTCAAACGCTTATATCTCGCTTATTTGCAATGATAGCGCAAAACGAATGCTTATTTAGTATCAACAATAATTATACCTACCACCAGAATTAATGGGGATCGAATTTGAGCAATTTTAAATTTGCGATTTTTATAATTTTCAAACGCTTATATCTCGCTTATTTGCAATGATAGCGCAAAACGAATTCTTATTTAGTATCAACAATAATTATACCTACCACCAGAATTAATGGGGATCGATTTTGAGCAATTTTAAATTTGCGATTTTTATAATTTTCAAACGCTTATATCTCGCTTATTTGCAATGTTAGCGAAAAGCGAATGATTATTTAGTATCAACAATAATTATACCTACCACCAGAATTAATAAGGATCGATTTTGAGCATTTTTAAATTTGCGATTTTTCAAACGCTTATATCTCGCTTATTTGCAATGTTAGCGAAAAGCGAATGATTATTTAGTATCAACAATAATTATACCTACCACCAGAATTAATGGGGATCGATTTTGAGCAATGTTAAATTTGCGATTTTTCAAATTTTCAAACGCTTATATCTCGCTTATTTGCAATGATAGCGCAAAACGAATGCTTATTTAGTATCAACAGTAATTATACCTACCACCAGAATTAATGGGGATCGATTTTGTGCAATTTTAAATTTGCGTTTTTTCAAATTTTCAAACGCTTATATCTCGCTTATTTGCAATGATAGCGCAAAACGAATGCTTATTTAGTATCAACAATAATTATACCTACCCCAGAATTAATGGGGATCGATTTTGAGCAATTTTAAATTTGCGATTTTTATAATTTTCAAACGCTTATATCTCGCTTATTTGCAATGATAGCGCAAAACGAATTCTTATTTAGTATCAACAATAATTATACCTACCACTAGAATTAATAAGGATCGATTTTGAGCAATTTTAAATTTGCGATTTTTATAATTTTCAAACGCTTATATCTCGCTTATTTGCAATGATAGCGCAAAACGAATGCTTATTTAGTATCAACAATAATTATACCTACCACCAGATTCAATGGGGATCGATTTTGAGCAATTTTAAATTTGCGATTTTTATAATTTTCAAACGATTATATCTCGCTTATTTGCAATGATAGCGCAAAACAAATGCTTATTTAGTATCAACAATAATTATACCTACCACCAGAATCAATGGGGATCGATTTTGAGCAATTTTATATTTGCGATTTTTCAAATTTTCAAACGCTTATATCTCGCTTATTTGCAATGATAGCGCAAAACAAATGCTTATTTAGTATCAACAATAATTATACCTACCACCAGAATCAATGGGGATCGATTTTGAGCAATTTTATATTTGCGATTTTTCAAATTTTCAAACGCTTATATCTCGCTTATTTGCAATGATAGCGCAAAACGAATGCTTATTTAGTATCAACAATAATTATATCTACCACCAGAATTAATGGGGTCAATTTTGAGCAATTTTAAATTTGCGATTTTTCAAATTTTCAAACGCTTATATCTCGCTTATTTGCAATGATAGCGCAAAACGAATGCTAATTTAGTATCAACAATAATTATACCTACCACCAGAATTAATGGGGATCGATTTTGAGCAATGTTAAATTTGCGATTTTTCAAATTTTCAAACGCTTATATCTCGCTTATTTGCAATGATAGCGCAAAACGAATGCTTATTTAGTATCAACAATAATTATACCTACCACCAGATTCAATGGGGATCGATTTTGAGCAATTTTAAATTTGCGATTTTTATAATTTTTAAACGATTATATCTTGCTTATTTGTAATGATAGCGCAAAACAAATGCTTATTTAGTATCAACAATAATTATACCTACCACCAGAATCAATGGGGATCGATTTTGAGCAATTTTATATTTGCGATTTTTCAAATTTTCAAACGCTTATATCTCGCTTATTTGCAATGATAGCGCAAAACGAATGCTTATTTAGTATCAACAATAATTATACCTACCACCAGAATTAATGAGGATCGATTTTGAGCAATTTTAAATTTGCGATTTTTCAAACGCTTATATCTCGCTTATTTGCAATGATAGCGCAAAACGAATGCTAATTTAGTATCAACAATAATTATATCTACCACCAGAATTAATGGGGATCGATTTTGAGCAATGTTAAATTTGCGATTTTTCAAATTTTCAAACGCTTATATACTCGCTTATTTGCAATGATAGCGCAAAACGAATGCTTATTTAGTATCAACAATAATTATACCTACCACCAGAATTAATGGGGATCGATCTTGAGCAATTTAAAATTTGCAATTTTTCAAATTTTCAAACGCTTATATCTCGCTTATTTGCAATGATAGCGCAAAACGAATGCTTATTTAGTATCAACAATAATTATACTTACCACCAGAATTAATGGGGATCGATTTTGAGCAATTTTAAATTTGCGATTTTTCGAACGCTTATATCTCGCTTATTTGCAATGATAGCGCAAAACGAATGCTTATTTAGTATCAACAATAATTATACCTACCACCAGATTGAATGGGGATCGATTTTGAGCAATTTTAAATTTGCCATTTTTCAAATTTTCAAACGCTTATATCTCGCTTATTTGCAATGATAGCGCAAAAGAATGCTTATTTAGTATCAACAATAATTATACCTACCACCAGAATTAATGGGGATCGAATTTGAGCAAATTTAAATTTGCGATTTTTATAATTTTCAAACGCTTATATCTCGCTTATTTGCAATGATAGCGCAAAACGAATGCTTATTTAGTATCGACAATAATTATACCTACCACCAGAATTAATGAGGATCGATTTTGAGCAATTTTAAATTTGCGATTTTTATAATTTTCAAACGCTTATATCTCGCTTATTTGCAATGATAGCGCAAAACAAAGGCTTATTCAGTATCAACAATAGTTATACCTACCACCAGAATTAATAGGGATCGAATTTGAGCAATGTTAAATTTGCGATTTTTCAAATTTTCAAATGCTTATATACTCGCTTATTTGCAATGATAGTGCAAAACGAATGCTTATTTAGTATCAACAATAATTATACCTACCACATGAATTAATGGGGATCGATCTTGAGCAATTTAAAATTTGCGATTTTTCAAATTTTCAAACGCTTATATCTCGCTTAATTGCAATGATAGCGCAAAACAAATGCTTATTTAGTATCAACAATAATTATACTTACCACCAGAATTAATGGGGATCGATTTTGAGCAATTTTAAATTTGCGATTTTTCAAACGCTTATATCTCGCTTATTTGCAATGATAGCGCAAAACGAATTCTTATTTAGTATCAACAATAATTATACCTACCACCAGAATTAATGGGGATCGATTTTGAGCAATTTTAAATTTGCGATTTTTATAATTTTCAAACGCTTATATCTCGCTTATTTGCAATGTTAGCGAAAAACGAATGATTATTTAGTATCAACAATAATTATACCTACCACCAGAATTATTAAGGATCGATTTTGAGTATTTTTAAATTTGCGATTTTTCAAACGCTTATATCTCGCTTATTTGCAATGATAGCGCAAAACGAATGCTTATTTAGTATCAACAATAATTATACCTACCACCAGAATTAATGGGGTCGATTTTGAGCAATTTTAAATTTGCGATTTTTCAAATTTTCAAACGCTTATATCTCGCTTATTTGCAATGATAGCGCAAAACGAATGCTAATTTAGTATCAACAATAATTATACCTACCACCAGAATTAATAGGGATCGAATTTGAGCAATTTTAAATTTGCGCTTTTTATAATTTTCAAACGCTTATATCTCGCTTATTTGCAATGATAGCGCAAAACGAATTCTTATTTAGTATCAACAATAATTATACCTACCACCAGAATTAATGGGGATCGATTTTGAGCAATTTTAAATTTGCGATTTTTATAATTTTCAAACGCTTATATCTCGCTTATTTGCAATGTTAGCGAAAAGCGAATGATTATTTAGTATCAACAATAATTATACCTACCACCAGAATTAATAAGGATCGATTTTGAGCATTTTTAAATTTGCGATTTTTCAAACGCTTATATCTCGCTTATTTGCAATGATAGCGCAAAACGAATGCTTATTTAGTATCAACAATAATTATACCTACCACCAGAATTAATGCGGTCGATTTTGAGCAATTTTAAATTTGCGATTTTTCAAATTTTCAAACGCTTATATCTCGCTTATTTGCAATGATAGCGCAAAACGAATGCTAATTTAGTATCAACAATAATTATACCTACCACCAGAATTAATGGGGATCGATTTTGAGCAATGTTAAATTTGCGATTTTTCAAATTTTCAAACGCTTATATCTCGCTTATTTGCAATGATAGCGCAAAACGAATGCTTATTTAGTATCAACAATAATTATACCTACCCCAGAATTAATGGGGATCGATTTTGAGCAATTTTAAATTTGCGATTTTTATAATTTTCAAACGCTTATATCTCGCTTATTTGCAATGATAGCGCAAAACGAATTCTTATTTAGTATCAACAATAATTATACCTACCACTAGAATTAATAAGGATCGATTTTGAGCAATTTTAAATTTGCGATTTTTATAATTTTCAAACGCTTATATCTCGCTTATTTGCAATGATAGCGCAAAACGAATGCTTATTTAGTATCAACAATAATTATACCTACCACCAGATTCAATGGGGATCGATTTTGAGCAATTTTAAATTTGCGATTTTTATAATTTTCAAACGATTATATCTCGCTTATTTGCAATGATAGCGCAAAACAAATGCTTATTTAGTATCAACAATAATTATACCTACCACCAGAATCAATGGGGATCGATTTTGAGCAATTTTATATTTGCGATTTTTCAAATTTTCAAACGCTTATATCTCGCTTATTTGCAATGATAGCGCAAAACAAATGCTTATTTAGTATCAACAATAATTATACCTACCACCAGAATCAATGGGGATCGATTTTGAGCAATTTTATATTTGCGATTTTTCAAATTTTCAAACGCTTATATCTCGCTTATTTGCAATGATAGCGCAAAACGAATGCTTATTTAGTATCAACAATAATTATATCTACCACCAGAATTAATGGGGTCAATTTTGAGCAATTTTAAATTTGCGATTTTTCAAATTTTCAAACGCTTATATCTCGCTTATTTGCAATGATAGCGCAATACGAATGCTAATTTAGTATCAACAATAATTATACCTACCACCAGAATTAATGGGGATCGATTTTGAGCAATGTTAAATTTGCGATTTTTCAAATTTTCAAACGCTTATATCTCTCTTATTTGCAATGATAGCGCAAAACGAATGCTTATTTAGTATCAACAATAATTATACCTACCACCAGATTCAATGGGGATCGATTTTGAGCAATTTTAAATTTGCGATTTTTATAATTTTTAAACGATTATATCTTGCTTATTTGCAATGATAGCGCAAAACAAATGCTTATTTAGTATCAACAATAATTATACCTTCCCTTAGAATCAATGGGGATCGATTTTGAGCAATTTTATATTTGCGATTTTTCAAATTTTCAAACGCTTATATCTCGCTTATTTGCAATGATAGCGCAAAACGAATGCTTATTTAGTATCAACAATAATTATACCTACCACCAGAATTAATGAGGATCGATTTTGAGCAATTTTAAATTTGCGATTTTTCAAACGCTTATATCTCGCTTATTTGCAATGATAGCGCAAAACGAATGCTAATTTAGTATCAACAATAATTATATCTACCACCAGAATTAATGGGGATCGATTTTGAGCAATGTTAAATTTGCGATTTTTCAAATTTTCAAACGCTTATATACTCGCTTATTTGCAATGATAGCGCAAAACGAATGCTTATTTAGTATCAACAATAATTATACCTACCACCAGAATTAATGGGGATCGATCTTGAGCAATTTAAAATTTGCAATTTTTCAAATTTTCAAACGCTTATATCTCGCTTATTTGCAATGATAGCGCAAAACGAATGCTTATTTAGTATCAACAATAATTATACTTACCACCAGAATTAATGGGGATCGATTTTGAGCAATTTTAAATTTGCGTTTTTTCGAACGCTTATATCTCGCTTATTTGCAATGATAGCGCAAAACGAATGCTTATTTAGTATCAACAATAATTATACCTACCACCAGATTGAATGGGGATCGATTTTGAGCAATTTTAAATTTGCGATTTTTCAAATTTTCAAACGCTTATATCTCGCTTATTTGCAATGATAGCGCAAAAGAATGCTTATTTAGTATCAACAATAATTATACCTACCACCAGAATTAATGGGGATCGATTTTGAGCAATTTTAAATTTGCGATTTTTATAATTTTGAAACGATTATATCTCGCTTATTTGCAATGATAGCGCAAAACGAATGCTTATTTAGTATCAACAATAATTATACCTACCACCAGAATCAATGGGGATCGATTTTGAGCATTTTATATTTGCGATTTTTCAAATTTTCAAACGCTTATACCTCGCTTATTTGCAATGATAGCGCAAAACGAATGCTTATTTAGTATCAACAATAATTATACTTACCACCAGAATTAATGGGGATCGATTTTGAGCAATTTTAAATTTGCGATTTTTCGAACGCTTATATCTCGCTTATTTGCAATGATAGCGCAAAACGAATGCTTATTTAGTATCAACAATAATTATACCTACCACCAGATTGAATGGGGATCGATTTTGAGCAATTTTAAATTTGCGATTTTTCAAATTTTCAAACGCTTATATCTCGCTTATTTGCAATGATAGCGCAAAAGAATGCTTATTTAGTATCAACAATAATTATACCTACCACCAGAATTAATGGGGATCGATTTTGAGCAATTTTAAATTTGCGATTTTTATAATTTTGAAACGATTATATCTCGCTTATTTGCAATGATAGCGCAAAACGAATGCTTATTTAGTATCAACAATAATTATACCTACCACCAGAATCAATGGGGATCGATTTTGAGCATTTTATATTTGCGATTTTTATAATTTTGAAACGATTATATCTCGCTTATTTGCAATGATAGCGCAAAACGAATGCTTATTTAGTATCAACAATAATTATACCTACCCCTAGAATTAATGGGGATCGAATTTGAGCAAATTTAAATTTGCGATTTTTATAATTTTCAAACGCTTATATCTCGCTTATTTGCAATGATAGCGCAAAACGAATGCTTATTTAGTATCGACAATAATTATACCTACCACATGAATTAATGGGGATCGATCTTGAGCAATTTAAAATTTGCGATTTTTCAAATTTTCAAACGCTTATATCTCGCTTAATTGCAATGATAGCGCAAAACAAATGCTTATTTAGTATCAACAATAATTATACTTACCACCAGAATTAATGGGGATCGATTTTGAGCAATTTTAAATTTGCGATTTTTCAAACGCTTATATCTCGCTTATTTGCAATGATAGCGCAAAACGAATTCTTATTTAGTATCAACAATAATTATACCTACCACCAGAATTAATGGGGTCGATTTTGAGCAATTTTAAATTTGCGATTTTTCAAATTTTCAAACGCTTATATCTCGCTTATTTGCAATGATAGCGCAAAACGAATGCTAATTTAGTATCAACAATAATTATACCTACCACCAGAATTAATGGGGATCGATTTTGAGCAATGTTAAATTTGCGATTTTTCAAATTTTCAAACGCTTATATCTCGCTTATTTGCAATGATAGCGCAAAACGAATGCTTATTTAGTATCAACAATAATTATACCTACCACCAGATTCAATGGTGATCGATTTTGAGCAATTTTAAATTTGCGATTTTTATAATTTTCAAACGATTATATCTCAGTTATTTGCAATGATAGCGCAAAACAAATGCTTATTTAGTATCAACAATAATTATACCTACCACCAGAATCAATGGGGATCGATTTTGAGCAATTTTATATTTGCGATTTTTCAAATTTTCAAACGCTTATATCTCGCTTATTTGCAATGATAGCGCAAAACGAATGCTTATTTAGTATCAACAATAATTATACCTACCACCAGAATTAATGGGGATCGATCTTGAGCAATTTAAAATTTGCGATTTTTCAAATTTTCAAACGCTTATATCTCGCTTATTTGCAATAATAGCGCATAACGAATGCTTATTTAGTATCAACAATAATTATACCTACCACCAGAATTAATGGGGATCTATTTTGAGCAATTTTAAATTTGCGATTTTTCAAACGCTTATATCTCGCTTATTTGCAATGATAGCGCAAAACGAATGCTTATTTAGTATCAACAATAATTATACCTACCACCAGATTCAATGGGGATCGATTTTGAGCAATTTTAAATTTGCGATTTTTCAAATTTTCAAACGCTTTTATCTCGCTTAGTTGCAATCATAGCGCAAAACAAATGCTTATTTAGTATCAACAATAATAATACCTACCACCAGAATCAATGGGGATCGATTTTGAGCAATTTTATATTTGTGATTTTTCAAATTTTCAAACGCTTATATCTCGCTTATTTGCAATGATAGCGCAAAACGAATGCTTATTTAGTATCAACAATAATTATACCTACCACCAGAATTAATGGGGATCGAATTTGAGCAATTTTAAATTTGCGATTTTTATAATTTTCAAACGCTTATATCTCGCTTATTTGCAATGATAGCGCAAAACGAATTCTTATTTAGTATCAACAATAATTATACCTACCACCAGAATTAATGGGGATCGATTTTGAGCAATTTTAAATTTGCGATTTTTATAATTTTCAAACGCTTATATCTCGCTTATTTGCAATGTTAGCGAAAAGCGAATGATTATTTAGTATCAACAATAATTATACCTACCACCAGAATTAATAAGGATCGATTTTGAGCATTTTTAAATTTGCGATTTTTCAAACGCTTATATCTCGCTTATTTGCAATGTTAGCGAAAAGCGAATGATTATTTAGTATCAACAATAATTATACCTACCACCAGAATTAATGGGGATCGATTTTGAGCAATGTTAAATTTGCGATTTTTCAAATTTTCAAACGCTTATATCTCGCTTATTTGCAATGATAGCGCAAAACGAATGCTTATTTAGTATCAACAGTAATTATACCTACCACCAGAATTAATGGGGATCGATTTTGTGCAATTTTAAATTTGCGTTTTTTCAAATTTTCAAACGCTTATATCTCGCTTATTTGCAATGATAGCGCAAAACGAATGCTTATTTAGTATCAACAATAATTATACCTACCCCAGAATTAATGGGGATCGATTTTGAGCAATTTTAAATTTGCGATTTTTATAATTTTCAAACGCTTATATCTCGCTTATTTGCAATGATAGCGCAAAACGAATTCTTATTTAGTATCAACAATAATTATACCTACCACTAGAATTAATAAGGATCGATTTTGAGCAATTTTAAATTTGCGATTTTTATAATTTTCAAACGCTTATATCTCGCTTATTTGCAATGATAGCGCAAAACGAATGCTTATTTAGTATCAACAATAATTATACCTACCACCAGATTCAATGGGGATCGATTTTGAGCAATTTTAAATTTGCGATTTTTATAATTTTCAAACGATTATATCTCGCTTATTTGCAATGATAGCGCAAAACAAATGCTTATTTAGTATCAACAATAATTATACCTACCACCAGAATCAATGGGGATCGATTTTGAGCAATTTTATATTTGCGATTTTTCAAATTTTCAAACGCTTATATCTCGCTTATTTGCAATGATAGCGCAAAACAAATGCTTATTTAGTATCAACAATAATTATACCTACCACCAGAATCAATGGGGATCGATTTTGAGCAATTTTATATTTGCGATTTTTCAAATTTTCAAACGCTTATATCTCGCTTATTTGCAATGATAGCGCAAAACGAATGCTTATTTAGTATCAACAATAATTATATCTACCACCAGAATTAATGGGGTCAATTTTGAGCAATTTTAAATTTGCGATTTTTCAAATTTTCAAACGCTTATATCTCGCTTATTTGCAATGATAGCGCAAAACGAATGCTAATTTAGTATCAACAATAATTATACCTACCACCAGAATTAATGGGGATCGATTTTGAGCAATGTTAAATTTGCGATTTTTCAAATTTTCAAACGCTTATATCTCGCTTATTTGCAATGATAGCGCAAAACGAATGCTTATATAGTATCAACAATAATTATACCTACCACCAGATTCAATGGGGATCGATTTTGAGCAATTTTAAATTTGCGATTTTTATAATTTTTAAACGATTATATCTTGCTTATTTGTAATGATAGCGCAAAACAAATGCTTATTTAGTATCAACAATAATTATACCTACCACCAGAATCAATGGGGATCGATTTTGAGCAATTTTATATTTGCGATTTTTCAAATTTTCAAACGCTTATATCTCGCTTATTTGCAATGATAGCGCAAAACGAATGCTTATTTAGTATCAACAATAATTATACCTACCACCAGAATTAATGAGGATCGATTTTGAGCAATTTTAAATTTGCGATTTTTCAAACGCTTATATCTCGCTTATTTGCAATGATAGCGCAAAACGAATGCTAATTTAGTATCAACAATAATTATATCTACCACCAGAATTAATGGGGATCGATTTTGAGCAATGTTAAATTTGCGATTTTTCAAATTTTCAAACGCTTATATACTCGCTTATTTGCAATGATAGCGCAAAACGAATGCTTATTTAGTATCAACAATAATTATACCTACCACCAGAATTAATGGGGATCGATCTTGAGCAATTTAAAATTTGCAATTTTTCAAATTTTCAAACGCTTATATCTCGCTTATTTGCAATGATAGCGCAAAACGAATGCTTATTTAGTATCAACAATAATTATACTTACCACCAGAATTAATGGGGATCGATTTTGAGCAATTTTAAATTTGCGATTTTTCGAACGCTTATATCTCGCTTATTTGCAATGATAGCGCAAAACGAATGCTTATTTAGTATCAACAATAATTATACCTACCACCAGATTGAATGGGGATCGATTTTGAGCAATTTTAAATTTGCCATTTTTCAAATTTTCAAACGCTTATATCTCGCTTATTTGCAATGATAGCGCAAAAGAATGCTTATTTAGTATCAACAATAATTATACCTACCACCAGAATTAATGGGGATCGAATTTGAGCAAATTTAAATTTGCGATTTTTATAATTTTCAAACGCTTATATCTCGCTTATTTGCAATGATAGCGCAAAACGAATGCTTATTTAGTATCGACAATAATTATACCTACCACCAGAATTAATGAGGATCGATTTTGAGCAATTTTAAATTTGCGATTTTTATAATTTTCAAACGCTTATATCTCGCTTATTTGCAATGATAGCGCAAAACAAAGGCTTATTCAGTATCAACAATAGTTATACCTACCACCAGAATTAATAGGGATCGAATTTGAGCAATGTTAAATTTGCGATTTTTCAAATTTTCAAATGCTTATATACTCGCTTATTTGCAATGATAGTGCAAAACGAATGCTTATTTAGTATCAACAATAATTATACCTACCACATGAATTAATGGGGATCGATCTTGAGCAATTTAAAATTTGCGATTTTTCAAATTTTCAAACGCTTATATCTCGCTTAATTGCAATGATAGCGCAAAACAAATGCTTATTTAGTATCAACAATAATTATACTTACCACCAGAATTAATGGGGATCGATTTTGAGCAATTTTAAATTTGCGATTTTTCAAACGCTTATATCTCGCTTATTTGCAATGATAGCGCAAAACGAATTCTTATTTAGTATCAACAATAATTATACCTACCACCAGAATTAATGGGGATCGATTTTGAGCAATTTTAAATTTGCGATTTTTATAATTTTCAAACGCTTATATCTCGCTTATTTGCAATGTTAGCGAAAAACGAATGATTATTTAGTATCAACAATAATTATACCTACCACCAGAATTATTAAGGATCGATTTTGAGTATTTTTAAATTTGCGATTTTTCAAACGCTTATATCTCGCTTATTTGCAATGATAGCGCAAAACGAATGCTTATTTAGTATCAACAATAATTATACCTACCACCAGAATTAATGGGGTCGATTTTGAGCAATTTTAAATTTGCGATTTTTCAAATTTTCAAACGCTTATATCTCGCTTATTTGCAATGATAGCGCAAAACGAATGCTAATTTAGTATCAACAATAATTATACCTACCACCAGAATTAATAGGGATCGAATTTGAGCAATTTTAAATTTGCGCTTTTTATAATTTTCAAACGCTTATATCTCGCTTATTTGCAATGATAGCGCAAAACGAATTCTTATTTAGTATCAACAATAATTATACCTACCACCAGAATTAATGGGGATCGATTTTGAGCAATTTTAAATTTGCGATTTTTATAATTTTCAAACGCTTATATCTCGCTTATTTGCAATGTTAGCGAAATGCGAATGATTATTTAGTATCAACAATAATTATACCTACCACCAGAATTAATAAGGATCGATTTTGAGCATTTTTAAATTTGCGATTTTTCAAACGCTTATATCTCGCTTATTTGCAATGATAGCGCAAAACGAATGCTTATTTAGTATCAACAATAATTATACCTACCACCAGAATTAATGCGGTCGATTTTGAGCAATTTTAAATTTGCGATTTTTCAAATTTTCAAACGCTTATATCTCGCTTATTTGCAATGATAGCGCAAAACGAATGCTAATTTAGTATCAACAATAATTATACCTACCACCAGAATTAATGGGGATCGATTTTGAGCAATGTTAAATTTGCGATTTTTCAAATTTTCAAACGCTTATATCTCGCTTATTTGCAATGATAGCGCAAAACGAATGCTTATTTAGTATCAACAATAATTATACCTACCCCAGAATTAATGGGGATCGATTTTGAGCAATTTTAAATTTGCGATTTTTATAATTTTCAAACGCTTATATCTCGCTTATTTGCAATGATAGCGCAAAACGAATTCTTATTTAGTATCAACAATAATTATACCTACCACTAGAATTAATAAGGATCGATTTTGAGCAATTTTAAATTTGCGATTTTTATAATTTTCAAACGCTTATATCTCGCTTATTTGCAATGATAGCGCAAAACGAATGCTTATTTAGTATCAACAATAATTATACCTACCACCAGATTCAATGGGGATCGATTTTGAGCAATTTTAAATTTGCGATTTTTATAATTTTCAAACGATTATATCTCGCTTATTTGCAATGATAGCGCAAAACAAATGCTTATTTAGTATCAACAATAATTATACCTACCACCAGAATCAATGGGGATCGATTTTGAGCAATTTTATATTTGCGATTTTTCAAATTTTCAAACGCTTATATCTCGCTTATTTGCAATGATAGCGCAAAACAAATGCTTATTTAGTATCAACAATAATTATACCTACCACCAGAATCAATGGGGATCGATTTTGAGCAATTTTATATTTGCGATTTTTCAAATTTTCAAACGCTTATATCTCGCTTATTTGCAATGATAGCGCAAAACGAATGCTTATTTAGTATCAACAATAATTATATCTACCACCAGAATTAATGGGGTCAATTTTGAGCAATTTTAAATTTGCGATTTTTCAAATTTTCAAACGCTTATATCTCGCTTATTTGCAATGATAGCGCAATACGAATGCTAATTTAGTATCAACAATAATTATACCTACCACCAGAATTAATGGGGATCGATTTTGAGCAATGTTAAATTTGCGATTTTTCAAATTTTCAAACGCTTATATCTCTCTTATTTGCAATGATAGCGCAAAACGAATGCTTATTTAGTATCAACAATAATTATACCTACCACCAGATTCAATGGGGATCGATTTTGAGCAATTTTAAATTTGCGATTTTTATAATTTTTAAACGATTATATCTTGCTTATTTGCAATGATAGCGCAAAACAAATGCTTATTTAGTATCAACAATAATTATACCTTCCCTTAGAATCAATGGGGATCGATTTTGAGCAATTTTATATTTGCGATTTTTCAAATTTTCAAACGCTTATATCTCGCTTATTTGCAATGATAGCGCAAAACGAATGCTTATTTAGTATCAACAATAATTATACCTACCACCAGAATTAATGAGGATCGATTTTGAGCAATTTTAAATTTGCGATTTTTCAAACGCTTATATCTCGCTTATTTGCAATGATAGCGCAAAACGAATGCTAATTTAGTATCAACAATAATTATATCTACCACCAGAATTAATGGGGATCGATTTTGAGCAATGTTAAATTTGCGATTTTTCAAATTTTCAAACGCTTATATACTCGCTTATTTGCAATGATAGCGCAAAACGAATGCTTATTTAGTATCAACAATAATTATACCTACCACCAGAATTAATGGGGATCGATCTTGAGCAATTTAAAATTTGCAATTTTTCAAATTTTCAAACGCTTATATCTCGCTTATTTGCAATGATAGCGCAAAACGAATGCTTATTTAGTATCAACAATAATTATACTTACCACCAGAATTAATGGGGATCGATTTTGAGCAATTTTAAATTTGCGTTTTTTCGAACGCTTATATCTCGCTTATTTGCAATGATAGCGCAAAACGAATGCTTATTTAGTATCAACAATAATTATACCTACCACCAGATTGAATGGGGATCGATTTTGAGCAATTTTAAATTTGCGATTTTTCAAATTTTCAAACGCTTATATCTCGCTTATTTGCAATGATAGCGCAAAAGAATGCTTATTTAGTATCAACAATAATTATACCTACCACCAGAATTAATGGGGATCGATTTTGAGCAATTTTAAATTTGCGATTTTTATAATTTTGAAACGATTATATCTCGCTTATTTGCAATGATAGCGCAAAACGAATGCTTATTTAGTATCAACAATAATTATACCTACCACCAGAATCAATGGGGATCGATTTTGAGCATTTTATATTTGCGATTTTTCAAATTTTCAAACGCTTATACCTCGCTTATTTGCAATGATAGCGCAAAACGAATGCTTATTTAGTATCAACAATAATTATACTTACCACCAGAATTAATGGGGATCGATTTTGAGCAATTTTAAATTTGCGATTTTTCGAACGCTTATATCTCGCTTATTTGCAATGATAGCGCAAAACGAATGCTTATTTAGTATCAACAATAATTATACCTACCACCAGATTGAATGGGGATCGATTTTGAGCAATTTTAAATTTGCGATTTTTCAAATTTTCAAACGCTTATATCTCGCTTATTTGCAATGATAGCGCAAAAGAATGCTTATTTAGTATCAACAATAATTATACCTACCACCAGAATTAATGGGGATCGATTTTGAGCAATTTTAAATTTGCGATTTTTATAATTTTGAAACGATTATATCTCGCTTATTTGCAATGATAGCGCAAAACGAATGCTTATTTAGTATCAACAATAATTATACCTACCACCAGAATCAATGGGGATCGATTTTGAGCATTTTATATTTGCGATTTTTATAATTTTGAAACGATTATATCTCGCTTATTTGCAATGTTAGCGCAAAACGAATGCTTATTTAGTATCAACAATAATTATACCTACCCCTAGAATTAATGGGGATCGAATTTGAGCAAATTTAAATTTGCGATTTTTATAATTTTCAAACGCTTATATCTCGCTTATTTGCAATGATAGCGCAAAACGAATGCTTATTTAGTATCGACAATAATTATACCTACCACCAGAATTAATGAGGATCGATTTTGAGCAATTTTAAATTTGCGATTTTTATAATTTTCAAACGCTTATATCTCGCTTATTTGCAATGATAGCGCAAAACAAAGGCTTATTCAGTATCAACAATAGTTATACCTACCACCAGAATTAATAGGGATCGAATTTGAGCAATGTTAAATTTGCGATTTTTCAAATTTTCAAATGCTTATATACTCGCTTATTTGCAATGATAGTGCAAAACGAATGCTTATTTAGTATCAACAATAATTATACCTACCACATGAATTAATGGGGATCGATCTTGAGCAATTTAAAATTTGCGATTTTTCAAATTTTCAAACGCTTATATCTCGCTTAATTGCAATGATAGCGCAAAACAAATGCTTATTTAGTATCAACAATAATTATACTTACCACCAGAATTAATGGGGATCGATTTTGAGCAATTTTAAATTTGCGATTTTTCAAACGCTTATATCTCGCTTATTTGCAATGATAGCGCAAAACGAATGCTTATTTAGTATCAATAATAATCATACCTACCACCAGATTGAATGGGGATCGATTTTGAGCAATTTTAAATTTGCGATTTTTCAAACGCTTATATCTCGATTATTTGCAATGATAGCGCAAAACGAATGCTAATTTAGTATAAACAATAATTATATCTACCACCAGAATTAATGGGGATCGATTTTGAGCAATGTTAAATTTGCGATTTTTCAAACGCTTATATCTCGCTTATTTGCAATGATAGCGCAAAACGAATGCTTATTTAGTATCAATAATAATCATACCTACCACCAGATTGAATGGGGATCGATTTTGAGCAATTTTAAATTTGCGATTTTTCAAACGCTTATATCTCGATTATTTGCAATGATAGCGCAAAACGAATGCTAATTTAGTATAAACAATAATTATATCTACCACCAGAATTAATGGGGATCGATTTTGAGCAATGTTAAATTTGCGATTTTTCAAATTTTCAAACGCTTATATACTCGCTTATTTGCAATGATAGCGCAAAACGAATGCTTATTTAGTATCAACAATAATTATACCTACCACCAGAATTAATGGGGATCGATCTTGAGCAATTTAAAATTTGCGATTTTTCAAATTTTCAAACGCTTATATCTCGCTTATTTGCAATGATAGCGCAAAACGAATGCTTATTTAGTATCAACAATAATTATACCTACCAACAGATTGAATATGGATCGATTTTGAGCAATTTTAAATTTGCGATTTTTCAAACGCTTATATCTCGCTTATTTGCAATGATAGCGCAAAACGAATGCTTATTTAGTATCAACAATAATTATACCTACCACCAGAATTAATGGGGATCGATCTTGAGCAATTTAAAATTTGCGATTTTTCAAATTTTCAAACGCTTATATCTCGCTTATTTGCAATGATAGCGCAAAACGAATGCTTATTTAGTATCAACAATAATTATACTTACCACCAGAATTAATGGGGATCGATTTTGAGCAATTTTTAATTTGCGATTTTTCGAACGCTTATATCTCGCTTATTTGCAATGATAGCGCAAAACGAATGCTTATTTAGTATCAACAATAATTATACCTACCACCAGAATTAATGGGGTCAATTTTGAGCAATTTTAAATTTGCGATTTTTCAAATTTTCAAACGCTTATATCTCGCTTATTTGCAATGATAGCGCAAAACGAATGCTAATTTAGTATCAACAATAATTATACCTACTACCAGAATTAATGGGGATCGATTTTGAGCAATGTTAAATTTGCGATTTTTCAAATTTTCAAACGCTTATATCTCGCTTATTTGCAATGATAGCGCAAAACGAATGCTTATTTAGTATCAACAATAATTATACCTACCACCAGATTCAATTGGGATCGATTTTGAGCAATTTTAAATTTGCGATTTTTATAATTTTTAAACGATTATATCTCTTTTATTTGCAATGATAGCGCAAAACAAATGCTTATTTAGTATCAACAATAATTATACCTACCACCAGAATCAATGGGGATCGATTTTGAGCAATTTTATATTTGCGATTTATCAAATTTTCAAACGCTTATATCTCGCTTATTTGCAATGATAGCGCAAAACGAATGCTTATTTAGTATCAACAATAATTATACCTACCACCAGAATTAATGAGGATCGATTTTGAGCAATTTTAAATTTGCGATTTTTCAAACGCTTATATCTCGCTCATTTGCAATGATAGCGCAAAACGAATGATAATTTAGTATCAACAATAATTATATCTACCACCAGAATTAATGGGGATCGATTTTGAGCAATGTTAAATTTGCGATTTTTCAAATTTTCAAACGCTTATATACTCGCTTATTTGCAATGATAGCGCAAAACGAATGCTTATTTAGTATCAACAATAATTATACCTACCACCAGAATTAATGGGGATCGATCTTGAGCAATTTAAAATTTGCGATTTTTCAAATTTTCAAACGCTTATATCTCGCTTATTTGCAATGATAGCGCAAAACGAATGCTTATTTAGTATCAACAA
Source organism: Sympetrum striolatum (assembly GCA_947579665.1). Taxonomy (NCBI): domain Eukaryota; kingdom Metazoa; phylum Arthropoda; class Insecta; order Odonata; family Libellulidae; genus Sympetrum; species Sympetrum striolatum. The sequence continues at coordinate 106,171,368 of OX388342.1, forward strand.
TAATTATACTTACCACCAGAATTAATGGGGATCGATTTTGAGCAATTTTAAATTTGCGATTTTTCGAACGCTTATATCTCGCTTATTTGCAATGATAGCGCAAAACGAATGCTTATTTAGTATCAACAATAATTATACCTACCACCAGATTCAATGGGGATCGATTTTGAGCAATTTTAAATTTGCGATTTTTCAAATTTTCAAACGCTTATATCTCGCTTATTTGCAATGATAGCGCAAAAGAATGCTTATTTAGTATCAACAATAATTATACCTACCACCAGAATTAATGGGGATCGATTTTGAGCAATTTAAAATTTGCGATTTTTATAATTTTGAAACGATTATATCTCGCTTATTTGCAATGATAGCGCAAAACGAATGCTTATTTAGTATCAACAATAATTATACCTACCACCAGAATCAATGGATATCGATTTTGAGCAATTTCATATTTGCAATTTTTCAAATTTTCAAACGCTTATACCTCGCTTATTTGCAATGATAGCGCAAAACGAATGCTTATTTAGTATCAACAATAATTATACCTACCCCTAGAATTAATGGGGATCGAATTTGAGCAAATTTAAATTTGCGATTTTTATAATTTTCAAACGCTTATATCTCGCTTATTTGCAATGATAGCGCAAAACGAATGCTTATTTAGTATCAACAATAATTATACCTACCACCAGAATTAATGAGGATCGATTTTGAGCAATTTTAAATTTGCGATTTTTCAAACATTCAAACGCTTATATCTCGCTTATTTGCAATGATAGCGCAAAACGAATGCTTATTTAGTATCAACAATAATTATACCTACAACCAGAATTAACGTGGATCGATTTTGAGCAATTTTTAATTTGCGATTTTTCAAATTTTCAAACGCTTATATCTCGCTTATTTGCAATGATAGCGTAAAACGAATGCTTATTTAGTATCAACAATAATTATACCTACCACCAGAATCAATGGGGATCGATTTTGAGCAATTTTAAATTTGCGATTTTTCAAATTTTCAAACGCTTATATCTTGCTTATTTGCAATGATAGCGCAAAACGAATGCTTATTTAGTATCGACAATAATTATACCTACCACCAGAATTAATGAGGATCGATTTTGAGCAATTTTAAATTTGCGATTTTTATAATTTTCAAACGCTTATATCTCGCTTATTTGCAATGATAGCGCAAAACAAAGGCTTATTCAGTATCAACAATAGTTATACCTACCACCAGAATTAATAGGGATCGATTTTGAGCAATGTTAAATTTGCGATTTTTCAAATTTTCAAACGCTTATATACTCGCTTATTTGCAATGATAGTGCAAAACGAATGCTTATTTAGTATCAACAATAATTATACCTACCACATGAATTAATGGGGATCGATCTTGAGCAATTTAAAATTTGCGATTTTTCAAATTTTCAAACGCTTATATCTCGCTTAATTGCAATGATAGCGCAAAACGAATGCTTATTTAGTATCAACAATAATTATACTTACCACCAGAAATAATGGGGATCGATTTTGAGCAATTTTAAATTTGCGATTTTTCAAACGCTTATATCTCGCTTATTTGCAATGATAGCGCAAAACGAATGCTTATTTAGTATCAACAATAATTATACCTACCACCAGATTGAATGGGGATCGATTTTGAGCAATTTTAAATTTGCGATTTTTCAAATTTTCAAACGCTTATATCTCGCTTATTTGCAATGATAGCGCAAAAGAATGCTTATTTAGTATCAACAATAATTATACCTACCACCAGAATTAATGGGGATCGATTTTGAGCAATTTTAAATTTGCGATTTTTATAATTTTGAAACGATTATATCTCGCTTATTTGCAATGATAGCGCAAAACGAATGCTTATTTAGTATCAACAATAATTATACCTACCACCAGAATCAATGGGGATCGATTTTGAGCAATTTTATATTTGCGATTTTTCAAATATTCAAACGCTTATACCTCGCTTATTTGCAATGATAGCGCAAAGCGAATGCTTATTTAGTATCAACAATAATTATACCTACCCCTAGAATTAATGGGGATCGAATTTGAGCAAATTTAAATTTGCGATTTTTATAATTTTCAAACGCTTATATCTCGCTTATTTGCAATGATAGCGCAAAACGAAGGCTTATTTAGTATCAACAATAATTATACCTACCACCAGAATTAATGAGGATCGATTTTGAGCAATTTTAAATTTGCGATTTTTCAAACTTTCAAACGCTTATATCTCGCTTATTTGCAATGATAGCGCAAAACGAATGCTTATTTAGTATCAACAATAATTATACCTACAAGCAGAATTAATGTGGATCGATTTTGAGCAATTTTTAATTTGCGATTTTTCAAATTTTCAAACGCTTATATCTCGCTTATTTGCAATGATAGCGTAAAACGAATGCTTATTTAGTATCAACAATAATTATACCTACCACCAGAATCAATTAGGATCGATTTTGAGCAATTTTAAATTTGCGATTTTTCAAATTTTCAAACGCTTATATCTCGCTTATTTGCAATGATAGCGCAAAACGAATGCTTATTTAGTATCGACAATAATTATACCTACCACCAGAATTAATGAGGATCGATTTTGAGCAATTTTAAATTTGTGATTTTTATAATTTTCAAACGCTTATATCTCGCTTATTTGCAATGATAGCGCAAAACAAAGGCTTATTCAGTATCAACAATAGTTATACCTACCACCAGAATTAATAGGGATCGATTTTGAGCAATGTTAAATTTGCGATTTTTCAAATTTTCAAACGCTTATATACTCGCTTATTTGCAATGATAGTGCAAAACGAATGCTTATTTAGTATCAACAATAATTATACCTACCACATGAATAAATGGGGATCGATCTTGAGCAATTTAAAATTTGCGATTTTTCAAATTTTCAAACGCTTATATCTCGCTTAATTGCAATGATAGCGCAAAACGAATGCTTATTTAGTATCAACAATAATTATACTTACCACCAGAATTAATGGGGATCGATTTTGGGCAATTTTAAATTTGCGATTTTTCAAACGCTTATATCTCGCTTATTTGCAATGATAGCGCAAAACGAATGCTTATTTAGTATCAACAATAATTATACCTACCACCAGATTGAATGGGGATCGATTTTGAGCAATTTTAAATTTGCGATTTTTCAAACGCTTATATCTCGCTTATTTGCAATGATAGCGCAAAACGAATGCTAATTTAGTATAAACAATAATTATATCTACCACCAGAATTAATGGGGATCGAGTTTGAGCAATGTTAAATTTGCGATTTTTCAAATTTTCAAACGCTTATATACTCGCTTATTTGCAATGATAGCGCAAAACGAATGCTTATTTAGTATCAACAATAATTATACCTACCACCAGAATTAATGGGGATCGATCTTGAGCAATTTAAAATTTGCGATTTTTCAAATTTTCAAACGCTTATATCTCGCTTATTTGCAATGATAGCGCAAAACGAATGCTTATTTAGTATCAACAATAATTATACTTACCACCAGAATTAATGGGGATCGATTTTGAGCAATTTTAAATTTGCGATTTTTCGAACGCTTATATCTAGCTTATTTGCAATGATAGCGCAAAACGAATGCTTATTTAGTATCAACAATAATTATACCTACCACCAGATTGCATGTTGATCGATTTTGAGCAATTTTAAATTTGCGATTTCTCAAATTTTCAAACGCTTATATCTCGCTTATTTGCAATGATAGCGCAAAACGAATGCTTATTTAGTATCAACAATAATTATACCTACCACCAGAATTAATGGGGATCGATTTTGAGCAATTTTAAATTTGCGATTTTTATAATTTTGAAACGATTATATCTCGCTTATTTGCAATGATAGCGCAAAACGAATGCTTATTTAGTATCAACAATAATTATACCTACCACCAGAATCAATGGGGATCGATTTTGAGCAATTTTATATTTGCGATTTTTCAAATTTTCAAACGCTTATACCTCGCTTATTTGCAATGATAGCGCAAAACGAATGCTTATTTAGTATCAACAATAATTATACCTACCCCTAGAATTAATGGGGATCGAATTTGAGCAAATTTAAATTTGCGATTTTTATAATTTTTAAACGCTTATATCTCGCTTATTTGCAATGATAGCGCAAAACGAATGCTTATTTAGTATCAACAATAATTATACCTACCACCAGAATTAATGAGGATCGATTTTGAGCAATTTTAAATTTGCGATTTTTCAAACTTTCAAACGCTTATATCTCGCTTATTTGCAATGATAGCGCAAAACGAATGCTTATTTAGTATCAACAATAATTATACCTACCACCAGAATTAATGAGGATCGATTTTGAGCAATTTTAAATTTGCGATTTTTCAAACTTTCAAACGCTTATATCTCGCTTATTTGCAATGATAGCGCAAAACGAATGCTTATTTAGTATCGACAATAATTATACCTACCACCAGAATTAATGAGGATCGATTTTGAGCAATTTTAAATTTGTGATTTTTATAATTTTCAAACGCTTATATCTCGCTTATTTGCAATGATAGCGCAAAACAAAGGCTTATTCAGTATCAACAATAGTTATACCTACCACCAGAATTAATAGGGATCGATTTTGAGCAATGTTAAATTTGCGATTTTTCAAATTTTCAAACGCTTATATACTCGCTTATTTGCAATGATAGCGCAAAACGAATGCTAATTTAGTATAAACAATAATTATATCTACCACCAGAATTAATGGGGATCGATTTTGAGCAATGTTAAATTTGCGATTTTTCAAATTTTCAAACGCTTATATACTCGCTTATTTGCAATGATAGCGCAAAACGAATGCTTATTTAGTATCAACAATAATTATACCTACCACCAGAATTAATGGGGATCGATCTTGAGCAATTTAAAATTTGCGATTTTTCAAATTTTCAAACGCTTATATCTCGCTTATTTGCAATGATAGCGCAAAACGAATGCTTATTTAGTATCAACAATAATTATACTTACCACCAGAATTAATGGGGATCGATTTTGAGCAATTTTAAATTTGCGATTTTTCGAACGCTTATATCTAGCTTATTTGCAATGATAGCGCAAAACGAATGCTTATTTAGTATCAACAATAATTATACCTACCACCAGATTGCATGTTGATCGATTTTGAGCAATTTTAAATTTGCGATTTCTCAAATTTTCAAACGCTTATATCTCGCTTATTTGCAATGATAGCGCAAAACGAATGCTTATTTAGTATCAACAATAATTATACCTACCACCAGAATTAATGGGGATCGATTTTGAGCAATTTTAAATTTGCGATTTTTATAATTTTCAAACGATTATATCTCGCTTATTTGCAATGATAGCGCAAAACGAATGCTTATTTAGTATCAACAATAATTATACCTACCACCAGAATCAATGGGGATCGATTTTGAGCAATTTTATATTTGCGATTTTTCAAATTTTCAAACGCTTATACCTCGCTTATTTGCAATGATAGCGCAAAACGAATGCTTATTTAGTATCAACAATAATTATACCTACCCCTAGAATTAATGGGGATCGAATTTGAGCAAATTTAAATTTGCGATTTTTATAATTTTTAAACGCTTATATCTCGCTTATTTGCAATGATAGCGCAAAACGAATGCTTATTTAGTATCAACAATAATTATACCTACCACCAGAATTAATGAGGATCGATTTTGAGCAATTTTAAATTTGCGATTTTTCAAACTTTCAAACGCTTATATCTCGCTTATTTGCAATGATAGCGCAAAACGAATGCTTATTTAGTATCAACAATAATTATACCTACCACCAGAATTAATGTGGATCGATTTTGAGCAATTTTAAATTTGCGATTTTTATAATTTTCAAACGCTTATATCTCGCTTATTTGCAATGATAGCGCAAAACAAAGGCTTATTCAGTATCAACAATAGTTATACCTACCACCAGAATTAATGGGGATCGATTTTGAGCAATGTTAAATTTGCGATTTTTCAAATTTTCAAACGCTTATATACTCGCTTATTTGCAATGATAGTGCAAAACGAATGCTTATTTAGTATCAACAATAATTATACCTACCACATGAATTAATGGGGATCGATCTTGAGCAAATTAAAATTTGCGATTTTTCAAATTTTCAAACGCTTATAGCTCGCTTAATTGCAATGATAGCGCAAAACGAATGCTTATTTAGTATCAACAATAATTATACTTACCACCAGAATTAATGGGGATCGATTTTGAGCAATTTTAAATTTGCGATTTTTCAAACGCTTATATCTCGCTTATTTGCAATGATAGCGCAAAACGAATGCTTATTTAGTATCAACAATAATTATACCTACCACCAGATTGAATGGGGATCGATTTTGAGCAATTTTAAATTTGCGATTTTTCAAATTTTCAAACGGTTATATCTCGCTTATTTGCAATGATAGCGCAAAACGAATGCTTATTTAGTATCAACAATAATTATACCTACACCTAGAATTAATGGGGATCGAATTTGAGCAAATTTAAATTTGCGATTTTTATAATTTTCAAACGCTTATATCTCGCTTATTTGCAATGATAGCGCAAAACGAATGCTTATTTAGTATCAACAATAATTATACCTACCACCAGAATTAATGAGGATCGATTTTGAGCAATTTTAAATTTGCGATTTTTCAAACTTTCAAACGCGTATATCTCGCTTATTTGCAATGATAGCGCAAAACGAATGCTTATTTAGTATCAACAATAATTATACCTACCACCAGAATTAATGTGGATCGACTTTGAGCAATTTTTAATTTGCGATTTTTCAAATTTTCAAACGCTTATATCTCGCTTATTTGCAACGATAGCGCAAAACGAATGCTTATTTAGTATCAACAATAATTATACCTACCACCAGAATTAATGGGGATCGATTTTGAGCAATTTTAAATTTGCGATTTTTCAAATTTTCAAACGCTTATATCTCGCTTATTTGCAATGATAGCGCAAAACGAATGCTTATTTAGTATCAACAATAATTATACCTACCACCAGAATTAATGGGGATCGATTTTGAGCAATTTTAAATTTGCGATTTTTCAAATTTTCAAACGCTTATATCTCGCTTATTTGCAATGATAGCGCAAAACGAATGCTTATTTAGTATCGACAATAATTATACCTACCACCAGAATTAATGGGGATCGATTTTGAGCAATTTAAAATTTGCAATTTTCCAAAATTTCAAACGCTTATATCTCGCTTATTTGCAATGATAGCGCAAAACGAATGCTTATTTAGTATCAACAATAATTATACCTACCACCAGAATTAATGGGGATCGATTTTGAGCAATTATAAATTTGCGATTATTCAAACGCTTATATCTCGCTTATTTGCAATGATAGCGCAAAACGAATGCTTATTTAGTATCAACAATAATTATACCTACCACCAGAATTAATGGGGAACGATTTTGAGCAATTTTAAATTTGCGATTGTTCAAATTTTCAAACGCTTATATCTCGCTTATTTGTAATGATAACGCAAAACGAATGCTTATTTAGTATCAACAATAATTATACCTACCACCAGAATCAATATGGATCGATTTTGAGCAATTTTAAATTTGCGATTTTTCAAATTTTCCAACGCTTATATCTCGCTTATTTGCAATGATAGCGAAAAACGAATGCTTATTTAGAATCAACAATAATTATACCTACCACCAGAATTAATGGGGATCGATTTTGAGCAATTTTAAATTTGCGATTTTTCAAACGCTTTCATCTCGCTTATTTGCAATGATAGCGCAAAACGAATGCTTATTAAGTATCAACAATAATTATACCTACCCCTAGAATCAATAGGGATCGATTTTGAGCAATTTTAAATTTGCGATTTTTCAAATTTTCAAACGCTTATATCTCGCTTATTTGCAATGATAGCGCAAAGCGAATGCTTATTTAGTATCAACAATAATTATACCTACCACCAGAATTAATGGGGATCGATTTTCAGCAATTTTAAATTTGCTATTTTTCAAATTTTCAAACGCTTATATCTCGCTTATTTGCAATGATAGCGCCAAACGAATGCTTATTTAGTATCAACAATAATTATATTTCCCACCAGAATTAATAGGGATCGATTTTCAGCAATTATTAATTTGCGATTTTTCAAATTTTCAAACGCTTATATCTCGCTTATTTGCAATGATAGCGCAAAACGAATGCTTATTTAGTATCAACAATAATTATACCTACCACCAGAATTAATAGGGATCGATTTTGAGCAATTTAAAATTTGCGATTTTTCAAATTTTCAAACGCTTATATCTCGCTTATTTGCAATAATAGCGCAAAACGAATGCTTATTTAGTATCAACAATAATTATACCTACCACCAGAATTAATGGGGATCGATTTTGAGCAATTTTAAGTTTGCGATTTTTCAAACGCTTATATGTCGCTTATTTGCAATGATAGCGCAAAACGAATGCTTATTTAGTATCAACAATAATTATACCTACCACCAGATTCAATGGGGATCGATTTTGATTAATTTTTAATTTGCGATTTTTCTAATTTTCAAACGCTTTTATCTCGCTTATTTGCAATCATAGCGCAAAACAAATGCTTATTTAGTATCAACAATAATTATACCTACCACCAGAATCAATGGGGATCGATTTTGAGCAATTTTAAATTTGCGATTTTTCAAACGCTTATATCTCGCTTATTTGCAATGATAGCGCCAAACGAATGCTTATTTAGTATCAACAATAATTATATTTCCCACCAGAATTAATAGGGATCGATTTTCAGCAATTATTAATTTGCGATTTTTCAAATTTTCAAACGCTTATATCTCGCTTATTTGCAATGATAGCGCAAAACGAATGCTTATTTAGTATCAACAATAATTATACCTACCACCAGAATTAATAGGGATCGATTTTGAGCAATTTAAAATTTGCGATTTTTCAAATTTTCAAACGCTTATATCTCGCTTATTTGCAATAATAGCGCAAAACGAATGCTTATTTAGTATCAACAATAATTATACCTACCACCAGAATTAATGGGGATCGATTTTGAGCAATTTTAAGTTTGCGATTTTTCAAACGCTTATATGTCGCTTATTTGCAATGATAGCGCAAAACGAATGCTTATTTAGTATCAACAATAATTATACCTACCACCAGATTCAATGGGGATCGATTTTGAGCAATTTTTAATTTGCGATTTTTCTAATTTTCAAACGCTTTTATCTCGCTTATTTGCAATCATAGCGCAAAACAAATGCTTATTTAGTATCAACAATAATTATACCTACGACCAGAATCAATGGGGATCAATTTTGAGCAATTTTAAATTTGCGATTTTTCAAACGCTTATATCTCGCTTATTTGCAATGATAGCGCAAAACGGATGCTTATTTAGTATCAACAATAATTATACCTACCACCAGAATTAATAGGGATCGAATTTTAGCAATTTTAAATTTGCGATTTATATAATTTTCAAACGCTTATATCTCGCTTATTTGCAATGATAGCGCAAAACGAATTCTTATTTAGTATCAACAATAATTATACCTACCACCAGAATTAATGGGGATCGATTTTGAGCAATTTTAAATATGCGATTTTTATAATTTTCAAACGCTTATATCTCGCTTATTTGAAATGATAGCGCAAAACGAATGCTTATTTAGTATCAACAATAATTATACCTACCACCAGATTCAATGGGGATCGATTTTGAGCAATTTTAAATTTGCGATTTTTATAATTTTCAAACGATTATATCTCGCTTATTTGCAATGATAGCGCAAAATAAATGCTTATTTAGTATCAACAATAATTATACCTACCACCAGAATCAATAGGGATCGATTTCGAGCAATTTTATATTTGCGATTTTTCAAATTTTCAAACGCTTATATCTCGCTTAATTGCAATGATAGCGCAAAACGAATGCTTATTTAGTATCAACATTAATTATACCTACCACCAGAATTAATGGGGATCGAATTTGAGCAATTTTAAATTTGCGATTTTTTTAATTTTCAAACGCTTATATCTCGCTTATTTGCAATGATAGCGCAAAACGAATGCTTATTTAGTATCAACAATAATTATACCTACCACCAGAATCAATGGGGATCGATTTTTAGTAATTTTATATTTGCGATTTTTCAAATTTTCAAACGCTTATATCTCGCTAATTTGCAATGATAGCTCAAAACGAATGCTTATTTAGTATCAACAATAATTATACCTACCACCTGAATCAATGGGGATCGAATTTGAGCAATTTTAAATTTGCGATTTTTCAAATTTTCAAACGCTTATATCTCGCTTATTTGCAATGATAGCGCAAAACGAATGCTAATTTAGTATCAACAATAATTATACCTACCACCAGAATTAATGGGGATCGATTTTGAGCAATTTTAAATTTGCGATTTTTCAAAGTTTCAAACGCTTATATCTCGCTTATTTGCAATGATCGCGCAAAACGAATGCTTATTTAGTATCAACAATAACTATACCTACCACCAGAATTAATAGGGATCGATTTTGAGCAATTTAAAATTTGCGATTTTTCAAATTTTCAAACGCTTATATCTCGCTTATTTGCAATAATAGCGCAAAACGAATGCTTATTTAGTATCAACAATAATTATACCTACCACCAGAATTAATGGGGATCGATTTTGAGCAATTTTAAGTTTGCGATTTTTCAAACGCTTATATGTCGCTTATTTGCAATGATAGCGCAAAACGAATGCTTATTTAGTATCAACAATAATTATACCTACCACCAGATTCAATGGGGATCGATTTTGAGCAATTTTTAATTTGCGATTTTTCTAATTTTCAAACGCTTTTATCTCGCTTATTTGCAATCATAGCGCAAAACAAATGCTTATTTAGTATCAACAATAATTATACCTACGACCAGAATCAATGGGGATCAATTTTGAGCAATTTTAAATTTGCGATTTTTCAAACGCTTATATCTCGCTTATTTGCAATGATAGCGCAAAACGGATGCTTATTTAGTATCAACAATAATTATACCTACCACCAGAATTAATAGGGATCGAATTTTAGCAATTTTAAATTTGCGATTTATATAATTTTCAAACGCTTATATCTCGCTTATTTGCAATGATAGCGCAAAACGAATTCTTATTTAGTATCAACAATAATTATACCTACCACCAGAATTAATGGGGATCGATTTTGAGCAATTTTAAATATGCGATTTTTATAATTTTCAAACGCTTATATCTCGCTTATTTGAAATGATAGCGCAAAACGAATGCTTATTTAGTATCAACAATAATTATACCTACCACCAGATTCAATGGGGATCGATTTTGAGCAATTTTAAATTTGCGATTTTTATAATTTTCAAACGATTATATCTCGCTTATTTGCAATGATAGCGCAAAATAAATGCTTATTTAGTATCAACAATAATTATACCTACCACCAGAATCAATAGGGATCGATTTCGAGCAATTTTATATTTGCGATTTTTCAAATTTTCAAACGCTTATATCTCGCTTAATTGCAATGATAGCGCAAAACGAATGCTTATTTAGTATCAACATTAATTATACCTACCACCAGAATTAATGGGGATCGAATTTGAGCAATTTTAAATTTGCGATTTTTTTAATTTTCAAACGCTTATATCTCGCTTATTTGCAATGATAGCGCAAAACGAATGCTTATTTAGTATCAACAATAATTATACCTACCACCAGAATCAATGGGGATCGATTTTTAGTAATTTTATATTTGCGATTTTTCAAATTTTCAAACGCTTATATCTCGCTAATTTGCAATGATAGCTCAAAACGAATGCTTATTTAGTATCAACAATAATTATACCTACCACCTGAATCAATGGGGATCGAATTTGAGCAATTTTAAATTTGCGATTTTTCAAATTTTCAAACGCTTATATCTCGCTTATTTGCAATGATAGCGCAAAACGAATGCTAATTTAGTATCAACAATAATTATACCTACCACCAGAATTAATGGGGATCGATTTTGAGCAATTTTAAATTTGCGATTTTTCAAAGTTTCAAACGCTTATATCTCGCTTATTTGCAATGATCGCGCAAAACGAATGCTTATTTAGTATCAACAATAACTATACCTACCACCAGAATTAATGTGGATCGATTTTTAGCAATTTTAAATTTGCGATTTTTCAAATTTTCAAACGCTTATATCTCGCTTATTTGCAATGTTAGCGAAAAACGAATGATTATTTAGTATCAACAATAATTATACCTACCACCAGAATTAATGGGGATCGATTTTGAGCAATTTTAAATTTGCGATTTTTCAAACGCTTATATCTCGCTTATTTGCAATGATAGCGCAAAACGAATGCTTATTTAGTATCAACAATGATTATACCTACCACCAGAATTAATGGGGTCGATTTTGAGCAATTTTAAATTTGCGATTTTTCAAATTTTAAAACGCTTATATCTCGCTTATTTGCAATGATAGCGCAAAACGAATGCTAATTTAGTATCAACAATAATTATACCTACCACCAGAATTAATAAGGATCGATTTTGAGCAATGTTAAATTTGCGATTTTTCAAATTTTCAAACGCTTATATCTCGCTTATTTGCAATGATAGCGCAAAACGAATGCTTATTTAGTATCAACAATAATTATACCTACCACCAGAATTAATAAGGATCGATTTTGAGCAATTTAAAATTTGCGATTTTTCAAATTTTCAAACGCCTTTATCTCGCTTATTTGCAATGATAGCGCAAAACGAATGCTTATTTAGTATCAACAATAATTATACCTACCACCAGAATTAATGGGGATCTATTTTGAGCAATTTTAAATTTGGGATTATTCAAACGCTTATATCTCGCTTATTTGCAATGATAGCGCAAAACGAATGCTTATTTAGTATCAACAATAATTATACCTACCACCAGATTCAATGGGGATCGATTTTGAGCAATTTTAAATTTGCGATTTTTCAAATTTTCAAACGCTTTTATCTCGCTTATTTGCAATCATAGCGCAAAACAAATGCTTATTTAGTATCAACAATAATTATACCTACCACCAGAATCAATGGGGATCGATTTTGAGCAATTTTAAATTTGCGATTTTTATAATTTTCAAACGCTTATATCTCGCTTATTTGCAATGATAGCGCAAAACGAATTCTTATTTAGTATCAACAATAATTATACCTACCACCAGAATTAATGGGGATCGAATTTGAGCAAATTTAAATTTGCGATTTTTATAATTTTCAAACGCTTATATCTCACTTATTTGCAATGATAGCGCAAAACGAATGCTTATTTAGTATCAACAATAATTATACCTACCACCAGAATTAATGAGGATCGATTTTGAGCAATTTTAAATTTGCGATTTTTCAAAGTTTCAAACGCTTATATCTCCCTTATTTGCAATGTTAGCGAAAAACGAATGATTATTTAGTATCAACAATAATTATACCTACCACCAGAATTAATGGGGATCGATTTTGAGCAATTTTAAATTTGCGATTTTTAAAACGCTTATATCTCGCTTATTTGCAATGATAGCGCAAAACGAATGCTTATTTAGTATCAACAATAATTATACCTACCACCAGAATTAATAAGGTCGATTTTGAGCAATTTAAAATTTGCGATTTTTCAAATTTTCAAACGCTTATATCTCGCTTATTTGCAATGATAGCGCAAAACGAATGCTAATTTAGTATCAACAATAATTGTACCTACCACCAGAATTAATGGGGATCGATTTTGAGCAATGTTAAATTTGCGATTTTTCAAATTTTCAAACGCTTATATCTTGCTTATTTGCAATGATAGCGCAAAACGAATGCTGATTTAGCATCAACAATAATTATACCTACCACCAGAATTAATGGGGATCGATTTTGAGCAATGTTAAATTTGCGTTTTTTCAAATTTTCAAACGCTTATATCTCGCTTATTTGCAATGATAGCCCAAAACAAATGCTTATTTAGTATCAACAATAATTATACCTACCACCAGAATCAATGGGGTTCGATTTTGAGCAATTTTATATTTGCGATTTTTCAAATTTTCAAACGCTTATATCTCGCTTATTTGCAATGATAGCGCAAAACGAATGCTTATTTAGTATCAACAATAATTATACCTACCACCAGAATCAATGGGGATCGAATTTGAGCAATTTTAAATTTGCGATTTTTATAATTTTCAAACGCTTATATCTCGCTTATTTGCAATGATAGCGCAAAACGAATGCTTATTTAGTATCAACAATAATTATACCTACCACCAGAATTAATGAGGATCGATTTTGAGCAATTTTAAATTTGCGATTTTTCAAACGCTTATATCTCGCTTATTTGCAATGATAGCGCAAAACGAATGCTTATTCAGTATCAACAATAATTATACCTACCACTAGAATCAATGGGGATCGATTTTGAGCAATTTTAAATTTGCGATTTTTCAAATTTTCAAACGCTTATATCTCGCTTATTTGCAATGATAGTGCAAAACGAATGCTTATTTAGTATCAACAATAATTATACCTACCACCAGAATTAATGGGGATCGATTTTGGGCAATTTTAAATCTGCGATTTTTCAAATTTTCAAACGCTTATATCTCGCTTATTTGCAATGATAGCGCATAACGAATGCTTATTTAGTATCAACAATAATTATACCTACCACCAGAATTAATGGGGATCTATTTTGAGCAATTTTAAATTTGCGATTTTTCTAACGCTTATATCTCGCTTATTTGCAATGATAGCGCAAAACGAATGCTTATTTAGTATCAACAATAATTATACCTACCACCAGAATCAATGGGGATCGATTTTGAGCAATTTTAAATTTGCGATTTTTCAAATTTTCAAACGCTTTTATCTCGCTTATTTGCAATCATAGCGCAAAACAAATGCTTATTTAGTATCAACAATAATTATACCTACCACCAGAATCAATAGGGATCGATTTTGAGCAATTTTATATTTGTGATTTTTCAAATTTTCAAACGCTTATATCTCGCTTATTTGCAATGATAGCGCAAAACGAATGCTTATTTAGTATCAACAATAATTATACCTACCACCAGAATTAATGGGGATCGAATTTGAGCAATTTTAAATTTGCGATTTTTATAATTTTCAAACGCTTATATCTCGCTTATTTGCAATGATAGCGCAAAACGAATGCTTATTTAGTATCAACAATAATTATACCTACCACCAGAATTAATGGGGATCGAATTTGAACAATTTTAAATTTGCGATTTTTATAATTTTCAAACGCTTATATCTCGCTTATTTGCAATGATAGCGCAAAACGAATTCTTATTTAGTATCAACAATAATTATACCTACCACCAGAATTAATGGGGATCGATTTTGAGTAATTTTAAATTTGCGATTTTTATAATTTTCAAACGCTTATATCTCGGTTATTTGCAATGTTAGCGAAAAACAAATGATTATTTAGTATCAACAATAATTATACCTACCACCAGAATTAATAAGGATCGATTTTGAGCATTTTTAAATTTGCGATTTTTCAAACGCTTATATCTCGCTTATTTGCAATGATAGCGCAAAACAAATGCTAATTTAGTATCAACAATAATTATACCTACCACCAGAATTAATGGGGATCGATTTTGAGCAATGTTAAATTTGCGATTTTTCAAATTTTCAAACGCTTATATCTCGCTTATTTGCAATGATAGCGCAAAACGAATGCTTATTTAGTATCAACAATAATAATACCTGCCACCAGATTCAATGGGGATCGATTTTGAGCAATTTTAAATTTGCGATTTTTATAATTTCAAACGATTATATCTCGCTTATTTGCAATGATAGCGCAAAACAAATGCTTATTTAGTATCAACAATAATTATACCTACCACCAGAATCAATGGGGATCGATTTTGAGCAATTTTATATTTGCGATTTTTCAAATTTTCAAACGCTTATATCTCGCTTATTTGCAATGATAGCGCAAAACGAATGCTTATTTAGTATCAACAATAATTATACCTACCACCAGAATTAATGAGGATCGATTTTGAGCAATTTTAAATTTGCGATTTTTCAAACGCTTATATCTCGCTTATTTGCAATGATAGCGCAAAACGAATGCTAATTTAGTATCAAGAATAATTATACTTACCACCAGAATTAATGGGGATCGATTTTGAGCAATGTTAAATTTGCGATTTTTCAAATTTTCAAACGCTTATATACTCGCTTATTTGCAATGATAGCGCAAAACGAATGCTTATTTAGTATCAACAATAATTATACCTACCACCAGAATTAATGGGGATCGATCTTGAGCAATTTAAAATTTGCGATTTTTCAAATTTTCAAACGCTTATATCTCGCTTATTTGCAATGATAGCGCAAAACGAATGCTTATTTAGTATCAACAATAATTATACTTACCACCAGAATTAATGAGGATCGATTTTGAGCAATTTTAAATTTGCGATTTTTCGAACGCTTATATCTCGCTTATTTGCAATGATAGCGCAAAACGAATGCTTATTTAGTATCAACAATAATTATACCTACCACCAGAATTAATGGGGATCGATTTTGGGCAATTTTAAATCTGTGATTTTTCAAATTTTCAAACGCTTATATCTCGCTTATTTGCAATGATAGCGCATAACGAATGCTTATTTAGTATCAACAATAATTATACATACCACCAGAATTAATGGGGATCTATTTTGAGCAATTTTAAATTTACGATTTTTCTAACGCTTATATCTCGCTTATTTGCAATGATAGCGCAAAACGAATGCTTATTTAGTATCAACAATAATTATACCTACCACCAGATTCAATGGGGATCGATTTTGAGCAATTTTAAATTTGCGATTTTTCAAATTTTCAAACGCTTTTATCTCGCTTATTTGCAATCATAGCGCAAAACAAATGCTTATTTAGTATCAACAATAATTATACCTACCACCAGAATCAATAGGGATCGATTTTGAGCAATTTTATATTTGTGATTTTTCAAATTTTCAAACGCTTATATCTCGCTTATTTGCAATGATAGCGCAAAACGAATGCTTATTTAGTTTCAACAATAATTATACCTACCATAGAATTAATGGGGATCGAATTTGAGCAATTTTAAATTTGCGATTTTTATAATTTTCAAACGCTTATATCTCGCTTATTTGCAATGATAGCGCAAAACGAATGCTTATTTAGTATCAACAATAATTATACCTACAACCAGAATTAATGGGGATCGAATTTGAGCAATTTTAAATTTTTGATTTTTATAATTTTCAAACGCTTATATCTCGCTTATTTGCAATGTTAGCGAAAAACGAATGATTATTTAGTATCAACAATAATTATACCTACCACCAGAATTAATAAGGATCGATTTTGAGCATTTTTAAATTTGCGATTTTTCAAACGCTTATATCTCGCTTATTTGCAATGATAGCGCAAAACGAATGCTTATTTAGTATCAACAATAATTATACCTACCACCAGAATCAATAGGGATCGATTTTGAGCAATTTTAAATTTGCGATTTTTATAATTTTCAAACGCTTATATCTCACTTATTTGCAATGATAGCGCAAAACGAATGCTTATTTAGTATCAACAATAATTATACCTACCACCAGAATTAATGAGGATCGATTTTGAGCAATTTTAAATTTGCGATTTTTCAAAGTTTCAAACGCTTATATCTCCCTTATTTGCAATGTTAGCGAAAAACGAATGATTATTTAGTATCAACAATAATTATACCTACCACCAGAATTAATAAGGATCGATTTTGAGCAATTTTAAATTTGCGATTTTTAAAACGCTTATATCTCGCTTATTTGCAATGATAGCGCAAAACGAATGCTTATTTAGTATCAACAATAATTATACCTACCACCAGAATCAATAAGGTCGATTTTGAGCAATTTAAAATTTGCGATTTTTCAAATTTTCAAACGCTTATATCTCGCTTATTTGCAATGATAGCGCAAAACGAATGCTAATTTAGTATCAACAATAATTGTACCTACCACCAGAATTAATGGGGATCGATTTTGAGCAATGTTAAATTTGCGATTTTTCAAATTTTCAAACGCTTATATCTTGCTTATTTGCAATGATAGCGCAAAACGAATGCTGATTTAGCATCAACAATAATTATACCTACCACCAGAATTAATGGGGATCGATCTTGAGCAATTTTAAATTTGCGTTTTTTCAAATTTTCAAACGCTTATATCTCGCTTATTTGCAATGATAGCCCAAAACAAATGCTTATTTAGTATCAACAATAATTATACCTACCACCAGAATCAATGGGGTTCGATTTTGAGCAATTTTATATTTGCGATTTTTCAAATTTTCAAACGCTTATATCTCGCTTATTTGCAATGATAGCGCAAAACGAATGTTTATTTAGTATCAACAATAATTATACCTACCACCAGAATCAATGGGGATCGAATTTGAGCAATTTTAAATTTGCGATTTTTATAATTTTCAAACGCTTATATCTCGCTTATTTGCAATGATAGCGCAAAACGAATGCTTATTTAGTATCAACAATAATTATACCTACCACCAGAATTAATGAGGATTGATTTTGAGCAATTTTAAATTTGCGATTTTTCAAACGCTTATATCTCGCTTATTTGCAATGATAGCGCAAAACGAATGCTTATTCAGTATCAACAATAATTATACCTACCACTAGAATCAATGGGGATCGATTTTGAGCAATTTTAAATTTGCGATTTTTATAATTTTCAAACGCTTATATCTCGCTTATTTGCAATGATAGTGCAAAACGAATGCTTATTTAGTATCAACAATAATTATACCTACCACCAGAATTAATGGGGATCGATTTTGGGCAATTTTAAATCTGCGATTTTTCAAATTTTCAAACGCTTATATCTCGCTTATTTGCAATGATAGCGCATAACGAATGCTTATTTAGTATCAACAATAATTATACCTACCACCAGAATTAATGGGGATCTATTTTGAGCAATTTTAAATTTGCGATTTTTCTAACGCTTATATCTCGCTTATTTGCAATGATAGCGCAAAACGAATGCTTATTTAGTATCAACAATAATTATACCTACCACCAGAATCAATGGGGATCGATTTTGAGCAATTTAAAATTTGCGATTTTTCAAATTTTCAAACGCTTTTATCTCGCTTATTTGCAATCATAGCGCAAAACAAATGCTTATTTAGTATCAACAATAATTATACCTACCACCAGAATCAATAGGGATCGATTTTGAGCAATTTTATATTTGTGATTTTTCAAATTTTCAAACGCTTATATCTCGCTTATTTGCAATGATAGCGCAAAACGAATGCTTATTTAGTATCAACAATAATTATACCTACCACCAGAATTAATGGGGATCGAATTTGAGCAATTTTAAATTTGCGATTTTTATAATTTTCAAACGCTTATATCTCGCTTATTTGCAATGATAGCGCAAAACGAATGCTTATTTAGTATCAACAATAATTATACCTACCACCAGAATTAATGGGGATCGAATTTGAACAATTTTAAATTTGCGATTTTTATAATTTTCAAACGCTTATATCTCGCTTATTTGCAATGATAGCGCAAAACGAATTCTTATTTAGTATCAACAATAATTATACCTACCACCAGAATTAATGGGGATCGATTTTGAGTAATTTTAAATTTGCGATTTTTATAATTTTCAAACGCTTATATCTCGCTTATTTGCAATGTTAGCGAAAAACAAATGATTATTTAGTATCAACAATAATTATACCTACCACCAGAATTAATAAGGATCGATTTTGAGCATTTTTAAATTTGCGATTTTTCAAACGCTTATATCTCGCTTATTTGCAATGATAGCGCAAAACAAATGCTAATTTAGTATCAACAATAATTATACCTACCACCAGAATTAATGGGGATCGATTTTGAGCAATGTTAAATTTGCGATTTTTCAAATTTTCAAACGCTTATATCTCGCTTATTTGCAATGATAGCGCAAAACGAATGCTTATTTAGTATCAACAATAATAATACCTGCCACCAGATTCAATGGGGATCGATTTTGAGCAATTTTAAATTTGCGATTTTTATAATTTCAAACAATTATATCTCGCTTATTTGCAATGATAGCGCAAAACAAATGCTTATTTAGTATCAACAATAATTATACCTACCACCAGAATCAATGGGGATCGATTTTGAGCAATTTTATATTTGCGATTTTTCAAATTTTTAAACGCTTATATCTCGCTTATTTGCAATGATAGCGCAAAACGAATGCTTATTTAGTATCAACAATAATTATACCTACCACCAGAATTAATGAGGATCGATTTTGAGCAATTTTAAATTTGCGATTTTTCAAACGCTTATATCTCGCTTATTTGCAATGATAGCGCAAAACGAATGCTAATTTAGTATCAACAATAATTATACTTACCACCAGAATTAATGGGGATCGATTTTGAGCAATGTTAAATTTGCGATTTTTCAAATTTTCAAACGCTTATATACTCGCTTATTTGCAATGATAGCGCAAAACGAATGCTTATTTAGTATCAACAATAATTATACCTACCACCAGAATTAATGGGGATCGATCTTGAGCAATTTAAAATTTGCGATTTTTCAAATTTTCAAACGCTTATATCTCGCTTATTTGCAATGATAGCGCAAAACGAATGCTTATTTAGTATCAACAATAATTATACTTACCACCAGAATTAATGAGGATCGATTTTGAGCAATTTTAAATTTGCGATTTTTCGAACGCTTATATCTCGCTTATTTGCAATGATAGCGCAAAACGAATGCTTATTTAGTATCAACAATAATTATACCTACCACCAGAATAAATGGGGATCGATTTTGGGCAATTTTAAATCTGCGATTTTTCAAATTTTCAAACGCTTATATCTCGCTTATTTGCAATGATAGCGCATAACGAATGCTTATTTAGTATCAACAATAATTATACATACCACCAGAATTAATGGGGATCTATTTTGAGCAATTTTAAATTTACGATTTTTCTAACGCTTATATCTCGCTTATTTGCAATGATAGCGCAAAACGAATGCTTATTTAGTATCAACAATAATTATACCTACCACCAGATTCAATGGGGATCGATTTTGAGCAATTTTAAATTTGCGATTTTTCAAATTTTCAAACGCTTTTATCTCGCTTATTTGCAATCATAGCGCAAAACAAATGCTTATTTAGTATCAACAATAATTATACCTACCACCAGAATCAATAGGGATCGATTTTGAGCAATTTTATATTTGTGATTTTTCAAATTTTCAAACGCTTATATCTCGCTTATTTGCAATGATAGCGCAAAACGAATGCTTATTTAGTTTCAACAATAATTATACCTACCATAGAATTAATGGGGATCGAATTTGAGCAATTTTAAATTTACGATTTTTATAATTTTCAAACGCTTATATCTCGCTTATTTGCAATGATAGCGCAAAACGAATGCTTATTTAGTATCAACAATAATTATACCTACCACCAGAATTAATGGGGATCGAATTTGAGCAATTTTAAATTTGCGATTTTTATAATTTTCAAACGCTTATATCTCGCTTATTTGCAATGTTAGCGAAAAACGAATGATTATTTAGTATCAACAATAATTATTCCTACCACCAGAATTAATAAGGATCGATTTTGAGCATTTTTAAATTTGCGATTTTTCAAACGCTTATATCTCGCTTATTTGCAATGATAGCGCAAAACGAATGCTTATTTAGTATCAACAATAATTATACCTACCACCAGATTTAATGGGGTCAATTTTGAGCAATTTTAAATTTGCGATTTTTCAAATTTTCAAACGCTTATATCTCGCTTATTTGCAATGATAGCGCAAAACGAATGCTAATTTAGTATCAACAATAATTATACCTACCACCAGAATTAATGGGGATCGATTTTGAGCAATGTTAAATTTGCGATTTTTCAAATTTTCAAACGCTTATATCTCGCTTATTTGCAATGATAGCACAAAACGAATGCTTATTTAGTATCAACAATAATAATACCTACCACCAGAATTAATGGGGATCGATTATGAGCAATTTTAAATTTGCATTTTTTCAAATTTTCAAACGCTTATATCTCGCTTATTTGCAATGATAGCGCATAACGAATGCTTATTTAGTATCAACAATAATTATACCTACCACCAGAATTAATGGGGATCGATTTTGAGCAATTTTAAATTTGCGATTTTTATAATTTTCAAACGCTTATATCTCGCTTATTTGCAATGATAGCGCAAAACGAATGCTTATTTAGTATCAACAATAATTATACCTACCACCAGAATTAATAAGGATCGATTTTGAGCAATTTTAAATTTGCGATTTTTATAATTTTCAAACGCTTATATCTCGCTTATTTGCAATGATAGCGCAAAACGAATGCTTATTTAGTATCAACAATAATTATACCTACCACCAGATTCAATGGGGATCGATTTTGAGCAATTTTAAATTTGCGATTTTTATAATTTTCAAACGATTATATCTCGCTTATTTGCAATGATAGCGCAAAACAAATGCTTATTTAGTATCAACAATAATTATACCTACCACCAGAATCAATGTAAATCGATTTTGAGCAATTTTAAATTTGCGATTTTTCAAATTTTCAAACGCTTATATCTCGCTTATTTGCAATGATAGCGCAAAACAAATGCTTATTTAGTATCAACAATAATTATACCTACCACCAGAATTAATAAGGATCGATTTTGAGCAATGTTAAATTTGCGATTTTTCAAATTTTCAAACGCTTATATCTCGCTTATTTGCAATGATAGCGCAAAACGAATGCTTATTTAGTATCAACAATAATAATACCTGCCACCAGATTCAATGGGGATCGATTTTGAGCAATTTTAAATTTGCGATTTTTATAATTTCAAACGATTATATCTCGCTTATTTGCAATGATAGCGCAAAACAAATGCTTATTTAGTATCAACAATAATTATACCTACCACCAGAATCAATGGGGATCGATTTTGAGCAATTTTATATTTGCGATTTTTCAAATTTTCAAACGCTTATATCTCGCTTATTTGCAATGATAGCGCAAAACGAATGCTTATTTAGTATCAACAATAATTATACCTACCACCAGAATTAATGAGGATCGATTTTGAGCAATTTTAAATTTGCGATTTTTCAAACGCTTATATCTCGCTTATTTGCAATGATAGCGCAAAACGAATGCTAATTTAGTATCAACAATAATTATACTTACCACCAGAATTAATGGGGATCGATTTTGAGCAATGTTAAATTTGCGATTTTTCAAATTTTCAAACGCTTATATACTCGCTTATTTGCAATGATAGCGCAAAACGAATGCTTATTTAGTATCAACAATAATTATACCTACCACCAGAATTAATGGGGATCGATCTTGAGCAATTTAAAATTTGCGATTTTTCAAATTTTCAAACGCTTATATCTCGCTTATTTGCAATGATAGCGCAAAACGAATGCTTATTTAGTATCAACA